>VDFB02000017.1:545674734-545821309 GCA_007258455.2 Sequoia sempervirens | reverse complement strand
GTAGGTGTGTGTTTCGCTTGGCCGATTTCGGTAGTTGCAAGACTTGATTTATCTTGCATGTTCCAAGGGGCTTTATAACGACATTCAAGAGATGTCCTTTTTCTTCGTAGACATGTTTGCAAGGTACAATTTGTGTGGCATTGAACACAATGAACCAGTTCATTATAGTCAATGGAAGGGTTGGTAAACATAATCATACTTTTGTACATTAAATAAGAGTTATCAAAAGTAGATTGGGGAAAACTTTGGTTTCTTAATGGAAGAGGGTGTGGGTTCCATGTAGAGACATATTTTTCGATGTAGTCAATTGTATTTTGTACTGATTGAATGTTATCCCACTGCAATTTGGTGATTGCAGGTGCCTCCTTCAGCTAAAGAAAACCATTAATATGTGTTGATCCTCTGTGTTGCCATTCATACCTAGGGAGAGAGGAGATTTAGGAAGCAATTAAAACAAGAGCGTTATATAAAAGTATGGACTATACTTTGTAGCCTCCACCTAAAAGTTGCTTGAGGATAACTAGGTGTGGTAGACGGCATGAAACTATGCAAGTCTGGCCATTTAATTGTATTTATTGCACCAAGGGTAAAAAAAGTGTTGGGAAACCAATTTGAATGACCCTGTTTGAAATCTGACCCCTATGTTGGTTCCAAAATGGTTTTGTACCATGTATTGATGATCTAAAGTGCATTAATTAATTGACTAGTTTGTCATTAGGTAGGTCCTTTAGTCTTTGGCAAAGGTCAAAGATTGTTGACGGTAGATGACTATCTAGATGTTTGTGGATAAAAACAGACGTTTCTTGGCTTTGATGGCACATTATTATATTAAGGATGAAGTATCTAAACCTTAGGTTTTGGCTAAATCTATTATCATGGTACCTTAGAAGATGGCAAGCATATTCATGTAGCTTAACTTCTTTCATATGTTGTTGATTGAATATTCCTTCACCTTTGGATACAAAGTAGGGAAGGTCGTCACAAATAAACCTTCGGTGGTGTATTCATTTATGGGTGATAGAGAAATAGGTGGCCAATTAATGATAGGAGTTGGTCGTCCTTCTCCTAGGTATAACAAATCGCACAACTCTTCAACCTCTCTACGTCCAGGGAGGAGGTTTGCCACAAATGAGGATGTGGTTTGCATATTTTCTTACAACAAGCCATCATATGGACCATTTGGTTGCATGAATCTTTCTTCAGTGGGTTCAAGATTTGAAGTTGCAACATATAGACAGCCGGAGATATCTGTGGATGCAACAGACAAGCATGACAAAGATGACTCATCTAAGTGCACATCTTTGTAGTAAGCATCATTACATATCTTATTTATAGTAATACCTCATGAACATGTCCTCTACTAACATAGAAACTACATTGTTGAGAGTCAAGATTTTTTTATTCATTGTGAGTATATCTAGATCATTTATATGCCTTCACAAGTAAGTTACAATTGCAGATATATTTTGAGGAAAACAAATATTGTGGCCATTGTATTTTAATTGCCCCTCTTTGTGTAGGTGACCTAAAGGATAGGGCTAACTCTTGCTATTAACATCTCTTCAATTTGAGTTAGTTGTTGCAAACAAGTAGGTTGCTATCCAGGGTCCATGTTGTTCCACTTTGAGAAGCGATGACCATTTTTTTTCTGAAATGCATCTATAACAATTACATAAACCATTTAATTGGGCCTAGTTTTAATTATTGGATATTCTTCCATACAAACTAGACATGTTGGCATGGTTGAAAGTTTATCCACCTTTGAGCGAAAGGTATTTCTTGTGCAGTGCGATAATTTGTAGGGAAAGGTGGAGGAGGGTATATTTTTTGAAAATGATATGGGTTGAACTATAGGCTGCATTTGAGGAGTTGATGTTTGTAAGTGGGAGGGCTATATGAGTGACCAGGAGCAGTTGTGGGGGTTGCTTCTTGGGGGATATGACATCTTTCACGTCTCTTTGCATTAAGACTATCTTTCTTTGCATGGTATCGTAAGCGTTGCATTTGATTCTGATGATATTTTTCTTGCTTGATTTCATCTTGAACTTCCATTACAAGGTATGTTGTAGATGAATGTAAGTTGATTTTAAAATTTATATTTTCATACCGTGGAAAAAAATAATTACAATATTTTAATTTGACTTGAAAGTTATAGAAAGTTGTGATTAAACATTAAAATATCATGACTAAATATTTATGATAGTTGAAAGAGATAACATGGTGTGAAATTTAAAATTTGAAAATGATAAAGGAAAATACTGATAATTTAAATACCAACATAGATATATGTCAAAAAGAATTTATTTAATAGATCACATGTGCTTGGGTTCTACAATGACATATAGGAAGGCTATAATCATACAATCCTATAAAATATAAAGTACAAAGTATATATGACTATGTTGCAAAGTAATATATTAAAATAAATATAATCAACAATATACAAATAATCCTCAGTCATGGAACCAAGTGTGCCTTGCTCTGATGAAGTACACAAATTTGGAAGTTAGATACAAAACCTACTATTTCTACCCTTTCTCTCTTTTGAACCATCTTCGACATAAAATTTTGTTAAGCTTTCCTTTTTTCCTTTTGATGGATTTAGAGAGTTAGGTTGAAAAATGTATTGAGGTTTTTGGCCTAAATCCAAATGACTCTCCTCCCTTGCCACTTCACCAAGGCCTCATTTTGAGTCTACCACTTTCATCTTGCTTTATGCCCGCCCAAACCCATTTTTGCAGTTTGCATTGAAGAGATTGATCCTCCCACTGTGACCAATTTATCCACGGCCAAGTCCAAAGGCCCCATCAGGAAAAACCATGGAATCAACAATATACAAATAACCCTCAGCCATGGAACCAAGTGTGCCTCGCCCTGATGAAGTACGTGACTCTGGATGGTAGATACAAAACCTACTATTTCTACCATTTCCCTCTTTGTAACCATCTCCGGCATAAAATTTTGTTAAGCTTTCCTTTTTTCCTTCTGATGGATTTAGAGAGTTCTGTTGAAAAATGTATTGAGGCTTCTAGCCTAAATCCTAATGACTCTCCTCCCCTGTCGCTTCACCAAGGCCTCATTTTGAGACTCTACCACTTCCATCTTGCTTTATGCCCACCCAAACCCATTTCTGTAGTCCGCATTGAAGAGATTGAGCCTCCCACTGTGACCAATTTATCCCCAATTGAGTCCAAAGGCCCCATTAGGAAAAAACCACCTAGTCCCTATTGATACGCATAAGCCCAAACCCGTTGTTAAAAAGCTAAAGGGGAATTTGGGTGTTGCCCAGACTAGTGTGGCAACTATTCTTTGTGAGCTCAAATCAACCCCATACAAGACTGCTAGCAAGCCCACCTTGAAAAAGAAAGGCAAAGAGGAAGTCAAGATTTTGAAGGAACCTCCGAGCAAAGGTAAAAATGTGGTGGGCAAGGACTCTAAGGGGGATACGATGGTCGCAGATACGGCAGTGACTGGTGGTGATACCATCATTCGGTGCTCTGGTAGGCTAGCCAAGTATAGCAAAAACGTGCAAGTTAAAGACTTGGATACGAAAGAGGAGTGGTTTGACAACAAAGATAGTAGGGACGAAGAGGATTTTGGGAGTGAGGAGGAGTATGCTAGAGGGCCCAACACCATTCCTAAAATTGGCAAAGTGCAGGAGGACTCGGCCTCTCAGTCTTTGGACCCATTGGAAGTTGAGTGTGTTGATATTGGAAAGACTGCGGTTGGTGGGGAGGAGCTCTGTGTGTTGCAGGAAAGAATGGAAAAGTTGGACAAAATTTTTTGTGGTTTAACCCGCTTCACTGTTAAGCTGGTCCACTATCTTACCAGCACCCTGTCGGCGGTTATGAAGGATGAAATGGACAAGAAGAATGCCAAAGATCGTCAAGAATGGGTCGGAGATGATGATGTTAATCTCCTATCTAAGAACTGGGAAGATGCCAGTTAGTCTAATGTTTCTCCATTTTTTTGTCTATTTGTTGTTGGTCCAATGTGTTAGTTTTTTGGCTTAAGTCTTATGATGTTTTTTGGTCTTGAACTCTATTGGCCCTTGTGGCTCTTTATGTAAGGGTACAACACCATGTAAATGCTACTTACCTTATCAAACACGATATACAAATAATATAAGATAATAGATATAATATATTATTTTTAATGTATATAATATAATCCTATACAATCTAAAATCTAATAAAAAATATATATGCTTTTTAATAATATCCATCATTGAAATATATATTTTTTAATAATTTAAATATCAGTAAAATGTCTAATTGTATAGTAGATAGTATATTATATTTATATTATATAATATATAAATACTATATCATATAAATTAGATTATAATATCTATATTTTTTAGTTATTTGAAATATCTATTATGTCATATAATATATAAATATTTTGATAGATATTAACGTAGGCTTAAATATTTTTCATTTAAAATGTTGAGTGGAGTTGTAAAGCCTAAAAGCGCCCATACAAATGTCAACTAACAAAAGTAAAATTGATACGTGTTTTTAAGTACCTTTACCTATTTTTAGTTGTCAAGCAAAAATATAAACATGGCCACTCTCATGGTTGTGGTGAAGTTTTGCAGGTTATAATTCATTAGTGCTTTCAATTGTAAGTTTGGAAAGGAATAAACACTTTGGACAACATGAGGAGTAAAATTTGTTAGTTGTCCACTATTTTTTTTGTGATTAGGGAAGGAAATGCAATTGTGAAAGGTGAAATCGATTGAATTAATATTTCTCATGTTCAATTTCTATGTCCAGACAACCCTAGATTCCAGTAGTGGAGGAGAGTAAGTAATTAAGGAGCAGTGAGATCCAAACTAAGCATCATTCTACAAGAACCAATAATGTTTGAAGGCACTATAAAGAATAATCTAGATCCATTTGGGAGACTATTCAGATGATGAGATTTGGAAGGTGGGCTATATATGTTTGGCTTTTAATTTTCTCTTATTCTTGGATATCAATGCTCAAACTTATGAAGGTGGGGATTTATGTTAGTAAATATTAAAATTGATTGTGCTCATGCTCCAGGATTTGATAAATGTCATCTTGTGGAAATCATCCGGTTAAAAGAGGAAAGGTGGGGATTTGTAAGCTTGAAAATATTGTCTTTCTTGGAAAAGCTGAAATTGTGTTGTTGTTTTTTTTTTTTTTTGAAAATATTGTCGTCCTCGAAAAGCCTAATATTGTGTTGATTTTTGTTGGGGTTTGCTCCTTTAGGGGCTTACAAATCCATCATATATATTTTGAACCAATTGGGTCAAGAATCCTTGAATGTGGCTTGTAATTTGCACCTTATATATTAGTACAAGTCTTCCAGGAGATTACAATCAGAAGGGTATATGTAGGGGTGAGTTTATTGAGCCTTTGTTGAATACACTGTAATAACCATGACTTGGTCCTAGTATTGAGTGATGGTATGAAATCCTAACCTTTCTACTTTTGTATGTTTGAGATTGCAAATCCTTTACTTTGTGTAAATATTCCCTCCTTCCTTAGTTTATGAGCTAAATGCTTGTTTTTAATTAGGAAAAGTTATTGAATATGAGTCTTCAACTAGCTTGTTTCATAGTACATTGTGAGATCAACTAATGTTGATGCCAAATAGGTGGTTTATTAAATTCATACTAGAATGGTCTCAAACAAACTTCCCTTTAGATATTTAATCTTGATAAAAAATTCCCGATTCAAAAAAATCTAAAGTTTTCCTTAAAAACCCTATCATTTCAATATTCATGCTACAATAGTCTCAAGAAGTTTTTTCTAAATTCTTGATTCCAAAAAATCTAAAATTTTCCTTAAAAACCCTGTCATTGCAAAATTCATGCTACAATAGTTTCAAGAAGTTTTTATTTGAAATTTGTCACTCAGTAAGAACTAGAACAAACTAAAATTACACCTTAAAAGCTCTACCATAACAAAAATCAAGCTATAGAAATCTCAATGAAGCTTTTCTTTAAAATATGCCTGCATGTAATGAAAAACAGCTCTAATAAAAATTGTTATATTTTAAAAATTCAATCTTGTTATAAAATTATTTATTTAAAAAAAAATGTTTCTAAAAAACTAAAATTACCCCTTACACACCCTACCATAACAAAATTCAAGTTGTAATAGCCCCAAGGAAGCTTTTCTTTGAAATCTAATCAATTGACAACAAAATTGTCTAAGAACTAGAACAACCTAAAATTACTCCTTAAAATTTGTCATAACAAAATTCAAAATATAGAAACGTTATGTAATTTTTTCTTTGACATGCAACATCTTGTAGCAAAAATGTCTTCAAGAAAAATAATAGCCGGAAATTTATATCATAGAAACCTTTCCATAACTAATTTTGGATTAAAATACAGTCTGAAGGAAGCTTCACTTTTAAATTCAATTATTTTGGGGGCAATGCAATAAATAATCTACAAGGAAGCCTTACTTTGAAATTTTATTTCCCTATAACAAAATTGTACCCAAAACACCCAAAATTATACCCCTTAGAATCCCTACAATTACAAAATTCAAGCTTCAATACTCTCAAGGAAGATTCATTTTGAAACTCATCCCGTTGTTACAAAATTATCTCTAAAATATGAGTGATATGCTAAAAAGTACCCAACAACCACCTTATCGCAATGAAATTCATTGGTTTTGATACGATAGGTTAGGCTTCATATTTAGATTAACATATTTAGAGTTTTGAATCAATACTAGTGAGGTAAAATGCTTTTGTATGCAAAGTAGCATGTGCTTTCAATTATAAAGCCATTTTAGATCTTCTGGGAACCAAATTTTTTGTATACTTTTCTACAAACCCATAGATGTGGAAAAATAATTACTCCAACATGGCAATGAGCACCTCAACTATGAAATTGCAAATTTTCGTCTCAAAGTGTCTGGTTTTATATCCTACCATTCTAGGTACTTTAAAAGCCTATAAATTATTCCATCATTTAAAATAAATGTACATTCTTTACACCTCTATTTTGTTGAAAGGCTATAGGTAGGAAAAAGAAATCTAAAACAACAATTTTTCTGTTCATTAACTGACCAACACAGAAGATGATAAAGAGTTAACAAAATATTTGGGAAAATTTCGTAAGCTTAATATGTTAAAGCAAAGTAATTCAGCTATTCATTAACAACTGACTAATAAAGAGTTAAACAAATACTTGGGAAAATGTCCTAAGCTTAATATGTTAAAGCAAAGTCATGGAGCTTGTATGGTTAGCACATAGAACTATTTCTAAGCTTAAAATGTGCAGACAAAGTGGTGGAGGTAGTAACATACCTTTGAAAATTCTTCGCTGCTCTATAATAGATTTCAGCAATAGCTCAAACATGCAACAAAGCCTTCTACAAGTGTTGACAATAAATATCCAAGAAAGCCTTCAACAAGTGTTCCAAAAAGCAATGCAAATCTACAAGTATAAAGAAGGAACACAAAATATTGATAGGACTATTCATAATTAAATATATATGCATTCATTAGGCATGGCATAGGGAGATGGGTGGGAGCATTTAAATGTTTTAAATGCAAAAAAAAGCTTTCACCCTCTATTGTCATGTCAAACTACAAAAAATTTAATTAAGGTTTTTGGGATCCCTAAAAGATCTATGATAGTCTGACCGCCCTTTTAAAAAAATTAACATTAAATAAATTTGAATCGGGAAATGAGCCCCCATTTACTAAATATCCAAGTGAGAAGTGCTAATGTACTTATTTACTAAATATCTTAGAAATAAAATTAACATTTAATATTTATATAAAAAATATTCAAACTATAATAGATAAATACGTATACTTATTAATATATTACCTCTATAATATATATAATTTAGTTTCATAATAAATATAAGTTAATAGTTACCAAAAAACAATATGTAAATTATGTAATGTTAAGCAGGGGTTAAATAAAATTTCAAAAGAGCATATACATTTCTATTGTCAATTAAGATAGTCTTCAAAATATAAAATTTCAAAAGAGCATATAGCAAAATGAGATATATAATTTATTTGACCTTGATTAAAAAAACTTAAATAATAAAGGGTGGACTAATGGAACCTAAAAAAGAAACCAAAACAAATGTCTCATGTTTTCAAGAGTACTATAACTTTTTATGGTTGGAGATGTTGTCATAGAAAGCTAAGAAAGATGGAGAAATTAAAGTGAATGCCTCATAGTTTTATAAATAGTGAAACTTTTTTGTGGTTGGAGATGTTGCTATAGAAAGAGAGGAAAATTGGTTCATATAGATAATTCATGACTATTTTAAAGCTAATACCATTTTACCAGATAAAATATGATTGATAACTCTATTGATGATTCAATGTGCTTAATCTCATCTTTCTTTTCTATTTGAGCTTGCCTAAGAACCCAACCTAATTCACACTTGGTCAACTAGAATTTTCAATTGAAAACATCCCTCGTAATTGAACCCTCCCACTTGGTTTTTTGGAAGTTCCTCTACTTTAGATATGAATACACTGTCATAAAGTTGTTTATACACCCTAAATCTTTGTTGAACTAAAATCCATACTAAAAATTCAAAAATGTCACAGGAGGAAACATAACCATCTCAACAACTTAGAGTTCATTGATGTACTATAACTAAATCTCCTTCAAGCATGCTATTGGAATTATCTTAATTTTGGTAAGTGGTGGAGGCAATGAGAGCTTTAAAATAATCAATAATATGTATAGTCACTTCAAATCAAGATTAACAACTTCAATCATTTTCTAAATTTCAAAAGTAGTATATTATTGTTCCTCTTTTTTCTTTCTCAAAAATAAACCTTATACAAAAACACATTATTTATTATGCATGCCCACTTTCAAGGATAAAATAAACCTATGAATTAAGTTACAAATGCATCAAGCACAAGACTAAAAAATATAGAGTAAAACTTAATTAAATTTTAGAAAAATATTTTATCCAACTTGCATGTTAAAATTTGTTGAAAAAAATGAGATAAGTCTTGTAGTCCCATAGAGTACACACAATAATTTTATGTGCACATCAATAACTACACTTATATTTTGCAAAATAAAAAATAAATAAATTATCTTAAGTTGCTACAAACTCTGACTACCTCACCACTAGCTAGAGTTGAGATTACTCTTCTCGATCAATCACTACTCCACAAACTTTATTCTATTTTAAATTCCACTATTTGCAGTTTTGAAATGCAACAAGTTGCAAGCAAATGTATTTAAGATGTTTATAGTAATTATATATTATTTAACTTCTTTCCACAAAGTAAGCTCATTAAATTATGAGTGGTTCATACCAAAACTTTTTTATGCAAATAATTTATTTTTATAGTGTAAAGAGAATGCAAAGGCTAGTGAGGAGTGGCTATGGGCCCTTCTTTTCTAAATTATACACATCGTTTTAAATTATTGTTATTAAGCGATAATCTTTTTTGCTATAAATAAGGTGGCTTTATTTTTCACTTATTAAGTGGACAAATTACAATATAGAGCATAAATCTGGTTTTGCAATTGAGAAGGCCCTTTGTTGAATTCAAATCTTCACATCATTTAAAGGTAATTTGTAACCCCAACATTAAAAAAAAAAAAAAAATTGATTTGAATATCCAATGTTATAGTGGTAATATTGGGGTGCAAGCCTAGGTTCTTTGAGAGTTTTTCTATGTAATCTTAATTTTAAATCATGTATTCTTTGGAATAAAGTAAGATCATAAAAGGATTTTTACTAGTAGAATTTGGCAAATAAATGACTACATGACTAAAAAATTTAGTCACAACAACTAAAGATGACTAAATTCTACTCATTTTTTGCAACACAAATATAAATGATTAATTTGATCATCATAAGTGACTAATTTGATCTTTGGATAAAAACACAACTAAATAATTAGTCACACAAATAAAAATGACTAAACAATTAGCCACACAAATAAAAATGACTAAACAATTAGCCACACAAATAAAAATTACAAAACAATTAGTCATACAAATAAAAATTAGACAATATGATATTAAAGTGGATAATTAAAAGAAATATTTTGAATTGAGGGAGTGGGTTGTATTATAGTATATTACAATACAATATATTATATTATATATTATAATATGATATAATATAATATAATATATTGTAATATGATATGATATAATATATTATAATATGATATGATATAATATATTTTATATTATAATATAATATAATATATTATATATAATATATATAATATCATATAATATAATATAATATATATAATATAATATATATATATAATATATATAATATTTATATAATATAATATAATATATATTATATAATATTATATTATTATTATATAATATTACATTATTATATTATTTATATTATTATATATTATATTATTATTATATTATTATATAATATAATATTTATATTATTATTATTATAGAATATTACATTATAATATTATTATTATTATTATTATTATATAATATTATAGAATAATATAAAATAATATTTAAATTATATAATTTTATATATTATATCACTATAGATTATATTATTGATATATAATATTATATTTATATTATAATATATTCAATATTATATTATTATATTTATATTATAATATATTCAATATTATATTATGCTCGTTAAGGTGCTTAGTTGGGTTAGTTCAACTCATTCCTCTTTTGTATGGGAAAAACCAAACGCTGGTTGGTGGAAGGTTAATTTTGATAGAGCGTCCAAAGGAAATCTAGGACCTTATGGGGCCAGATGTATCATTCATGATTGGAATGAAAATGTTTTAGTCATAGGCGCAATGAGGTTGAAGGATGGAACAAACAATGTGGCTAAAACGGCAGCAACTTTGATGGCAGTTAAGTTAGCTAGAAGGCTAGGCTTATCAAGAATTCATTTGGAGGGAGATTCTTTAATATTAATCCAAGCAATTTCTAAAGGGAAAATTGAAGCCTGACACTTGCATGGGGTGGTGCAGAAAATGTTAGAGGAATTAGCTTTTTTTGATGAATTTAAAGTGAGCCACATCAGGCACTCGGGAAATGTGGAGGCGAATGTATTGTCCAAGTGGGCTCTCTCTTTAATAGAGATGAACGTCTTAATTTTTGAATATTTCAGTGGTTTAAATGCGAAGGATTTGGAATAGGCTTTATTAACAGTCGTGGGAGGTTGGCATACCTTTCAAGTTGGCAAGAGAGGGTATTTCTTTTGAAGCATTGATAGAGGTGTTTTGTTGGCATTGAACATATGTTTGGCATTTATGGTTTTGGCTGGCAAAGCGGGGTAACTTAATCACTACTCCACCACCTTAAATGCTTCTAGGGATGCAGATAATGGTATGTTTTATTGTTTCAGTGGCTATTAACAAGTGTTTGTTGGTGAAGTTGTGTGGCTATGGAAGCTAGCTTCACTTTATCCTCTCAGAGGAAACTGGACCCATTCATGGGGAAGCCTTCAATGAAGAGGCTGTGGGGATTACTCCTTTTTAATGATATTTAGACAGTACAGGCAGTGTAACTAATGTTAGGAGATGGGTTTGAGAAGTTGACCCACATAATGAGAATGAATTTAGATATCTATTCTCTGATAATAGCGTGGGGGTTGGACTTGGGGGAACCTGTTAGTGAAGTAAAGAGAATAATGAGAATCCTGGTGCTAAAAGATTGCTTGGTTGGAATGGATAACATCTTGGCGCAAGCGATACCGGGGGTGGGGTTGGTCAAAATTGAAGGTCAGGATGGCGGCGGACCAAAGATGGTGGATTTAAATCACCTGTTTATCAAATGGTTGGAAGGGAAAACAAAAGATTGTTGGGGGGATGAGGTTGAATGTGGTTGGAAAGAATTGAAGATTTATGTAGAGTTGGTCGAATTGGAAATGACAATTGCAGACCTGAAGGAGATAGCCAGGGAAGAGATGTGTGAGGGGATGGGTTTGCGACCACGCAAGAGAGCAAAACCGATAACATAAATTCTTCCACTGGAGCAGGGTAAACCTTCGACAAGGATTGAATTATAATGGTTTTAGTAATTTCTGTTGTTCTTAGGATATGAGTCAGCTTTTTGCTTAGAATTTGAACAATGATATTGTAAATTCTGGTAGTTTTTTGGGGTATGGCTTTTGAGGGGTGGGCTTGTATGGCAGATTTTGGCGTGGGTAGTTTCTTTTCCTTTTTTGAATTGGTTAAATAGCTGGCAGTAGTGGTAGTCATATTTCATGATGCTTATGTAATTTGCTTTCTATACTTTCAAAACATTATCACCTATAAAAAAAATACTTGATATTATATTATATTATAATACAATATAATATAATATTATAATATAATACAATATTATATTATATTTATAATATAATATAATATTATATTATATTATAATATTATATTGTAATATATTATAATATAATATAAATATAATATTATACTATAATATTATATTGTAATATATTATATATAATATAAATATATTAATATACTCATAATATTATATTGTAATATATTACAATATAATATAAATATATAGAAAGAGGACTATAATAATATATTGTAATATATTATATTATAATATAAATATAATATTATACTATAATATTATATTGTAATATATTATAATATAATATAAATATAATATTATATAAGCGGGAGATTAATGCAATAAGCAGGAGATTGCATTTTGAAATTTTTTAAACGGCAAAAATAAAGCCCTAATCGCTATTCATACTCTCTTGCCCTAATTTTCATTTTAATGAACATTCTCTAAAGCCCTAGTAGAAACCTTATTTTTAGCTGCAGCTCGCCATATTGGAGAAGTGAAAGGTGAATACCAACAAGGAAATGTTTGGAGGGTCCGAAACCAATAACGACGGGGAAAGCAGCAAAAAACGATGGGTAAAGGAAGCCATCATCCATAGCTAGGTTATTGGCATTTTTCATCAAGAATCACATATCTATCATCAAGCTTGTCAAGGGATTGGGAAAGGACTTCTTTCCACATTAAAGAAGCACCAATTCCCCCATGGGATGTTGGTTTGAACATTAGAATAGGATTTCATTAGTAGATTACTTGTTACTTTGCTTTGTTTTCATGTTCTTGTGTTTGAATGAATTTCATGGGGAATGCTTGTTTATACTTATTTAAGGATTAATGTTTGTTTGTTTGTCCATGTTTGAGCAAGTCTAGGCAAAGCATTCACATTTTGGCACTAGAGGGAGGGTGAATCTTTCAAAATTAACACATTTTTTTGGCCAATTCTATCATTTTCTCTCTTTTTTTGCTTTCTCAAGACACAATGACACTGAAGAGGACAAATAGCGATGCTATCATTCTAGCATCGCTATATAGCGACGTTGCCTCTATATCTAAAGGGTGACATTGCAGTAATTTTCCTAAGGGATGGATCAGTCAAATTCCAAATGGCGACGCTAGTTGATTTAGTGACCCAATCGCAATCTTTGTTTTTCATAGAGCGACGCTAAGGCTCCAAATAGCGACGCCTTTGTGGATTGCGACACTGGGTTATGGTAAAAGGTCCATTTTCAAATTTATTTTAACATGTGCTTTTTTGTTTTAACCTCCTTTGACCATTGACCTATTTCATGGCTTTGTTTTTGTAGGCTAATCAACTTTTGTAGGTTAGGTGATCAAGAAGGAAAGGAGGAAACAAAGGAGAAGGTTTCTCATGATGCTATTTCATGATTGTAATAAGTGTTTTTTAACACTTTAGGGATACTTATAACCCAATATTTGGGAATCTTGTTATCTTCAACTTTAGAACTTAACTACATTTCGGTTGGGTTTTAAAAATAACATACAAAAGCTTTCTTTTTCACAAAGGGTTAAAAAGAACATTAGAAACTTACTAGATTTGATTTTGGGTCTTAAAAATTGAACAAAGCAACTTCAAACACTCAAATTTGGTGCTATAAAAAGAATCCATTTATTTCTTTTGAGGGTTAAAAAGAATTCATTTTTTTTCTTGTTTTGTAATCTTTTCTACAAACTACTACCATTCAAATGTGTGTGCACTTCTCTCATGCTTCATGTAACGCCTCGCCACCAAACCCCAAAGGACAATTAAAACTAATGAAATTACAACACAATTTTTTTATTTGAAAGTAAAACATAACATATGATGTATATTGACATACAATACATGTAATGCAATTATACCAATGCAATATTAATTACGTCCTCTCGGGTAAACGTGACAACATTACTAAACATGAACCCACTCCTTAACAATACTTAACGAATCTCAAGATTACATTGTTAACCATAATATAGTATAAGTAAACAAATGTGCATACATCCATAAATGAACACATAACATAATCAAGTGTGTGTATATATATATATTACAATGATCAATCGGGGTACACAAGTACATCACAGTTATTACATGAATTTACATCGTTCAAGGATTACATTAACACAATGGTACTTCCCAACATGAACGGGAATAGTACAATAACATGGTATAACACAACCAAGAAGAATGATTTCAAGCATCAAGACTGGATCCAGCTTTGGTACATCCCTGGAGTCACTGCATGAGGAACAACTCTGAACATTTGGATCTTCGGATGGGGACCCAATGGGGTGCTTAGCACATTCCACCCGACCATATGGACCCGAAAGCCCACCCCCCCATGTTGGGAGTTGACAAGAAAGATCCTTAACTAAAAAGTCAAGCAAACCAATGGTAAACAAGACTCCACAACAAGGATAATAGCAACACAAAATAACATCCCATAACATTTCCAACACATAACCACAACCAAATAATGAAAAGTCCCAATAAAAACCAATTACCAACCTTATAGATCAACACTAAATAACCATAAGAAGTGCCAACAACATTAGAATCCAAAACTTTCAAATGAGATCGCAATATCAACCAACAATAAATATCAAAGGCACCTTTCATTAACATCAATAAAGTTGCAATGAGGCATAAATGCAACACTAAATGACTGAAAGGAGGCTTCAACAACAAACATAAAAAACCAATTGCCTCAACAAACAAAAGATACAGCCACTTCCAGAGGTACAAGAACACAAAGGGGAACCAACAAGAAAGCAAGGTTGCTAAAGAATAGAGTGTCATCGGATAGGTGCTATGGGTTACCCTGGTGTGATCACCCTGGCCATATCTACTGGCCGCTGGACCCCCATGTCACTATGCAGGATCAACATACCTTGCAAAATTACTATGCAGAGACAAGGCAGTTGATTTTTCTATTCCAGGCCTTCCCACTCATCCCAAGCCTAAACGAGCACTTGGGCCCATGAGTGAGGCTACATTATCTAAATTAATGTGAGATACTGCCCAACCCCCTAATTAACTAATTAAGTTATCACTTGAATAAACTCCCAATGAGTTACCCTAGACCAACCACTTTGGGTGCTAGACCCTCATTGAGAGCCACTCCCCCTTACCAGCAACCAAATCTCAAAATCACAAATGGGCAAGCCAACCTTGCACAAGATACCAAAACCAAACATAATATCAACACCACATGAGGCATGTACCCACTCCTGCTAGAACTTCATAATAAAGAAAACCACTTTCAAGTGCAAGGCTTGACCCACCAAAATCAAATTGAACATAAGAGTAACCGTTCCAACGAAATCAACAAGAAGAAATAATTATAAAAGCAACATTTTCTTTCCCTTCCTCTGGAAGCCCGAGAAGAACGACCACCCAAACACTCTCAAACGAGGGTAAAACATCATTACAGATTCCCTAAACATATTCCACCATAGACTCAATGGATAAAGACTCCTCAAATCAAGATGAACTCAAAAGGGAAAACACCTCAGAATAACTCAAGAGGATGAAACATCAAAAATCAAAATCAACCTTAAAAC
Source organism: Sequoia sempervirens (assembly GCA_007258455.2). NCBI lineage: Eukaryota > Viridiplantae > Streptophyta > Pinopsida > Cupressales > Cupressaceae > Sequoia > Sequoia sempervirens. The sequence goes on along the minus strand of VDFB02000017.1, from coordinate 545,805,435 downwards.
CTAGATCCAACATAATATCTCACATCAAGCATGAAATTCCAACCATTGAGACAAAACCCATTAAACAACTTAGTGTTCAATTCAAACAACACTTACATCACAACATCAATACAATCATGGGAGGATATGATAAACCACATTTTAAAGAATACCAATTCAATTACTCCTCCAACAATTACCCTAATTACATTTTGATTTTCAATTAATATCCTAACATTTCCTTATATTTTATTTTCTAAAAGAAACATTATTAAATAACATAATTTATTTTTTTCCTTTTTTAATAATAGAACATTACGACCAAATAATAAATAATGGAGACCACATGAAAACAACCATTTACTCATTCATTATGAAGGCATCCACAATAATCTCTCCATTTTATTTATTTGTTCATCATGAAGTCCTTTTAAATAATTAAGGGACTATATAAATTTATTGTCTAATTATCTCAATACATATATTATTACTCACACGACTTTGCTTTTATTTTAAGTCATATTATATATACATATAAACTATACAAGTAAAATATACTTAGTAAAAAATATATATATCGTGTTTATACATTTATATTTATCTATAGAGAATTCACTTAAAGAAAGCAATAAAGAGCAAGATTTATCTCAAGACTATGTTGTCCTCTACAATTTTAAGGAAATTTTACTCATCTAACAGAATAAACCAATATTCCCTATATCACTATCAAGAATCTGCAGAAATATTCTAACTAAAAATGAAGGCTCTCTTAAGGAATTAAGATTATCCTATCCATATATAAAGGATACATCTGTAGCACTACATACCAATAATACATTCCAATACGTAGCACCTCATGTGAAAGTACTATAAAAATCATCGAATATGAAGGCAAGCTATCAAATTAATGGTAACACAAACCATTAAATGTTGTTAAGTGAGTCCAAAGACAAAACTTACATAGAGATATTTGAGATGAATATTTCACTAATATACACAAGGAAAAGTCAAGCTAACTATAGTATAATGACTGTGCTTCACTTCATAATTGAGCTGGCTGGAATAGACGCAACAAAAAGGGCGACACACCAAGCTAATCATGGGGAAACACTTTCCAAACAGAGCAACAAGAAATGAACTACATCAAAGAGTACACCTATACAACAGTGGACAAGAATCATGGCATGGAGGACAAATTGGCCAATCTAGAAGAATAGAAGATGATTAAAGAAAAAATCACTGAGAATAAAGCTCGGTATTCATGATATAGACAAAGAAAACATTTGTTTACAGGAGAGTCTGATGGACCAAACAACTAGCGACCAGGTCTGCATAAGCAAAACACGGCCAAGAGAGAAGTAATATATATATATATTAATTGCAATCAAAATTTAAGAGTATTTATGCTAGCAGATAAACCAAGCTTATACGGACCTCTGGGGTATTTAACTAAAACTAAAATTACCCATAGCCAGTTTGGAAATATGTGCAAGATTTTTGAGTAAAAGCTCAAGTTTGGAGAGGACCCGATAAGACACATAACTCTCTTTTATAAGCTTAGATTGCGGTATGGTATAAATATAAAATCAAATGCGAGCCATTTAAAATAGACAACATCATGCAAGATATTGCACTTACAGAAAGCACAAAATCAAAAATCAAGATACTCATCAATTAAGGAAAATGAAGTCGTCTTATAGAGCACCGAATACAAGTATAAGACATGGTTGTCAAATTAGGACTCAGTTCAAAGTTTCACAAAAGTAAAACGTAAAGAAGGGGTTGCCATGAACATTTACCAAGGAAGAATGCAGCATATGGTATCCCATTCCAATGTAACGAGACCTATTGACGTCCCTCATACAGAATATAATAATAATGAAATCCCAACACTACTATATGTAGAATACAATAACTAATGTTACTCATGTTGTATATATATATATATATTGAAGAATAGACATCACATGAATCTATCAAATCCCATTGAGATACCAACCAACTGGATTTTAAAGAATATGGTTCAAACCTAAAACATACAGTAGGCATGCACAAGGAGAAGGAGGAGTGGGGTTCAGCTGGGAAGACTTTTGTCTCATCCATCCCCCTCTCATGAAAACACATTTGTATTGAGATCTTGAGTGAATTTTTCCATGGCGCAGAAGGTACCCTCGATCGACCCAAGAGGAGGAACCAAGCAACACAATAAGGAGTGGAAGAAATGCTTTAACCAAAATATTTCAAGAGACTGTGATTTCATGCGCTATACCAGCTTGCAGAGAATGCACAAAATAGATTTGGATAAGAAGCTCAAGAGTCCTTCAAGCAAATGCATTTCTATCAACAAGAAGCCGATTACTTCATGGTGCATGTTAGCAAATCAGGCATTTGTTTCAGGACCATTCAAATGATATCCAAGGCAATGATGATGGGGTTTTCAAATCACATCAATATCTAGCCAAGCAATATGGCGGCTAACCATATCGCACCCTTTCCTAACTGAAGGACGAGATTTCTATACACAAATTGTAGCCTAAGACTGATTTTGAAAAAGAAACACCTAAGGGTTTGCATAAAACTTAACTATAGCCTTTACTCCAACCATTAGAACAAAACACATAAACAAATGGCTATATTCTTAGAGGAACAATTTGAGAAAATAAATGAAACTCAAGCGGTTGCTCTTCAAATGGCAGGCAAAAAAGGAATCACTTCCATAAACAAAGCATATATAAAATAAATACCAAAAGCAACTCCTACCTGAACTCTCCCACACGGTATTGGAGAAGTCGTGCTTAAGAATCTCTCTATCCTAGCTACAATTCCTTCCAAAACTTAAACCCTTTCCAAAACTTGATCACTTGCAGAGATTACCGCAATCAACACGATTTTCCCCAACCTACTGAATTCTCTTTCCAAAACTAATTTTTAGAGCAAATTTTTCTACTTCCCCAAAACAAATAAATTATTTTCAGAATATCATTGCAGACACCAAAATTTTCATTCGAGAGCAAAATCCACCCATGAAACTTTTTCCTAAGTTAATCCCTATAAAACAAAGATGGAGAAATTTTTTGATTTCTTTTTGAAGACAAAATCAGGCAATATTATCATAATAAACAAGTTTCCCAATTCCAATTTTAGTTTTGAGTCGTGCATGTGCACGCTCTCATCTTTTTCCATCTTTTTCCAACTTTAACACTTCAGTTCGCAAATCTTATCTCCTAATCTATTTTAAATCACATTATTTTTCTTCATTAAAATAATTATCTTTTTCCCATCTTTTTCTATTTTCATTTGTTTTTACATCAGTTCTAAATCTTATCTTCAAGATTTATTTAGAATCACATTGTTTTATCATATTTAAATAATTATCCTCACATAATAATAAATTATCAATTATAATTAAATAGAATACTTTTACAATGAAAATTAATCTATAAAATAATAACTACTTACTTTATATTTCATAAACTTAATTTATTTAATTATTATTTAATTTTCCAAATTCATTTAAGTTACCTTGAAAACCAATTTTAATTTAATTAATTGATTAAACAAGACCATTATGTTTACCACCCAATTCAATGACACCGTAAACAACGAAGCACAAATAAATACTTACACCAATATCCAAAAAGGCCACAATGGAGGGGCACTACACTTCACGATAATCTTGAGAATGAAAAGCATTTTAGTGATATTAGGTTGTCTAAAATATTGCCTCCACATTTTAAATTTAGGTTTTAAAATTGAACAAATCTTTCTAGTGTGAGAGAAGGCATTGTGTGTGTTCTCTCTTTGTTCACGCAAACAAAGATTGATCGAACTATGGATGTACTTACTCGTTATTTTTCACCTTTAGAGGCCCTACCTTGGTGGGAAAATGTACTCACACCAAGGGAACGACCCAAGTGGTAAAGAGCATAATCCAGGCTCTTCTAAACCACTATATAAATTTGTGGTTGCAAGGAAAGTTTGCAATCAACTGAGTGATGCATGATAGCTCTCCCCCAGTATGTTTATGATGCGTAAAGCCCTTGTTCTAAGGGTTGGGAGACCTATTGAGGGAGTTTATCATCATGTCCTTTGAACTAGATGTATTTATTATGAACCCTTGTTTAGTAGCCAAAAATCCCAATATTTGTTGGCATTAGGAGGTCAGACCTCTAGAGCTAACCCACATACTTACGGTTCTTTGTAGAGATGAAAAGTTCATCATGGGAGATTCATGAGAACTGAAGCTTGACTGACCTGAGAATTGTGTGCCATTGAGGGGAGCCAGTGTGGTCAAGCTTTTATTCATTCACTCTAACTAATCGAAGCTAGATTTATCCAAGTGGGAACTCAACAAATATTTTCTCTTCCATCCTAGGGTTGTGCAATATTTGGGTTAGTTAAACACATTGCTTGGATCCAAAATCTTGAAAACAAACATTCAACAAAGGCATCAAATTTTAAAACCTTTAGAAAGATAAAATACCTTTGAAAAAATCCAAGTGCTATTGCTTGTCCTTGGGGATTCTATCCTTAGAGGATTCTAATTATTTGGATTTATATCTCAATTTTCTCTCTAAAGTCAAAATTAGGGAACTACTGCCTTGATTCTCTTGATTTCCACATAATGGAATTTGTGGGATGAAAAGTGTGAATGCTCAATCTAAACCTGCTTAAACATGGACAAACAACACAATGTTAGTCAATAAACAAATCTAAACTAGCATTCCCCATGAGATTCATTCAAATCACAATGAACAAGAAATCAAGCAAAGAAAACAATTAAAAGCTATTCAAATCCTATTCAAATGCTCAAACCCAACATCCCATGGGGGAATTGGTGCTTCTTTGATGTGGATAGAAGCCCTTTCCCAACTCCTAGACAAGCTTGATGAGTGAGTGGTTGATCCTTGATGAAATTCACAATAACCTAGCTATGGTGATGAAATGCTATGAAAACCTTGATGGAGAATGGATGATCTTGCTCAAAATCTGAAGATAGTAACTTTGCCTTGAGTTATGGATCCAAATACAATAGAGATCTTCTCTATTTATAGGAAAGAATGATAGAAGAATGAGAAATAGGGAGAATGTGGGATTAATCATGAGCCAATGGCATTGTGCCACTTTTCGACATGCTATTGAAGGGAGGTGGAGCACATTTTGATCAATGTGCATGATAAATTCTATTAGGTGGAATTTGAATTTGGAGAAATGGCATGTTTAGGGGGGATGAAAGAAGAGTTAATGCCTCTTGGCTCAAGAAAAAAGGACATGTAAGAGGCTTTAATGCCATGTTGGAGGACAAGTAATTTTGGGAGGGAGATTTCAAATTGATGGAATATTCCAAAGAGATGCAATTTTTGAATGGAAATAGAAGAATTGATAAATCAAATAAATTGATTTATATGTGCAAGTTGCAAAAGCTAGAGGATTTGAGTATTAGGAGTAAATTGATTTGTGATTAATTAAGTTTTAGATAGAATTAGTTGACATGACATTTGATTTAGATTTTTAGGTTTATTTAAATCAAATGAGAGGAATAATGAACATTAGTATTTTAATTAAATAAAGTTTGATTTATTCAATTAAAGGAAGAACATTAGGAGATAATCAAATAAAATTGATTTATTTAATTAAAGAGGAATGACCTTAGGATTTAATTAAACAAAGTTGATTTGTTTAATTAAAGAGAGAAGATGATTTAATCAAATAAAGTTTTATTTATTTATTTAAAAGAGGACATTTAAGATTTAATTAAATAAAGATTGATTTATTTAATTAAAAGAGGAATTAGGATTTAATTAAATAAATATTGATTTATTTAATTAAAAGAGGAATTTAATAAATTTAATCAAATAAATATTATTTAATTAATGGTTGGTAAAGAGATGATTAAAGAAGAACTATGTTAGTAAATCATAATTGAGTATGCAATATCAATCAGGATAATTTTTGTGTCTATAAAAATAAATTGAGACATAAACATCTAGTTTGAAAAGCTAAAGCAAGAAAGTGTTTATGGTAAAAAGAATCCATTAAGCAAAAATAAAAGACAAATTGAACCCTACACTTGTGCTTGTTCTCATGATTTCCAAAAAGGTCAAAATCCCAAAACAAAAGTCTTTGTGCAAAAGTTCCAAGTTTAAAAGTCATACTCAAAAAGCCATCAAGAAGTACATTAGGAAGTGCAACCGAAAAACATCTCAAGATAAGCAAGAAATTCACAAGGTTCTATAGACTCGTTCCTTTGAACAATACAAATATGTATGCTCAATTTGAACCACTTATCTAGAAGTGTAGCATGTTCTTCAATACCTAGGTCTTGTAAGCAAAAGTCTCTTTAGGTTCACTTAGGATGAAAATCAACACTTTCATCATCCTCAAACATCAATCAAAACCCATCTCACAAACAAATCTTAGAAATCTTGGAAAAATACTTCATACTAGATTTTTTGAAAATCCTTTAAATCAAATCAAAATCATCTTGTTCGACTAAGTGTGTGTAGTTGCATCCTTCTTCATACACTTAGTTAAATTATCACCTTGTGGAAAAGTTCATTCCAAGATAACAACCAACATCTTGGGGTTTACAAGTTCATTATCCAAAATTCAAATCCAAATCAAATCCAAAATCCAAAATCCAAAAGTCCTAAAGTCTAGTATCTCCTTCAAGGTTTCTTAAAAGTTCAATCATTCGCATTGTCCATCTTTCCTTTTTCCTCATCACCACCCTTGATCCTTAATATCCTAGATTTTATTTTTTGTGCCTAAAGTTTAGACCAACCTAAGGAATTAGAGGTTAACCTCCTACATTCCTAAAATTTTATCCTTATTTTATGGTCCAAACTAGATCTCAACACAAGAAAAACATGGAAACAAACAAAGAAACATCCACTTCAAGTGACTTGAGTCAAACTACACCTTAAACCAACCCCATTGGGTCTAGAAATCCCCCACTCAACCTTCCTCAACTACCACAAGATCTTCAAGAGGAGGGTTTCTAAGTGGAGGATATCACCAACAATATCCTATGAATGACTCAAGATGAAATCATAGAAATGGTCCAAAATCCTGAAAATCACAAAATTGTCAATGCAATGATGAAACTTAATCCTTCACAATACATGCTAGAATTAGCAAAGGAAGGGGCTAAACTCCCTTCTGATTATGATGTAAGCACTATTGTGGAAAAAACTCTTGAGAATATGCCGCTTGTACCATTCACACCACCTTTTCAAAATGTCATCCAATCCATCCCATAACCCACATCATCCCTTGCTCCAACTCAACCCATAGTCACCAAGAGAAGTTCATTGCTTCATGCTCTTCAAACATATACCCTTGTGAATAACCAAAACTTGGTCACAAACACCATTTTGCGTCTATCAAATACTATTCCTCAAGACCCCAAACATCCATATGTTCCACTTGTCTTTCATGACACTAACAATCCATCTGCTTTCACTACAACACCAACATATTCTCTTAATACACAAGTCTCTCTCCCCATGGTACCACAAGGACAAATGGATTTATTCAGAGCAGGGGAAATATTTGGGGCCTCATCATCACTTTCTCAAGGAAACCTACCACCAATTATCCCATCGCTACCTCCTCTAACATCAACATCCACATCAATCATTGGTTTAGGGCAACCCCCTTTACCCAACATACCAATCCCAAATCAATCAAACCTAAACAATCCTCTTATCATAAATCAATTCAACATACCAAATCCTCCAAACATGCCACTGATATCGCAACAACATGGGACATCAATCCAAGAAACACAATCAATCATTACACCTAAAACTATGGTCTCCCAAGGACCTAGCATACCAATCGCACCATCTACTATGCTCATTCAAACAACATCTCAATAACCACCTCAAAAAAATATCATCACACCATCTCACACAATTCTAAATCCTACACCTCCACCTCCAAACCCAAACATGGAAAATCAATACAATGTTACACTGCAAGCAACCCAACAAGCCTATCAAAAGGCACTTCAGCAATTCCAAAATCAACAAGCTGCATAAGAAGCACAAGCACAAAAAGCTTCACAACAAGTGCAACAAACTTCACATGCACAAGCCTAAGATCTATTGCAAAATCAACAAGTTGCACAAGCAACGCAAGCCGCACAAGCTTCCCTAGTTGCTCAACAAGCTCAAGCTCAGGCCAAGCTCAATATCAAGTGCAACAAGCTCACACACAAGCACAATAACAAGCAGCTTAGCAACAAGCTTTGCAACAAGAAGTTGCTCAGCTATTAGCCCAACAACAAGCCTTGTTGGCACAACAACAACAAGACCAACAACAAGCATTGTTGGAACAACAACAATTACAAGCATATCAACAAGCTTTGTTCGCACAAAAAAACTTGCAACCACCTCCCACAAACACACAAAGCAATCCACCAATCACCCCAACAATCAAATCATCTCAAAACACATTCATCCCACCTCTCGATCTGCAAATAATGTGTCTACACATATCAAATTACTCTCACAACAAGTGCTAGACCTCCAATCAGGGAAGACAACAAAAACACCAAAGAACTTGTGCCTGTATCCATTCGACAGAAGCATTACAATGGTGCCATTCCCACAAGGATTTGAAATCCTTAAATTTGACAAATATCGTGGGATAGGTAATCCCAAAGATCACATTAGGGAATTCTAGGTACATTTTATGGAAGTTACATACGATGATTCCTATCTAATGTGACTTTTCCCTAAAAAGTTCCAAGAAATTGTGGACTTATTCATACAAAACTACTCATTCAACATAGGCATGGATGTAAGTCTAGAAGAGCTATCCACCTTAAAACAAGCCAAGGGGGAGACATTTGTATCCTTCTTGCAACGATGGTGATCCAAGGCCAACATAAGCAAATGGGCTATGCCAGAAGAACAACACTTATGTACTATCATCACAAATATCGAAGGGACCTTATCCTTCCATCTAAAAATGCAATGCATGACCGCATATGACCAATTGATTCCAAAGGAACTCAACATAAAAAGAGCCCTTATAGCACAAGGGGGAACACCTACCTATCAAGAAAATCACCCATCAACCAGCTACAATGAAAAACCTTGCACATGGGCAAGGAACAAGAATGTCACTAATGATGGCGTTGTTGATGCCAAAGTTATAATCAGTGCCCCAAGGAAAAACACAATCATATCAACAATCGCAAGTCAATAACCAAAACAACACACAAGTCAACACAACATCACAACAACACAACAATCAGGTGGTCAATAATTTGAATAATTAAGGGGGACCACCAAAGCGGAACAAGTATCCCACCAAACAAAAATACACATCCCTTGGGGAATCAATCGAATCCGTCATGAAAAACTAGTACAAGAAAATCTCATTAAAACCCTTGTTTATGAGAATTATCAAGAGCCCCAAGTGAGACCACCATGGTATAACAAAACTCACCTTTGCGATTTTCATAAAATCAAAGGGCACACGACGACCAATTGCATGAGACTAAAAAATTTAATCCAAGACCTTATCGATGATAAAACCATAAACGTTGAACAACCTGCAGGAAATCAAGACCTTAAGATATACATGAATCTAATGCCAAATCACAACAAAGGGAACAACAATGGAAAGGCAAAGTATAAAAATGTAAACCATGTTTACGATCATGTTGTTGCATCCTTAGATGAATTGATCATTGTTGCCAATGTCAAGGGAGCTAGATCTGACTGTGGCGTCACCAAACACAATGATAGAGTTACCATACCTAGATCATCACAACCACCCAAGGCACTAGCTTCCAATCCAAAATTTGTTCCCAATGGTTATAATGTCTTGGACCAACTGAAAAGAATCCCCGCTCAGATCTCCATCATGGAGTTACTAAAAATCTCACTTGCACACAGGAAAATCCTAGAAGAAGCATTAGCCACATCATCTGTCCCAACGGATCTTGATGCAAACCAATTCTAAGCTATGGTCGAGAACATCACCATGCCACACCTCCTAACATTTTCTGATAAGGACTTCCCAATGTAACCATCTCATAATCGAGCACTCCACCTCGATGTCTTGGTCCATAAAAATAAAGTCAAAAGAGTCTTGGTGGATGGAGGTATAGGTCTAAATATTTGCACCCTCAAGCTAATAAAGAATCTGGATTTTTTTGAGGATGTCATTGAAAAAGGTAAAGGTATAACCATATGATGATCACGAAAGAGTGTCTCAAGGCACTATTCAACTTCCTATTCAAGTAGGGCCAACTATTATGGAAACTACATGCCAAGTCCTTGATATTGAATTACCTTACAATATCCTCCTAGGGCACCCATGGATCCATGGGATGTAGGTTGTTGCCTCCACCTTCCATCAATGTGTCAAGTTTCCTTATCAAAATCAAGAGGTCACAATCCATGGTGATCCTGAGTCATTTTATTATTGCAAGAATCTGGAAGCAAAGTACTACAAGATCCCTCAAGTCCCAAAGAATGATGAAGGCCCTATGACTCCATATGTAGACCCATCTACCTTAGCCTCTACTTTTGAGACAAAGACACTTGCCATTCCCGAAATATATGATATTAAGGTCATTATCCAAGAAAATGGGTGTGGGGACTACAAAATGAAGAAGACCGCTTTTGTAATAGGATATTTACCTCAATATCCTAGATCTCATGGGAAACCACATCTAAATAACACCTTATCTCAAACCTTCAAAGCAGACCCCTCAAGATTCAAGTGTTGGGGGGACCTAAGCTGGGAAGTGGTAGATTAAAAGGACATAACAAGTCTACTATACCAAGATGAAAGGCACGTGCTCGATCTTCCCATGGATGATGACAACAAAGGACTATAGATGATGTTGGGCATGGGCTACAACAAGAACAAGAAACTCTAGAAAAATGATAACAACTTGTTAGAACTTGTTATTGCTAAGAAGTGCTTAAGGAATCTTGGCCTTGGATATACCCCTATGAGGATAACCATACTTGGCAAATCTGCCCCGATTAAAAAGGTCAAAACTCCTCTCAGTTACCAATGTCCACAGGTCTACCTATAGATAACTTTACCTTTGATATAACTAATGTGTGTGATGAGGCCCCCATCACGGATCTACCCATGTTATTCAAAGATTCCTCCCTCTTCATGATTAGTACTGTATCTTTCGAGTCAAACAACCAAACACATGAGCTAAAATTAGTCTATCCCCAACTCATCTACTATGATCAACGAGGACCACCAATTTTGGACATATTTGAAAATGATGAGGCTCTCTCAAAATTGATGGGATTGCAATACTATACCATGTGGAGATCATAAAGCATGATTCAATATCAAGCTAGACACACATGGCTACTATGGGGAGACAATTGAATCCCTCAATCGTAAAAGTGAAATTTTAAGAATAATATCTAGGTCTTTAAGTGAAAACCACACCGTGGCACTTTCTAACCCAAAAATAGTAAAAACAAAGGATGCATCCAATGGTGAAAACCTCTTTGAGGAACCAAAGGATGAGGGATTCAATCTTCCCCTTAGTGTTATTCACCAGGAGAAGTCAATAGTCTTAGCAGAGAAGTGCAATCCGGTCAACCTAGGAACAAAAGAAACACCACACATAACCTTCTATGCAGAATCACTTTTGACAGAAGAGTAGGCACTCCTAGCTACATTCCTGAGGGAAAGAAAGGTAAAATTTGCATGGACATATGTAGATATGCCTGGTCTTGATCCAGAAATTGTGGTTCATCATCTAGTTGTATTTCCTGAAGCAAAACCAGTAAAAAAATGTTGAGAAAGATGCATCCACAAATAGCATTACTGGTCAAACTGGAATGACAAAAGCTCCTTGATGCAAGCTTCATATTGTTGGCAACACAAGGGAAAAAAACTGATAGGGGGGGTGAATTAGTTGTCACATAAATTATACAATTAAACTTTTTCTTAGATCTAATAAATAAACGTGAAAGCATAAACCATCACCACATCATAAATACACATAACACCAAGATTTTTTTATGTGGAAACCCTGTTTGGGGAAAAACCATGGTGGAGGTTAGTCTACAAGATTATACCTTGTTAAAAATATAAAATATTTATGAATGGGAATGCAAATGCATTCAAGCACACTGCCTAGAGCTCACTACTCAAATACAAAAAGGCTTACTGACCAAAGGAAGACGCATTGTCTTACATAAAAATTCAGATTACATCTGAAAGATTTGAACTAAGAAAATAGAACCCACGCTCTTCACAACCGATTGGTTCACGGGCTTCAAGATCCCGTCAACTAAGAGATTCATTGAGGGAAGATTAATAGAACCCAAAAAAGCTAGGCCCCACACCAGATGGATTTCGTAGAAGGAATTAGTAAAGCCAATAAGCAAAGTCAACTTTACTATTCTCTTACTTGATCATTTGAAAATGCTTGCAATTCCTAGAGAGCTGTAATGTTTTTGGTAGTGAAAGTAGTTTTTTTCTAAGAAGTAGAATCTTATATCTTGTTGTTGCACCTTTGGAATAGGCTCAATATGAGAATGTCTTTGTCCTATTTATTGATATGTAACTCAACACGTCTGTGGATCATTTTTTTGTCAATTTTATGTGACAGTGTTTCTTTTCTTTTGTATTATGTGGATTGGTGCATTTTCTATGTGAGTTCTTGTAGCAGATTCAACAGCATATTGAATCCCTTAACATGGATCTGATAAATTGATTTGTTCTTGAAACTTGACATCAAAGAGATAATAAATAAATAAAGCTTTACCATTTAAGAGAAATGACTAATTGCTTTATGGGATAGATCATTTATATTTCTATGTAATGTTTTTGATGCCAATTTTCTTTTATTTGAGGTAGAAATACTACTTCTATTGTATGCAACTCAACAAATTGGAGAAGTGAAAGGTGAATAGCAACGAGGAAGAGTTTGGTTGCAGTAAAAGTTATTTTGTAATAATTGTAAAGAAAAAATTAATTCTACTTTATTTCATTATGTTACTGCTTCTCTCAGGTTTATACCCAGATTCCAGTCCAATTGTAGTCCAATTTGTGAGTTCATGAGAGCTTGTTTATGCCCAAATAGCAATCTAGTTTGTGAGTTGGCATTTGAAGTGCAAATGAAATGCTTGTGTTACAGGTGTAGAAGTAAAGGTTCTTGAGTTTCAAATCCAAATGAAACTTTCAAGAAAAGAAATTCTTTTTGAATTCTTCAATTCTTCAATAAATGTTGTAAAGCAGTCATTAAGACAAGTTGCCAATGAGGCACATTATTTTTGTAACCAAGTTGCCGGTGTGGTACATTATTTTTGTCACCATTGATTTGCTAGTGAAGCTTAATGAAGTAAATTTTAATCAATCATATTTGTTCAAACATTTTAATCTTCATTTCATGGTGCTTCTTTCAACATTTGAATATCTATGATACTTGAAGTTTATATGCATAAATTTTTGAGGATTAATTAAGTTAGATTTTATTTGTAACTTGAATCACTGATTCACCCAAATAAATGACTAAACCATGACTAAAAAAATGACTACATTGACTAAATAAATGACTACCATGAGTAAAAAAATGACTACAATGACTAAATAAATGACTACAGTGACTAAATAAATGACTACCATGAATAAATAATTAATTACCATAATTAAATAAATGACTACCATGACTAAATAAATTACTAAATTAATGACTAAATATACTACGAAATTGATCAATCAAAATAACCAATAAATAAAAATAGTTTAGTCATAAATTTGGTCGTGTTAAAAATGATTGGCAATAAACTACTAATGGTCATGTGGCCAAACTACTAGTCACATGACCAGTTTTTAGTAGGTTTTTTATTCATTTATTTCTATTTTTGTGCTAGTGTTTGTAGAGAGTAATTACATTAGGTTTTAAACCTTGCATTGGGAAAATTGTTATTGCTACATGATTGATGACCAGGGACTTTACAAAGTAATCTAATATGTGGAGAGAGACAAGATTTGATATAACTATAAATTTTCACATAGTTTGAATTGGAGGGTTATAGGATTATCTTATATATAAGTAGAATTGGTAAACTCATTGTATTATTAAAAAACTACCTACTTGATCATTGTATTGTGTTTTATCATATTTTTTAAAATGTAAATCTAGGAGCCATCTCTCAACCAACATTCTCTAGCTTACACTTTGTGACATTTTGGCTACCAAAGGTTGGCCAATAAAACAACCTCTTTCTCACCACCAAGGTCTTATGACTTACAATCTATGGTAGCTACCAATGGTATTTCATAGTCATTTTGTAAATTCCCCTATTGATTTTTTGATTTGAAGGTTTTTTTTCTTTTATTTTGGATTTTGAAACTCAAGTTTAAAATGTAAATGTTTGGATTGATTTTAAATTATCAATATTGACACATTACTAAACAACTTCGAACATATACTATGAATAACACTTTCATAGAATTTTTTATAATAATTTCTTAATAAATGGAAATATTCACTAAACAACCACTTTTTTTATAAAAATATAGTTACAATATTCTTAATTTTCTTACCTTTTATACATAGTGATCTTCATCTTACTTGACTAGGGTCACAAACTAGAGTTGGCAACTAGAAGGCACCACATACAACAAACGAACAATCTCCAAACCTTCATAGAAGACTCCAATGGTGGTGATTCCTTGGATTAATAGTCACAACTAGAAGATATAACTCTAAAATTAGAGTATCGTGGTAATCTTATAACATCAAATGTAAGTAAATAACTTGCGCGATAGAAGAATATTATAGGAAATATACCACAAATACTTGATAATAACTGAGAATAATAAGACACTTCAAGGGGGAAAACCTCCAAATATCTCCAATAATATCACAATTCACAATATGATATGAAAATAAGACGCAAGTTATCTCTTATATATACCTTATTTATGCCTATGATATCACCTAGGCTAACTTAGATAGCCCTATACAAGCCTTAGGCTGACACAAATAACTAAATAACAATATAATAATGATAACATGACTTGATCAAGAGTTAATATAGCCATAAACTAACCATTCATAACCCTATGTACACTAATATTAAGGGTGTAGCATGCCCCCCTCTTCAGAAAAGCATTGTCCTCAATGCTAATCAAGTGTGGATTCTTTTGAATGGACTCCTCGCCCTCCCATGTGGCATCTTCAATTGGTAAATTCTTCCATTGGATGAGATATTTAGATATTGTTCTAGTTCTTAACTTCTTTGTGCATGTTTAACGAATGCACTCTAATTCCAATACGATTCTTCCTTCTTCATCAAGCTTTGGTAATATTGTCTGATTAAGGATATTATGCCCAATTACCTTCTTCAAACAAGAAACATGAAAAATTGGATGTATCTTTGTTGTTGGTGGTAAGTCCAACTTGTAGGAAATACTACCTATATTTTGTATGATTTTGTATGGGCCAAATATTTTGGAGACAACTTATTATGATTTTTTTGTTGCTTTAACAAAATTTGCTTATAAGGCTTCAATCTCAAGAAGACCCAATCTCCGACTTCAAAAAATTATCACTCTTGTGTTGGTGTTGTTAGTGTAGGTTTTTTAATTTCCTTATGTTAGGGGGTATTTATTTTTCCTACACATATTATTTAAGCTTGATTAGGTTTATTTGGAGTAGTTAATATGAGGACACGTGGCGAAATACAATAGCTACATGTGTCACTCACTCCATCACACATGGGTAGTTGAGTTACACATCCTCTTTTGGCTTGTTGTGCCACCTCTCATAACCACTATTTTGTATTTACCTGAGTAGTTTATGGGGTAGTTGGGTTTCTCACCTCTTCTGGCTTTATGTGCCACCTCTCTCTTGTCTTCACTTGAGCAGGTTATGCCACATGTTTTTTCATTTACCAAGTAGGTGATAACCTCCCACCTTTTATGAGTAGTAGGTGTTAATGCACCTCTTGGATGTATTTTCACCCCCTTGCCTATATAAGCAAGGCTTCGTATGTACTTTGCCATATTCAATTTGGAATTATTGCATCTTAATGATAGCATAATATTTCTGCCATTTCTCTCTTGTGGAAGTTATTTTGTCTTGAAAGTGATTCTGGGGTGTTTGAGTTCACCATAAACTCCTATATGGTATTAGAGCTTCAGTGCTACAGACTACTCAAATCTGAGGGACCAATCTTGGTGTGAAATTTTTGTTGGGTGCAAGTTGGGGTCTTGAGAAACTTGCCATTGAATCCAAGGTGTCAGAGAAAGTCAAGATTGACTTCCATTTTGTCAAAATCTAACATATTTTGTCAAATCTATAAGGGTTTTATGCAAGTCATTTTGTATTGGAGCCATTTTCATTTTTGTTTCAGAAATCTAGCTTCCACTTATTTGTAGGAAAAAATATTTTGGGGTTTTGTTCTTAGCTTAAAAATATTTTTGGGTTTCTATTTTTTTTTACTCATTGTGAACAAATTTTTCAAAAATCAAATCAAAATTAACTTTTTTTTGCTAGAAAACCCGTTTCCTATAGGCTAAATTCATTTTTTCTTTTAAATCACAACTTTTGGTCACAGTGTATATTTTTTAAAATTAAGATATCGTTGGAAAGTTGATTCCATCCTCTATACAAATTTGAGGTTATTTTCCATCATGGAGGTGTTGGAATGGAATTCTCTCTACGAGGGGGGGTGAATCAGAGTGATATAATTTTTGAACTCTTTGATTTGAATGCACAACCTAAATGTTTTGACCTTGAAACAATGTGGAAGATTTAACCAAACAAATGAACACTTAAACTTTGCAGAAATATATGCAAGAGAATCAACTCATATTAAAAGCATCATGTATCATTGTTCCATCAAATTGTGAACAACCTTATTTATGCTTTTTGAAACAGGACTTCAACTTTACACAATGCATGTTTAACTTGCTTTATGGAAGTTTTTGAACAAACTTAACTTGTCTTTTAAACAAACTAAAAGTATCAGAGCATTGACTAATTGAGCACATTAACTTGAAACAAAATGAGAGACAAAAATAATATCACATAACACAAAGATTTCCTAAGTGGAAAAACCCTCTTGGGGTATAAAAAACGACTCGCAAACTGATCCTTTTATTCATTCAAAAGAGAACCAACTCAGTTACAATGTGGAGCACCAACTCTAATAACTTTTTTGAAGCACCAACTTCATCAAAAACTCAAGGTATTGCAACCTGTTAGAACCTTATAACTGCAATGACTATCTGCAGTTACAAAATTACAATAGGATACAAAATGATTTTGCAATAATGCCCAACCCAAAATAATCTTTATAATACAACCAGAGATGAAAACAATATGAGCCCACTTTTCCTCTTTATAGAATGGTATTACAATGAAAAATACTCTGTTCAGACTATTTCATCTCATCACAATGTCATTTGTTTCTGCCAAGTATATATACAATGTTTACAAATAGTTATCCATTCTTGTCAAAAACCCATATTCAATAACCAGGGTTTATAAACTGGTAAGAACAATAATATTTTATCATGATACCCATCAAGGGTTTTAAAGAATAACTACAGATATATCAGTGAAATGCTACTGAAAATGATAAAACCCTTGAGCAGACTTGGGTTAGTAAAAACTGAGATTAATCTTTAACACATTTCTAATCTCAGTGTAATATAAAGCATACTCGGTGTATTATGGTCGAAAAATATAATAAATTCCAAAGTTATGATCACCGACAACCATTGAAATGGATTTTATTTTAAACATTAAAAAACCAATATGAAATAAACAATATGACTATTGTATCATGGTGATCCTGGTAAACATTATGGAGGGTCGGCTTAAGTGCAAGGTGTTATGCACTTTAAATCAAACTATAATATATGCAATAGAAATCTGATATAATATTGAACCCTTGTAAAATGTGAAGGCCCAAGTGTATGTCAAAATACACTTTGTATGAAGTGATATGATAAGCCAAAGTAATACCATTGCTTATGAAGCTATACACAACAACCAACCCAAGAATACAAATCTGACTGTGTATCAACCCTGTGAGAAAGCAATATACCTCATGTGAACTGAAGCCAAATACTACAAAACCAAAAACATATTATCTTCCATCTAAGTAGTAATGTAACAATGCAATCACCTGTATATGTCTGTAAGAACTAAAAAACATAATGCCAAAAAGAGTTCAACCTGATTCAGTGTCAAAATAATATACTGATCAAACATACAAAATGATATCACCTAAAATCCAATACCAAAACCCAACACCTAAATAAGCAAGATAACCTTTAACTGCACATGAAGCTCAACCTGATCAGTACCACAAGATATAACAAATCTGAATGTAAACCAAAGCCATAATTTTATCCAGTACCAAAGTGCCACCATGAGTCATAATACCAAAGTGCCAAAACTGAACCAATAAACATGCCAAGATCAAAGTGTCATATTATCAATTTTTACATCAAGGAAAAATATGCACAAAGAGAAAGTCAACAGGAGGAAGATCTGAATATTTATCAATGCATGCACTATTTTCTTTTTTGTGTGCATTAGGTTTGCATTATTTGATCTTTTCACTTCAATTCAATTCCAGATCATTTTTCAATCAACTGTTGCTTCATAGATTCCAGAGATGTGCTAGTTTGTGAGTTTTCCAGTGTTTCTTAGCAGCAGGTTTGTTGTTGCTTTTCATGATTCCAACTTGAGTCCTTGAGTGACTCTAATATGGTTTCTAGCAAACAAAAGTATCTTTCCTTGCTTATCGCATTTAGGATTCCATTGTTACTCGAATTATACAATTATTTTCAAGTTAATTGTTGACAGGTTGAAAAAGGGGCTTGAGGAGCTTATTTCAAAGGAATAGAGTGGTTTTATAGTAGGTAGGAAAATTTTGGATGGGATCATTATAGCAACTGATTCCATTCACTCTATGGCCAACTCCAAAGAAAAGGTGATGTTTATCAAATTGGATTTGGCCAAGGCATATGATAGAGTTAGGTGGTCCTTCCTTCGGAAGGTTCTTGGGGCTTTTGGGCTTGGGGAGGAATGGATCCAATAGGTTATGAGCTATGTTACTTCAACTTCCTTCTCTATGCTTATTAATGGGGATCACTCTAAGTTATTCGGTGCTTCTAGGGGGCTTCGCCATGGGGACCCTCTTTCTTTGTACTTGTTCATTCTCCTAGCTAAAGGATTGGGGTGATTGATTAGACAAAATGTGGATTCAGGTCTCATCCAAGGCTAGCGGTGGGGAGGCAACTTTCCTCCGTAGTCTCACCTTCAGTTTGTGGATGACTCTGATCTAATGGGTATGGCTACTATGTGGGAAGCTACTAATTTACATAGAGTGATGGATGTCTACTTGGTTGTCTCCAACACTCCGGACCCCATTCAGCAGAGGATTTCCCAAATGTTGAGATTTTAGATTGGGACTCTCCCTTTGACTTATCTTGGTATCCCTATCTCGGTGGGTAGAATGCCCAGGGAGTCGTGGAAAAATATTTTGGATAAATTTCAGTTAAAGGTTGATCACTAGACTCATAGGTGGCTATCCTTTGTTGGTTGGGTTTAGTTAATCAAGTCAGTGGTGCAAGCTTTCCCATTTACAGATGCATGCTCCAAGTTGCTCCTTTTGGATTTGTCAAGGACTTAGATTCTCTAATTAGGCAACTTCTTTGGGTTGGGTGTCTGGTATCTTCCAAATGGAGTTTGGTTAAATGGGAGGTTGTTTGTAGCTCAAAGCAGTATGGTGGTTTGGAATTGTGGCAATCAACTTTGATTGGTGAGGCTCTGGTGACGAAGCTAT
The DNA here is from genome assembly GCA_007258455.2 of Sequoia sempervirens. Taxonomy (NCBI): domain Eukaryota; kingdom Viridiplantae; phylum Streptophyta; class Pinopsida; order Cupressales; family Cupressaceae; genus Sequoia; species Sequoia sempervirens. The sequence goes on along the minus strand of VDFB02000017.1, from coordinate 545,785,633 downwards.
ATTGGCGTTGGTGTATTGAACAGGATAAGATGTGGGCCAGGATTCTTTCTCAAAAGTACCTTCTAGGGTTACCTTATCTTATGATTTCTCAATACCCCCTTGTAGGGAAGGGCTTGGTGATATGGGTCACCCATAGAAAAGGAGCAATGCTTATTAAAGAGGGACTATTTTGGATTTGTAAGATGGGGACTAGGGTTCAGTTTTGGTCCAACTCTTGGGATGGCTATCCTCCCATCATCTCTCAGTTTCCTAACTCATTGAATCTCTATCAAAGGTTTCTTGAGGCAGGTTAGTCATGAGTGAGTGATTTCAAATCCTTCTCCTCTTGTGGTCAACTAGAAATGGCTAGATGGAAGTCCCTTGATATGTGGTCAGATGTTGGGTTGTCGGAAGATTGTGCTAAGCTATAGAGTATTCTCTCCAGTGGACATTGTAGCTCCCTCTGGGATGAAGATGTGCTTGCCTGGTTTCCAAATCCTAAGGGTATCTATATTGTTGCCTCTAGATATTAGGTGTTATTGTCCCATAGGTTGGAGGGGGAAGAAGTTCAGTGGTGGAAGAAGGTTTGGAACAAGTTTTCCTGGCCAAAATGTAACTTTTTTTTTATGTTAGCTTGGAATAAATGCTTGACCTGGGATAATATTTGAAAGAGAGGCTTCTAGGGTCCCTTTGTTTGTGTTTTGTGTGGGGCTAATGAGGAGGATTTCTCCCATCTATTTTTTTGATGCCCTTTTTCCCTCCAACTTTGGCATTTCTGGTGGAGTGTTTGGAAAATTCCTTGTGTTCATGCTTCCTCCTTGATTTATTTTTGGCAGGAATTGGGTAGGCCTCCTTCTATGGCCTCTTTTTTGCAGGTGTGGTTTATGGGTCCTATTTTCATGATGTGGAAAATTTGGTTGGAGAGGAATAAGAGGATATTTCAGGGTGAGAAGAAGCTAGTGTAGCAAGTCTGGCAGAGAATTTTGGGCATGATTCAGGAGACGGTGGAAGCTAAGTGTGAAGTGGATTTCCTGTTGGAGAAAAGGGATGTAGAGGTGGTGGAGAGACTGGGGTTTTAGGGGTTGTCTTTGGCCTCTACATGTGTCAAGAGGGGGCGGCAAGCGAAGTGGAAAATTCATAGGGTGGGCAAGTGACAACTTCCCCCATCTGGTGTGTTGAAGATTAATACATATGCTTCCTCAAGGGGCAATCTGGGACCAGCTGGTATTGGGGGGATTGGCAGGAATTCCTCAAGGTCGATCATCTTCCTCTTTTTAGTCTATGAAGGGACACATACTATCAACCTTGTGGAAGGGTTGACTATTCTATGTGCCTTGGACAAGGCTCATGCTTTGGGGTGGAGAACTATCATCTATGAATCTAACTCCCAGGTTTTGATCAATTTGCTTATTGAGCGAAAAGTGAAGGATGTCAGTTGGCAGTTAGCTATGGTTGTGCAAAAAATTTTGTGGGTTAGTTTGTTGATGGAAATGGTGACTTTTGTTCACATCCCAAGGGAGTGGAATAGGGCCAATGATTGCTTAGCGAAATGGGTTTTGGAGCATGCTAATGGCTGGAGAATTGAGGGGTGGGAGTTGGTTCCTCGAGAGCTTCATCTTAATTTGGAGAAAATTCTTGTTGAGCATTGGGATGGGAGTGATGAAGGATGATGGTGATGATGGGGTTTTTTGGTTTTGTTCTATTGATCTTGTTGACTCTGGGACTTGGGTCCCTTACTTTCATTGTAATGCTCTTTTTCAATTTCAATAAAGTTTTTACCCCTATTATTAAAAAAAAAAAAAAGAGAAATTAGTGGCGTAATTAATTTATTTAATTGATTAGGATAGAATAGAGATTATAAAGTGAATTAATTAAATAATTAAAAATTATTTAACTAATAGAGGAATATGATCAAGCATAATTGAATAATTAAAATTATTCAATTATCGAAGGATGATGACCAAGAAAAATGACGCTCGCAGTCCTAGGACATTTTTTCAGTGCCTACATTTTTCCCCTCTTTGACATAATGTGATTTGAGCGTTGTGTCAAAGAATGAAAATAAAAAATTAGGTTCAAATCATGCCCCAACATGCCCCGACAACAACAAGGTAGAGGCATGCCCCCTCGGGAAATTTGACAAATTTTAAAAGGTTTCAAAAATTTGGAAAATTGTCTTGATAAGATAGATGGATGGCCAGGAATTTGATAGTGAAGACATAATTGAGTTTCAAGATCAATAATGAGGTCAAATTTGAGGTCAAGGGCTTCAAAAGGTGTGACCAGAAGGTAAGGTAGGTCAAAAACCCTAAGTTGGAACCTATAAATGGAAATTTGAGTTTGAAAAAGGGTCATTTTCACATTCCAAATTTAGAAATTTTGAGAGCTTAGAGTGATTAGTGTTGATGCCAAAATTTGGCAAGGTAATAGCCTTTATGGGAAACTCAATTAATGGGGGGACCAATTGTGCTAAACTGAGTAACCTCTGGATTTTTAAAGAAGTTGACTTCTTATGTAATTGGGGTTTTGGAAAGGGAAAAGGAAATAGATATAAAAATAAAAGATCTAACTAAGGCAATATGCCAAGATTTAGATGTAAGGCATGATAAATCTATCTTTTGGATATGATTTAAGGGCCCGTTCAACAATCTTCTATGTTCTAGAATGACAAAAATTAAAGATTGAAGCCTGAAATATTCATTCAATGACATAAAATAATTTCACACCCATTCACTAAAAAGACGAGCCAAAGACATGATCTAAACCAACAAACCTACATTAAAATTATAGTTCTGCAAATGAACCATTCAAGACCATAATGGCACACAGTAAAGTTTATCAAATAGCTTAAGAAAATAGAAAGGCTGAACAATGGCACAGTCTGTGAGTCTTTTTACAATAATCTAAAAAATAATAAAAAGGCCTAGTGTCTTTCTAAAATTTTGTATCTTCTGGAACTCGTTTTCTAAAGAAAGAAGTAGCATATACAGTGAGCATTCCCACCACTTGGCGAGCAGTAACTAAAAATATTCAGTATCCTGAGTAATGATGTAGTAGCAATGATTCCCCTCGATTGTTGTAACATAAAAGATTTAGGCCATAGCATGTGGTCGCTCCCCATCTAGATGCATCCCCCGTAAATGATGGAATTGGTCACGACAAAAATCCCGTGTAGACAAGTGTTGCCTGCTAGGGGAGGTATTTAGAACACATGGCATCATACCGTAGCCTGTAATTCACTCCATCTTTCACTTTGAAGAAGTTCCCACCGAAGAGATGTGTGGCGGTATTTCGTAGCCCGTGGTTCATTCCTTCCTTTCTTTGTTGAAGGCTTGCACTAGGAAGACATGTGGAAGAGTGTTTTTCCATTGGCGCTGACTATGGGGTCTGCAAAAGCATATATGTAGATGAAGGCTATGTGGCACATAGACGAGGCCTAATTTAAAAGTGAAGGGGAGCAATCTTTGGATGCCCGCCGAGTTGACGCGTGGAAGCATGGTCGGGGCCGTTTGAAAATTGAATGGAAGAATCCCTTCAAAGAGTGTTGAATGGAAATGTAGTAGAAGCCGATGGTGTTCATAAAAAATGTGTCGATGATGCTCGTTTGAGGCATGTGCCAATACTTAGCAAAAAAAACCCGAAGGGATCTCGATGAATTTTATATTTATAGCTTTTGGTGACTACCAAGGGTGTTTCTCTTGAGGAACGAGGAACCCAAAATTTCTCTGGCTTGCAGACCAAAGTCCACCTCCATTGGGCGACAATGTTAGAGCTTAGAAAGAGTAGTCTGTAGAGGAAACTAGTCAACCTTGGATGGTCTCGATATATCGTGCAGATTCTCTTACGCTCTTCTTAGATCAAGCATTTCTTTATAAGGCAGCGTCACAGGTAAACCTACCCCAGACTCAAATTGGAAGAGTAGCCATGCAATTGGATCAGTGATTCCTTCAATATCTGCTACGATGGGCAATTGGTTGAAGCTCTGGAAAGTAGTTGTGTCCTACTGCTTCTCTTCAATCTTTGTCATCACTTGCTCTATTGAAACCACTGATTCATTTGCAAGGAACAGGGAAGGCAGGCCCATCTTAGCTAGTCAGGGAAACTTTTCTGCATGTTATCCATAGTCTAGTTCAAAGTGGTTACGCATACATTAGTACGAAGGATGGTTGAGTGGCAATGGATGAATTTTTTTGTTGTTAAGGCAACAGTTATCCGATCCTTGATCCCTATCATTGCTAAGTCCTCATCTGAGACAATGTATAGTTTATTTAGCAATCTTCTTGCCGTAGGAACCTTTTATGTGATAAATTGCAAGAACTGCTCAATGGCTCTGCGGACCTCCTGGCTCAAGCTTGTTACCTGTGACATGAATTGGAGCATTGGATGTAGCATCAGGAAAAAGGACTTGACCTTTTCCCAGTATGAAATATATAGCTACCAAGCTATTGGAATGAGGTTCGGCTAGGCAACAGGGGCTTGGGGAGCACTCTTTAAAAGGGAAATCTTTGCATCCTTTGAGTTGAAATCATGTGTTAGTTCCACAATCCTCTTGTTTGCGGACACAAGTTGTTCCTGGATGTGACTCAATTCTTTAGACCAGTTCTCCTCAGCCTGATTATGGTTTGCTAACTCCGTTTCAAGAGAAGACTTCGTCTCTTGGAGCTCTTTTTCCAATTGGGCTTTTCAGCCCTCAAATTTTGCATCTTTTTGTTGTAATTTTTGCTCGTATTGAGCTCATTGATATTCAAGCTCTTTATCTTTTTGCTTCATCTCCTACTCATATTGGGCATGCCGAAACTCAAATTCCTCACTCTTTTGTTACAGATTTTGCTCTGCGCAGGGCTAATTAGCTATGATAGTCTTGGTTCCTCTTCCCAGCGCATTGACTAGGGTGGGATCAATGGATTGGGACTTCGCAAGCTCATCTTGGAGTTTGTTTCATTCTAGCTCTGTTGCTTTCACTTTCTATGATAAGTATTTAAAGTCTACTTCCAACGATTTCTCCCTCGTTTGCAGCAAATTGACCCTTTCCTTCACAAGCTTCAGCTCCTCTTCTTTCTTTTTTAGTTGATGGTCAGACCTAAGGAAGTTAGTCATCACCACCCGTTGCGTTTATTCCATGAGCTCTACCTTGTCCTGTGGTCAGGTTGCTTTCAAATCAAGTCCCATGACATACATGTTGTAATCATCTGACATCATCTCCCCTTGTGGTTTGACAACATTTGAGTACATGGTTGCGAAGTTCAACATTCCCTAAGCTTCAATGTAAACTGTATACACCTTTGGCTCCACTTGCTTCTTGTCATCCTTAGCCTTTTTATTTTACATTCTGAGAGCTCGTGCTTGTTTAGTAGCACTACCCTGTGCTATAAATTGGCTTGGCAACTGAACTAGCTCACCTATGAATGGTGCACTGGGAGGTAGGGAAAAGGGGAATGTAAGTGTAGCAAGTCTAGGTGAGTGTCCATGTGGAGAAATGAGGAATTTTCCAAAATTTAGTTTTTGAACCAATGGGAGGGATCACCGATTGTTGCGGTGATGGGGTAGTCATTGTAGAGTCCGTTTGTTGGGCAGATTGAGTCGGACCCAAGGGAGTAGTAGCAATAGGGATACCAATGGTAGTTGAGCTTGTAGAAGGAGAGGTGAGAAGAGATTGGGAAGCGGTGGCCAGTGTAAGGGTTCGCGAAGGCATTAAGATAAATGGCCTTGACTGGACGAACTGGGAGAAACCTTCTACTAACATTATGACAGAGGTGTAAAAGGTAGGGTCGACACTTGAAGTGAGGGGAATCATAGAGATAGCAGAGAATACCAAAGATTGAGAAGTAAGAAAAGGAGTGAACATTACCTGCTAATTGGATGATGGTAGTTCTTGGCTTGTTGCAGGCTCCTCACTTACTTCGAGCTCCTGGGTTGTAGCAGGTTCCTATGAACTCTCTTTGATAATAGTTTTTGTGCACTGTCACTTAGCGAGCGAGGATTCCTCCACCTCTATAGTCTTCGGTTGTTGCTGTTGGGACACTCTTGTTGTTTTCACGGCCTAGGTGACTGTTTGCGAGGCTTTTGACATGTTCATTCACACATTTGAAGCAACATAGGTAGGCCAATTTTTTTCCTTTCTCTTTAGTTGAGCAAAGGTTGTCAAACTTTTTGCTTCCTCCTCTCCTATGCTTTGGACTCCGCATCAAAGTCATTGCACCTATCAGTGCTTGGGTCAGAATCTAGATGCTCATCATCCCACAGCTTATCAATCTGTTCATCTAACTTCACACTTCCATAAGGGGCATCCAGTTGCTTGGTCTCTTGGTGGTACACCTTGAAAGCTTTGATTCTTTCCTCACTCCATTCCTCTTCTTGTGATAACTTGTTGTACAAGGTGGCTCCCATTTTGCGCTTTTCATCATAGTTCACCACATTGAAGTAGAACTTATGCCATGGCGGCCTACTATCATTTGTAGGAAAGTGAATCAAGTCAACCAATAAATCATCATCATCCTATAGCAGGTTGCACCTCTTTTCCCAGTAAGGCCGAGAACTGTGAGTTACCTTGATATGCTCATATGGTAGGTCATTGAAAGGGTTGTAATTCCATTTGTCACAGATCATTACCAACTGTAGATGAGACAGCTTATCTTGCAACAGCAAGTGTGTCTGCTTTTTCTTCATGACCATTGTTTTAAAGTTTATTGGGCAAGTGAAAAATCCCTTCTTCTTGGGTTTTCCTCCACAAAAGGAAATATCAATAATTGATGCCTGCCAGAACATTTCGAGGGCTAGCACTCAATTTGTAATGCATGTCGAAAGCTAGAATGGTTCGCTAGTGAAACCTCACAACCGAATGAATGTGAAATCCACTCTGAAAAACCAATCACATTTGGGAGTGAAGTTTTGCATATGCCCTATCTGCTCCTTAGTGTGTCGGTCAATACCATCCTCTCCTTGCAAATTTTGCAAAATTGAAGTCAAGAAATAATTTGAAAATGCATAATAATCGTTAATTAGAAGAGAGGAGAGGAGTCCATGCAGAAACTAGCTTCCTTGTACCCTTTTCATCAAAAATATCCAACTTCACACGCCTATTAAAGAAATCAAGGTTTTGATGCAAAAACATATGGGCAAGGAAGGAAGGAAACTTGAATTTCCATTGAATTTGGTAATCCTTTATTTGCCTTATCATCTCCGCAATGAGGAATTCTACAAAATCATACCAAAAGAAAGAGTGTTTCATGTGAAATTGGAATCTTGGACCCAACTAAAATGCGTGCACTTCCTTATTAGTGTCCAAATTGCAAATAAATGCCAACATTGAGAAGGTCTCCCGCAAGTTTATGGGGAAAGCACCGTGTTGCATCAGGATCTTTGGTGGCTTCTTGTGGTTTGCCTCAATCCTTTTGGTTTCTTTTTTATAAAAATCTAGAGCCTTTTGTATTCCTTTCCATGTGTTTTCCCCCTTTGTAGGAGTGAATTTCTCTATTTCTTCCTTTCTACAACTTTGGTCAAGGATGCACAACATATTCCAGATAGCTCCCAGGCAGATATTAACCTTTAGTGTTCGGCCCTCGATAGTGCTGGTGCTCAAGTTGAAATGTTTGATGGCCACATCGACTAGTTCTAGGAAATAGTGCACAAATGAGACCATATACTATGGGAGCCCGTTGAACCATATCTTTTGTGTGGTTGACTACGGGTCGGTGTATATCTTCATCCTTTTGTAGGCCGCCTCCCTCAAATACTTAGGGTTCTTTGCAAGATTGGGATCATGAATATTATCCTAGTCCTTGATTAGGGCCTAGTTTCTATAGTTTATGGGCTTTTCCAATTCCCGTGTGTTCACCCACTTTGGCTTGTCTGGTATACCAGGCGTAGCATAAGAAATGTCTTCAAAGACATAGATGATTGGTGTTGCTCGCATAGCATTAAACAAGCTTCGTGTTGCCTCTCCCTACGCCTCTTTCTGTTAAATTTCTTCCATTTTTCCTTTGCCGAAAGCTTTTTCTTAGCTTGAATTTTTTGCAATTTTACCTCGACTCTGGTTGTGCTCAAAAATTATTTTGCTTTGGGTAGCGTGTTTGAAAAAGATTTGTAAGTGCTTAAACACTCACATGCAACACTAAGCTATTTTTCCTCAAGGTGGTAGACGATAGTTTCCTTTTTGCATTTAATTCGACATGTACCACCAAACTTTGGCTTGTGCAAAATGAATTACTTGCTATTTTGAAATGACAAGAATTCATAATTACAATTGGTAACCATATTGTATAGCGCGATTTCCTTGAAACTTGAGCTTCGCTAGTAGCTTAAGTGTTCACATGCATTAGAAATTAATATCCCAAAATGAATGATTAAGCCAAAGATGCGATCAGTGTTTGAAAAGATATGAGTTATGCCTTGAGTTTGCAAAACACCTACAGAATGACACCTCAGCATTTGGTTGTGCATAATATGGCCAGTTACTGCTTGTGCCAGCTTATGCAAATTAATTAGCCCTTATTAGTTTTGCACGTAGCAAGTTGTACTCAGATGCAACTAGGTGGGAAATTCGAGCAAGCCTTGGCACGAATTTCAAGTTGGTACTTGATTGGCCTCATGCTTATGGTAAGCAAATTACCACACATCTCCTCGCTTTTTCTATAAATAGGCACTTAGGCAGTAGCGAAATCACAATTAGCGATTGAGAAAAATTTGGTAATAGGTAATTGGCTTAGCAATTTAGTGTTAGCAGTTGCATAATATTTCCATAGGCTAGACTTAAGCAGTTTGCAAAGATAGTTTTAAGATAGTTGCAAAGTGTTTGCCAGCATGAATACCCCAATTACGCTAGTTTCTCATAAATCCCAGATGACATTTTTAGGCGAGATTTCAATTAGGCGCTTGAAGCGAATGACCAAGAATAAGCACTCACTAGCTATCATAGCCATGAAATGGGTTATGGGACATGATTTCCTTGAATATGAAGACAAATATAGAGTTGACACTGATGTGTTCTCTCATTTTGTCGTGTCGATGCTTGATATCAAGATTCCCAAGCCACTGGTTTTTCATCTAGTGAAATAAATTTTTCCAAAGAAATACCTGAACAACCTGGGAGAGGTAGTGGCGAATGTTGCATGCAAATTGGGTTTTCCAACAGCAAGTGACCTTAGGAGATACATCGAAGAAGACGCGGTCGTACCGTGGCTGCCATTCTTGAGTGGTTTTCGCCTCCAATTGTAGAATGAGCACCGCCTGAGGGTCACTTGTGCTTGTCACTTCCTCTTCCACATATATAACGTGGTGTCATTCTATGACATTGATTGGTACATGGATTTTAGGAACCTGGTGTTCCCTTTGGCACTTTCTATTGCCCCCGTTAATGATGTTTTTGTTGCTGATGTTGCCCCTGCTAACAAAGAAATTGTGGATGCTACTGTTGATGTGTCCATTGCTACTGCTCATGCCATAGACTAAAATTTCTTTGATCTTTCTTTTACTTTTAAGAACTCATACTAGTCAATTTGTTTTTGTATATATGTTTAAAAAAGGGTTTATCGTCGAATATATGAAAAAGAAAGTAGAATATAGCTATATACTTTAGGGTAAAAGCACAAACCTGTGTCACACTTTTGGCCAAATAAATGGTTTTGAATGAACTATTTTTAGCTGGAAGATATTCGACCGAGTGGCTTTCGGCCGAAACCATGTGGCGTTGACGTGAAAGGTACATTTTTGGCCGAAAGGTACTCGGTCAAATACAGCTAGAAAAAAACATGGAAAAAGTGAGTATATCTGGTATTTATAGCTTGGAAATATCAAGACATTTTCGGTCAGACACTATTCAGCCGATTAGGATTTGACCGAATATGATTCAGTCGAATACATCCACATGGTAGGTGACATGGCAGCAAAGTCACCATTTTCTTAAATTTCTAGAAATTTTCAACTTCTATTGAATATTTCTTCAATCAAAATTATTTTAAAAATAAAAATAAAAAATACCCTTTTGTAGAGCTCAGAGTGTTGAATCCAAAAATATATATATTTATATTTTGATTAATTTTAGTATATAAATATTTTAAAATATTGCAAGTAGGTTGTTCAAAGTCAAAAAGAGGCTCAGTTGAAATTAAATAAAAATTAATAAATCATCATAAAACAAATTGCAAAATATATAATTCCCTAGAGGAGAGAATCCTCTTCAATAGGGTTTATTTTGTTTTTTGAAAATGAAAAAAAAAACAATAGTTGATGTCAATTGAAAACTATCAAATTCAGGTTAGTTTGACTTTAAAATGTTATTACGAGAAAAATATACATCAAAATTTCTTTTTTTTTCCATGCTCTAGATATTGAAGTCATCTATCTGGGAAAAAAATAAGGAGAAAATGAATTTTTTTTCTATATGTTTCTTGACATCAACTGAACGTCACTTTTTCTTGAAATTTTCAACATAAAGAAATTTGCTTTTAAATTGATAAAAATATATCATAAAAAAAATTAAAAATTTTGAAAAATTATACGAATAAACTTCAACAAAATTTCTACATTTTATTATTTTACATCATTTTGAAATTCAAAACATAAATACCACTTTTATGTGGTTGAAGTTGAGAACTTTTTCTCATGTTGGCCGATTTCTTTATAAAGTGTGACACAGGGTTGTACTTTTACCTTTTAGAAGCGTGGCCCTTGAGCCATTTTGGCAATGTAAATACTAAAGCATATATATATAATGAAAATATAGCTTTATATAATCATCTTGTTTCATTTGCTTCTGGATTCTGCAATGTGGGTTATCCTTTCTTTTCTAGCATATATGTGTTCAATTCAATTATGCATGTGGGTGCTTGATTTTTTCTGTCTTTTCAGACATAATTTTTTTTTCCTTGCTCTTTGCAATAATGGGTTACATTTAATTCCGCTTCCTCACACCAAAGAATTAATAAAAGACCGACCAACAAAAATAAAAGGGAAAGAAAGAAAAAAACACTATTACCATATTTACATCGATGGGATGAGCAAGCCTAATTAAATAACTTAAGGTGAATTTCGTTGAACAGAATTCTCAGTGCTTCTTGCTCCATATTTTCTAACTCGAATGCATTGTGCTCCCTACATCGAATTATCTTGAACGAGCCTTCCCAAAGGCTATCAAATATCTCGTGTTGACCTGGCTTCGCAATCCTTTCATTAAACTTTAGCACTAAATCTCTGCACTTTATACCTTGGTCCAATGCTTTCTTTTCAAACCACTGTTTAACCACCGGTTGGCAATTAGTCATGCTATTAGAGACTTTTCCCTCTTTTCTTGTACTTCTAACAAATCAGCCAGTCGAACCTCCATGGTATTGTTTTGCTCCACCTCAAGGGATTTTAATAATTGTAGTGTCAGAATCTACATGGAGATAGGCAATATCGCCTCTTTTCCATATACTAGCTCATATGGCGAAGTCTTAAGGACTTGCTTATGGGTTATGTGGTCTACCCAGAGCACTGCTCAGAGGTTTTTATGCCATTCTTTTTGGTGCTCCAACCCAATCCTTTAAGGAGGCAGACCGGATTCTTGTTTGTCAACTTAGCTAGGCCATTCCCCTACAGGTAGTAGTTTGATGATGTTTTAAGGAATATTCCATGTGTAAGTGCAAATTGACATACCTTAGAGCCTAGGAAAGCCTTGGTGTTGTCTAAAATGATGGTTTTAGGAGGGTTGAATCTTGTCACTAACTCCTCAAGGAAGCCCACTATCTCTGCCTTTGTCATATTTTTCAACGGCACAGCTTCAATCCACCTAGTGAAGTAGTTTGTGGCCATCAAGATCCATTTGTGTTTGGCGCTGGAAGCAAGGTTGATCATTCTGATGAATTCAAGGCCCCATTGCGTAAATGGTTCATCAACCACTGTTAGATTGGGAGGCATTGCAAAATTCTTTGTTCTTCCTATGAAGAACTGGCATTCCTTCCAAGCTTTGACCAATGATTAGGAGTCGTTGAATAGTCGTCCAAAAGTAGCCTATGCACATGATTTTGATGGTGATGGTCTTAGCGGAGAAGTGTCTGCCTGCAGCGCTGCTGTGGAAAGTGTCAAGAATTCTCTTTGCTTGCTCTATGGTGACACATCGCAATAGCACACCGTTGAAGTTCCTTTTGAAAAGGACCCCCTCGATGAGTGCATATCCTCTATTCTGCAGTCGGTAGAATCTTCTCTTCTGAGAAGGAAGGTCTGGCAGATATTTTCCAGTATGCATAAATCTCACTCTGTCGACTAGCCAACAACCTTTAGACTCTAATTCATTCATTAGAACTAGCTCTGATTGATCTTCTTCGGTGGCCATTTCTTTGTGCGCAAGATATTCGCACAATCATCTTCCTCGAACAATCTTTGTAAGCTTGACCTCAATATCGTACTCGAGGATCTTGGTGATCCAATTGGCCCTTTTTTCAATGATTTCTCCTTCCATGATGTATTTGTGCACACTAGAATGTGTGACATAAAAAATCACATTATTGCAAGATATTAGATGGTGGAACTTCTTGAGTCCCTTTACTATTGTGAACGCTTGCCTCTTAACAAATTTGTAGTTTATCTCATATTCTTTTAGGGTCCAGGAGTGAAATGATATCAGGTGTTCTACCTTGCCCTCATCATCTTTCTAAGTTAAGATAGTAGCAATGCTTGACTTGCTATTGAATACATACATTATGAAGTCCTTTGATAAGTCTGGGTTGACTAGCATGGGAGCTAAAGAAATAGAATCCTTGACTTTCTCAAAGGCTTCTCTGGCTTCTTTTGTCCATTTGAATGGTTGATCCTTTTTCATCAAGGTGATTGGCCTAATTATTCTTGCAAAGTCAGAAATAAATTTTCTAAAAAAATTAACCTTTCCCATTGCTGATCGGAAGGAGAATCTCTTTAATTGCCTTCACTCACTCAGGATCAATTGAAATTCCTCCTTTGTACACTAAATGTCCCAATAGCTTTCCTTTTTGAACTTTGAAGACACATTTTTTTGGGTTCAGGGATACCCCAAACTCCTGGGATTTTTGAAAACCATCTCAAGGTGGTCGAAATGATCATCCTTGGACTTGGAGAACATAGTGAGATCATCTAGATAGATTAGGATAATCTTATGGATCATCTTGTTGAAAGCGATATCTATTTCCCGTTGGAAGATGGCTCCTGCATTTGAGAGGCTGAAAGACATCTTTGCATATGCGAACATTCCCCACTTGGTAGTGAATATAATTTTATGTTGGTCCTCCTTGACTCGGATTTGATTGTAACAAGAGAGTCATCTAGCAGGGAAAACATCTCTGATTCTACCACTATCTACAAGATCGACTCCATAGAAGGTAGCAGGTAGTGATCCTTCAGGGATGCTTTATTTAGGTCTTGAAAGTCCACACATAGGTGGATAACTATGTTCTTCTTTCAGATCAGGACCAGGTAGGATACCCACGTGCTATGCTTAATTGAGAAGACAATCCATGATTGGATTAGCTTTGTTAGTTCTTGAGCCATTAGTACTTCAATCTTGGGCTTCACCGGCCTTTTTTTTTTGGTGGACCAATTTTGCACCTTCCGCCAGCTCTATTGTGTGTTGGATGATATCAGGATCATATCCCCTGAGGTCATCATATGACCCTACCACCACTCCTTCATACTTTTCACAGAATTTGATGAGCCTTTCTTTATCATGGTGTGGGACGTCTTTCCCGACTATGAGTTTTCTCCCCTCTCTGACCTGAAGATTCACATAGTCACTTTTTTCCACTACAAACTTCCTCTTGTCATTCCTTGCATCATCACAATTGAAAAGGTTTTCAAGAGTGACCAATCCTTTGGTAAGCTTATAAGATTTTAGCTAAATGATTTGTCCTTCATAAGCCTCGGCGATCTTCAGGTGGAGTTGGTTGAAAAATTCTCCTGACTGTTGGATGAATGAGGAAATGTGTTCATCACTGTCAAACACTTGCCAGCTTTGGTCACTGTTTGGGATTTTTGGTTGGAATATCACTTGCACAAAGTGTATATTGTGCATGAGGTTGGAGGTGGGGTCAAACTGGAATTTGATTGCTGCTATGTGATCCACATCTGTATTTTGTTCTTTGGGCACCGTTTGAATGTTGAAGGCTTCAAAGCCCTCAATTAGGTCTTAGACTCGATGTCTATAGGATCGCATACGAACATTCTTGGCCATAGAAATTCCCTAGACTTGATTGACTACTAGTTCATAATCTTTGAACACCATTAGTTGCTTGATGCCCATTCCCTCTGCAAGATTTAAACCTTGCACTAGTCCTTCATATTCAACTTCATTGTTTGAACAAGCAAACTGGAAGTAGAAATACCTTAGTGTCTTTCAATTGTGTGGGGATATCAAACATATCCCGGCTCCTGTGCCTACCTTGCATCTTGCTCCATTGAAGTGCAGCATCCATAGCTCTGAAGCTTGATCACTTTCAGGTTCTTTGATGACCTTCAGGAGTACTTGATCTTCATCGTAGATGACATAGGTGCCCAACCTAATAGCATGGTAGTTGCTGAAAGGATCAATATCTATATGTTTTCTCAAGAGAGCATCTTCTTGATCAGACTGATTTTTGGTCACTTTTTCATCTTCTAGCAGCTTGATGCAATACATTTTTTGCTTGATGATAGAGGTATGAGCGGCCTCAAAGTTGATCATGACTTCATCGGCCACATTATTTGAATGCAAAGCTTTAGAGACTATCTTCATTTTCACACCATGCTTGGTTCTAAGGATCATGTGTGACTAGTCTAGAGAAAGGTATTTGCCTACCTTTGAAGTGAATTCTCAAGATAGACAGAGGCCGAACATGGGGGAACGTCTATGATCACAATATCTTGCAACATTGTGATACTAGGGAAGGAAAATAGGGTCAAGGGAAGGTCCTTGATGAGACCGACAGTTTTGACTTTGTTTCCATCAAGCTACATGACTCCTCTCTTTAAAGGTTCATAGTTGAGTCCTAAAGCTTTAGCTATCAGTTTAGGCATGATTGTGGTGCTAGCACCGGAGTCTATCATGGCATTGTGCAATAGTTTATTCCCTACTATGAGAGTTAGGAAAAAGGGTTTAGGATTTGATTTATCTTTAACCTCAGAAGAGGCTACCTCCATGCCATTTGTGAGAACTTTGGTAGGAGGTAATGGATCGATGACCTTTCCTTTAAGAAACTACTCCATTGGCTTTTTGCTTGCGTCCTCCTGGAGGGCCTTCTGCAAAAATGTCTTTTGTTTTGGAATAGCTAATCTATCCCAAAGAGACACATTAGCGGATGATTTTTTCAATTGTTCCACCACATTGAAGGGTGATGGATTCAGTAGCTTCTACTCCCTAGCTTTGGTTATAACAATTTCCTTTTGTAGCAGACATTGTTGTACTACTATGAAGGTGTCGAGCGCTTGGTCAAAATCACTTTTGGGATGTGGACTAACTAGTTGTAGGATGACTGATTCACCCATGAATCTCATTTTTGACTAAGTTTTGTAATCGAATTGCACGTGCAGTGCTTTTGATGGGGATGCATCATTGGAAAACACTGCCTCTTCTTCTTCCATCCATGAGAAGAGTGCATGATCGAGAGTAATGTTTGTTTCTTGCTTCAGGGACATCCCTTGCATTTGTGTGGTAAACACCATATTTTCCATTTATAGAGAGGCATATGCATAACCTCCATGATCTGAAGTCACACCTTGGTTGTGCTGCTCTGCTACCTTTTGTTGTAAATTACCGTGTGGGAAATTTCGGGGCATATGTGTGTTGCCATAGGGGAAGCACCAAGGGTTGATGTCATCCACTAAATTGTTTCACCCCACTTTCAATTCTCAGCTCGAGCTTGGGTTAGTTCTCTGTAATGGAGAAGGCACATGTACCATTTTATTAGTTGTCTGCATCTATAGATTTGTGCAAGCGCCTCCCTAAAACTAGTTCTATTGGTAAGAAGATTTCCCACCTTGATAATTTTGGTAGCTCGGCCTCGGAGGGGCAACATGATTTCATTTGATAAGAGTTATTTCATTGGCAATAGTCTACAACATTTCCTTGTACTTGCTCATCTCCTCCTTCAAAGAGCTGGATGTAGAAGCATCATTTTGTGGCACGTTCAGATATGTGTACATGGATTGAGGAGTTGATGCATTGGTAGATGCCACTTCCTAAGCGGGGACTGATATTTCTGGAAACATAGGCATGATGGCCCAGGGCGAAAACTTCCCGGTGTCTATCAAGTTGTTCTCCACCTTGACAGTGATGTTGTATGCGTCAAGTAGAGTAGTTCCACCAAGGGACTAGATCATCATCAAGATGTCAACATTGATAGATTTCAAATAAAAAATGAACGTTAGCTTGGCAGTCGAGTGGATAGAAACCTATATTCTCTGCCAAGTTATATGGAATCGGGCATTGAAATCAGTCATGGCTTCATGCGGGGCTCACTCTATGGTAGATAATTGATGATATAGCAAGGATCAGTCTTCGTCATTCAAAAATATTTCATAAAAAGGATTTCTGAGCTAATCCTGTTGTTCAATTTTTTCACACATGCCCCACTTGGAGTAGGGACCCTCTTTTTGGGATGTCTTTTGGCCTTTGGTTTTATTGGATTTGTCTTTTTTAAGGTCTTGACATGTTGGTCTTACTGGTTTTGGACTTTCCCTAAGGCTTGAATTGGTTAAAATTGAGTTTCAGGCACAATCTAGGTTTTCACCTGAATCTGGGATTTTCCAGCTCTGGCGGATTTTCCCAGGTTCTGGCTCATTGTCTGGTCATCGCTGAATTTTTTGAATCCGGGTTTCTGCCTAAATTCAGGATTTTCTGATTTTGGCAAATTTTCCCGAACTACGCTAAAATCCCGAACTTTGTTAAAATCTCAGTTTCTGCCTTTCCGCAAATTTTGTGTTCATCCGGATTTCCGCGTATCTTGGAATTTTCTGAAATTTCGTCCTGGGCTCGGGTTTCTGATTTCTCAGACATGTCTTGTCGATCATTAATGCTTGTAGTACCTTTTCTCAGACACGTATGGGGATGGATTTAAAGTCTTTTTGGCATCATTTTAACTTCACCATTCACTTCTTTGCTGCCTTGACGTCTAAGTGCTTTCTCCATTCGGCTTTGAGCATTGATCTTGAAGTCGCTTGCGTGTGGATTGTTTGGAGCGCTGATTGAGGTTTCCATTGCTAGAGAGTGTCTGCTTTGTGGTCACTTTTTTGAGCTCGAGTTTTATCTGGATTAATCAATGGTAAGTTTTCGATGACCCATCTTATTTGTTTGTGTGATGATTGAGTTTTTCCGTGTTGAATGATGATCATTCCGGGTCGGCTTATCTTTGGTCATGATGTTGTTTTATCAACTTAGGATTTGACCCATTTTTCGCAAATCTCCATCACCTGCAATATACCCTACTTTGTTTTCCCAATAAATGTCGAATAGGTTAGTGTTGATGGGCATTTGGGGAAGGATTTTGTTCCAAATGCGCAATTCATTATATTCGGCAAGATTAGGGTTTTGGGTGTTTTGCTCGAAAACTGTTCAAAATCGTTAAATCGTCATAATTTTTTACATCTTGCACTTGAATTAAATTGATCCCTGCCTTGTAAGGACTCGGAGTGCTCTAGAATGATCTTCATAGATGGTATTTTAAACCCTGAGCTTACCCTGGTATTCATGGCGGGAGGTTTTCATCGAAATTGGGGTATCATTGTTTCGCCATGAGGTTTAGACATTTTGAGGTTTTCATCTAAATTCATGAACATTCTGAATCTTGTTGGTTGGCGTCGATTTTGGGGTCATTAGAGTCCAGGTGGAGAAGTTTGTATAATCGTTTGGTCACTGGTTCGCGTGTTGTCATTTGTCGGGTTCCCATGGTGTCCGCGGAATTTCTACACACCCGAATTTTCCTGGTTTTGGTTAATTCTGCAGAGTGTAGCGATTTCCGGAGTTCTTCAAACTGTCCGTGAAAATCCGTTCTATCCAGACTTTTCTAGTTTTCCTATTTGGTTTTATTTCTTTCTATTATCCGAAGATAGGATTTATGGAGTCAATGCTAAATGCCAATTTCTTGTTGCCAATAAATGAATTTCATTATTATCTCATAATATTTTGTTTGTACTAACGATTTATTTGGCCGGTGATGTTTTGGCAGCAAGAATCCGTCTGGGTCAGATTTCTCTGAAATTTCGCCCTAACTGGATTTTCCCGGTTTACAGTGTTTTCCCGGACTACCTTTTTTTTCCTGGATTTTCAAGGATTGACGATTTGTGATAGTTTCTAACTGCCTTATATGATTTTATGCTAATCCTTTGGGTGGAATATGCATGATAATTGAATACTTACGATGATCCTTTTGTGAGTACAGGCTGAATCAAGCAAGGCCGCTGCAGGAAAATCCAAGGGTGACTCAGAGGGGTCCTCCATTTCAGAAGCAGAAAGATTAAGGTTGGATACCAAGAGCCAACTTCCTGAAAGCAAGATATCTTCTGTGTGGTCCGAAGTTTCTGATACCAATGTTAGAGCCTGGAGATACGAAGAGTTTAAACAGAGGACAACTGAGAAGTATATGTCAGTCCTAAGGAATGGAATGATGAAGTCCAGACTAGTGCATGTGGCAAGGTTTCCTCCTGCAATCCAATGCTATGAGTTGATTTTGGAGTGTGCCTAAAAGTATGATTTTGATACACAAAGGGTTGTTAGTACTGAGGGAAGAGTCTTGGCGAATTTCAATCCTACTTTTATTGCCCAAGCCTTTGACATGCCGGATTTTCCTTTTGTGTGTGCTCTAAACATGGACATGGCCAGAACATATTATGAAAATGAGCCAATCAAAGCTCAACAAATGATTAATGCTTGGTTGGAGAATCCAAAGTCACATTACTCTAAATTTCCCAAGCAGTTGCACAGGGTTAATTCCAGGATAGACATCTATGATGCAATCACATTTTTAAGCAGGGTAGCAGGTTTGAAGAGTGTCGGAGTGTTAGAAAGTTGGATGGTCTATGTGATCACCAAAATTGAACAAGGAACCAACTATCACTGGGCAGGTCTTATTAGCACCATAATTGACAAGCAGCTGAGGGACATCCTAGAAACTAAGAGGTTCACCATGTCCTCCTATGTGATGTATGTGTTAGCTAGATTCTACCCATACAGGGGTTTGAATCCAAGAGGGACGTTTGGACAAGATATAGTCTATGAAGTATACCCGGAATTACACCTAGGACACAAAGACTACAGAAGGGCTAATGATGCATTCACAATGCATATCACTAGGATGCTTTAGAATGTCGAGCATGTGCAACTGTCAGATGGAGCAAAAGGGTTGATAGAGAATTATGGGGCCTGGTTCATTTAGTTTCCTACCTTCTCATACATTAGAATTGATGGATGTCTGGCTGCTCCATATAGGTTACCTCGGTACCCTACTGATCATATTGTGTTATTGGAAATTGTTAGACAGATATGTGAGTTTGATGCCATTGTCAAGAAGGAAAAGCATAAAACAGGCTTTGGTGGGGATTTCCCTCTTGGAATTGGTGTAGCAAAAGTGTGCCATTCCATTCAATCAGCACACACTGCAGGAGATGAATTGGCAGCATATGGTTTCTCCTTCCACTCCAAGAGAACAAACTTTGATATCACCGGGGAGGCACAGAAGAAGGCTACCAAAGAGTACCGTCATAAAGATGACCTAGAAGACTATTGGCCCAACATCAAGGATGATCTTGAAGCAAGAAAGAAGAGGTACTCTAGGCTCCCTGTTGATGTGATCAAATAGTACAATGTCAAGCTAATCCCTGACCAACTAGAGGATGATGGAAACCTGGTACAAGATCATGCCTATGAATCTGTTAAGGACAGATCAATCAGAGAAATAAACTGGAATGAGGATGAGGTCACAGAGTTGGAGGACCTAATGGCCCCTGTAATGAAATTTACTTCTTCATGGCTAAAGCATTAGATTTGGGAGCTGGAGAGTGAGAAGGTACCATGTACCTTCGATTTGATGGGAAATCTTAACCCAATGTCTACTTCAAAAGAATCTGGGGAAGATGACCCCAAAGGGAAGACTAAAAAGAGCTCACCTTTCAAGATAAAGATCAGAGGCCCTAAAGAAAGTGAGCTGGAAACAAAAAGAAATCCAAAAGGAAAGAAAAGAAGTCGGGCTTTGAAGATTGGTAGGTCCTCTGATGAGGAAGAGTTGGAAAAGGCAGAAGAGGAGGATGTTCCTCCACCACCAAAGAAGACAAGAACAACCAGGGCTTCAAAGAAGAAGGTTTAGGATACATCAAAGGTGAGCCTCTTATTGTTGATATAGAAAGTTTAGGAGAGAAGACAAAAGTCTACATGAGAAGATCAAGGACTCCATCCCCTAAGGAGCCAACACAAAAGATGGACTCTTCTCCAAAATTACCAATTGTGGAGCCATGCAAGGCTGCTTCTCCTCCACCAAGCGTGTATGAGTCGGAGATTCCTGAGGAGCATGAAACCAGTGGGGAGGCGGAGCCATTCAAGGAAGGGGAACTCTTTGGTGCGGCAGCAGAACTTTAGGTTGAAGAGATAAAGAAGCACCCTTCCCCATTAGTGCAATATGAGTATTCTCCAGTAAGCAGCAGAGGCCATGAGTCACCTGAGAAGGAGAACATCCCAGTTAGAACCCCATCGTCGGTGCAAGAGGTGGAGCTTGAAAAAGGTGATCAAGGTGAGCAGCTCCCCGAAAAGGAAGAGGAGAAAACAACAGAACAACAGGAAGAGGAAAAAACTGATGAAATATGGGTAGAGCCTGCTGTCTCAGATTGGCTTGAAAAGGAAATCACCAGGAAGAAACAAGTGGTGGTTGAAGACACTCCCTTGGATTGGGATGAAATGTTATCCAAGATCGGTAAGGGAAAGAATAAAAGGATAGCTAAGGTGGTTTCAAAAATAGAAAGGGATGAAGCAAATAACCGAGTTTTCCACATTGCCACCCTTGTTGCAAACAAGACTAAAGAAGATGTCACTAGTGAGGATTACAATGTGTAGACTTTTAACCTTGGACCAGCATCTATGGAGCAGGATATAGAAGAGTATGAAGGGTCTAGCGCTGTGCTCATTGGCAGATTGAGAAAGGTGACTCAGACCAAGCACAAGCTGAGAAAGGAGAATGAAAGACTTAGGAAATGCTTGGAAGAGGTGATGAAACCCTTGCGATCTCTTCACCCATCTTCTTCTGCCACTCTTGGCTTTCTACCCAAGGAAACTATCTCCAAGATTGAAAAGATGAAGGCCTCTACTCAAACTGCAACGAATTGGTTAAAGGATGTGTGGGACAAAGGAGATAATGCAATCAAGGATGTCCTTTCCGTTGGGAAAGTTGTAGTCAGAGCTAAGGAATTATTGGAGCATGTGCTATCCCAGGATAAGGAAGACCTTGACCTTCTACTACAGAAATCCAAGGTCATTATAGAATATGGTAAAGATCAGTTGGTTACCGATGGGATCCTTCCTTCCTCTAGACTAAATGAACCTTGGGAATGGTTTGAGGCTCTGCAAATTCAAAAAAAGGCCTTGAGGAAGGTACAGAAGTGAAAGAAACAAATAGATGGTGACTTGACTGGGGTCTATGAGGGATGCATTACATTTTTTGAGGTCATGACTAGCAGGAGAAAGATTGCTCCCAAATACCTGAGCTTGGAACAGCTAAGGGAGTGGTGGCATGATGTGTATGCTCCTGATTCTAAGAATGTCATAACAGGGCACCAATTAGATGATGCAGCAACCTACTTGGCAGTAATGGATAAGTATCAAGCCAACAAGGATGAATGGGATAAGACTGTTAAACAGTCAAAAGAGGAGATTGATTCCATTAAATGCAGGCTTAGGATCTTGCCTTTGCCACCTGTTGCCGAGCTAGATGGAATGTTTTTGAAGGTTCAAGGATCGTTGGGCCAGAACAAGGATAAGGGAGGCGGTATTTAATGCCATTTTGAGATTTGTGCTTCCCTATTATTATAGGGCATGTGTTGAACCAGACTACATTGGGGATTGTGCCTAGGCTGACCTTGATGATATATGGCATTTAATGTATGCCTTATTTTGATTTCCTAGGCCGACTTGTTTTGGTGGTTGTTCTTATTTTGTAAATGTTTGGCTGGGCCGACATGTCTTGAGAATTTTCTATAAAAGGCATCCTTGCCTCATTGTATAGGGTTAGCTAAAAAGTAACAGAGATAAGTAAGAGCAGAAAAGAGCTCGAGTATTTTGTAGTAGAAGTAGTAGTCAATTTATTGAAGCAAATATTGTAACAAAACAGTGGAATTGTTGCAACATTTTGGTAATATAATGCAATTGAAGACATTGTGGTTTTCCTGGTGAAATCTCTTGTGTTATTTTATCTTGCATGGTTCCTGTTTTATCTTTCAAATTGCTTAAGGATTTAGGGTTTAGTGTTTAGAATTAGATTAGCCTTAGTTTGGTGAATGGTGTTTATGATTTCATATTTGGAATGTTTGTAGCAATCTCAGGTCTATACTCCCAGTAACTATCTGATTGTAGTAGGCTGGTGAAGTCAACCTGGACTATATATTTATATGTGCTTAAGTTCGATTGTAAATGAATATCTATGATTTGAAAATCTAGATACCTTAGAAGATTGCACCGTTCTTGTGATATCGCATTGTGGGTTAAGCAAGATTTGGTTATTTGAGGTTGGTCCATTCCAGATATCTGTTATTTGCATTGTTCATTCTAGGCATAGTTTAGATCTTATCATATCTTTGCACCCTTGTCTTTTGCTATTTCTTTGTCCTTTGATTAGATTTAGGATTTAAGATCATTATATTGCAAAATTTGATAAATCAAGAGATACAGTTTGCTTGTAGTAAGGTCCCTTTGTGATTACCAACATTTTCACATATTATCTGAGTTGTTTATGCATTGTCATGTCCTAACACCCGAGAGACCTTGGGGTGATTTTCAGTAATTTATTGTTGAAGATTATCTTTCAAGAGAGATAGAATGTTGCATTATGTCTGAGTTGTTGCTGTGCAGAAAACACCATCAATAGTTTAGATCTTATCATATCTCTGCACCCTTGTCTTTTGCTATTTCTTTGTCCTTTGATTAGATTTAGGATTTAAGATCATTATATTGCAAAATTTGATAAATCAAGAGATACAGTTTGCTTGTAGTAAGGCCCCTTTGTGATTACCAGCATTTTCACATATTATCTGAGTTGTTTATGCATTGTCATGTCCTAACACCCGAGAGACCTTGGGGTGATTTTCAGTAATTTATTGTTGAAGATTATCTTTCAAGAGAGATAGAATATTGCATTCTATCTGAGTTGTTACTGTGCAGAAAACACCATCAACAAATTGGCGCTAGAAGGAGGGCCTGAATGAGCACACTGGATTGTTTCTTGAATGCCATCTTTCCTGAAAGATATAGGAGAAATACCAGATCTACCACAGGAGAGGAAGATTTATAGGAATTACAGTTCCCCACTAGGTCAAGAAGAGCTTGAGAAAGGGGAGAATCATCATCACCTATCCCTTCACTAGCATCATCCACATCTTCACATCCCGAGGTTGAGGCTGTACCCATCCCTGAGGCAGTTCCCATTCAACAGCCCCAGCCTATCATTAACCAACCACAACCACCACCCCCGCTTTTGCCAATGGATTTCCTAGCTAATAACCCATCTCCCTTATTCTTCCAGGCCTAGAATGTAATGCCCAAAAACCCTGAGCATTTTTGTTCAAAATTCCATGTCAATGAGCCAAACAGGACTACGGAAGAGAACATAAGAATTTTCCATAACCTGCCTAAAAAACAGAGGGATTGTTCATGAAGATGTTGCTTGTAGGTTGTTTCCTTATTCACTAGGAGAAGAGGCCTTTTACTGGTACAATCACCTCCCCTCTGGTTCAATTCTTAATTGGAATGATCTTGAGACTGCCTTTTTGTAGAAGTTCAGAATACCCATCAGTGCCAATGAGTTATACCTGCAATTCATTAAAGTCAAGAGAGAGGTTAATGAACCAATATCTAGTTTCAATAATAGGTTTCACCGTGCATACACCAGAATTCAGGATCCTTATGTTTTAGATAATAATACAGCCTTGGGAGTCTATTATGAAGCATTAGATAGCCTGACAGCAACCTTTTTGAAGTGGAGACCTAATCCTCCAGCCACTTTAACTGACACTTATATAGAAGTTGTTAAGCTTAGCACATATTTGAGACAACACTTGACTGGACCATTACTTTCTTTAAGACTGATTGCACATCCCAATCAGGTTCTGGCAGTGAATCAGGCTCTCACAAATCATACCCCAATCATGAATCCAGTACCTCAGTTACCTTTGGTGCCACACCCCGGACCACCCATGAGCTAGGTCGCCCCTATAATGAATTTTCCCCAACAGCAAGTTAACCAGCCTATGTATCAGTCACATCCGAATAGTTTTCCTACCTATCTACAAAATTCTGAGGTGTTGCACCAGTCTATGGGATCTGCTACAATGTCTGCTCCTCCTTAGAGTAATCTAAATCAGCTTTCTTATCGAGATCCAAATAGGGAGAAGATTGATGAAATGGCTGAGCAGATAAAGAAGCTAAATCTGGAAGTGACCTACCTAAGAAATCAAAACAACCAAGTACAAGCTGCCCTGAAGAGTATGCAATCCAATCAGAATAGAGAGTTTCTGCAGGGGCAAAATTTTGACAGAGGGCAGCACAATGAAAGAGGATTCTACAATGACAGGGGCTACAATAATGATAGGAGACAGAATTTTGATAGAGGCCAAGGTAGCGGATCTGGATTTGATAAGAGGCCATCATAAGAGCAAAGTAGAATTGGGAATATCGGACCTAACAATGGAGGAGTCCCCACCCCATTGGATCAACCAGTTAATCAAGTGGTCAACCAATTGGCAAATCAGCGAGCCAGTCAGGACAAGCCTCCCAGTGGTGTATATCTGGCTGAAGCAGCTCTATCAGGATGGTGCAGACTCCATAAGACAAGTCAACATTCAGAGTTAGAATATCCAGAATTCCAAACTGTTGCCTCTATTTTCTAGTATGAGGTAGAAAATAATGCAAATGGGCAGGAGATTGTTCCCTCCAACCCTTATGATTCTCCTGTGCTGGTATTAAATCATGCTCCCTTCCCATCAAGTAAGGAAAATGTACCAAAGGAGGAATCTGATTCTCAGGAAGGGAAAACAGATCAAATTTTTAATGGGATGAAGTGGCTCAGTTATTTAATGAAGAAACAATGAATGATAATGGCCCCCTCGATCAGGAGGAAGCCTATGTTGAAGAGGTGCAGATGTTTCAGAGACAAAGTTTGAGAGATATGCTTCATAGGTGTCCACGAGCTGGGGGACCTTTCACCACCTCCATTCCTCCTAACAACTTTAGTACCCCTCCAAATCCTAATGCTAGCAATAATCCTTCTTATCCGCATGTTTCTAGGCAGTATCTTTCGAAGGAAAGGCAAGCTCAAGCTGACCTACAAAAGGAAAAGACTGTTCAAGCAAGCAAAGACAAGATAGATGAACCTCCAAGGGAAGCATCAACTGATATGAGCAAGGAGAAAATGGCTTCATATGTCTCTAAGGAGTTCAAGAAATTAAAGGTAAATCTTTCAGCATTTGAGTTATTGAGGTTCCCTGTAATTAAGAAGGCAGTTTTGGGTACTTATGATGCTCGTTCAGTATCTTTGGATAAGCCTTCTGGCGAGGATATTGGCAATATTTCTAGTTCCCAGCTTGTGAAGACACAAGGTCAAGCTCATAGTCAGACTAATTTTCCCCCTGGAGATAAGGGAAAGGAGAAGGATAAGACTCAAGTGGCGCAAGTAGATACTTAGCCAACTTTGTTTCAAAGGAAGACAGAAACCCCACCATTTCTGATTTCTGTCCGAATATTCGGTAAGAATCTGCATAATTATTTATTAGATTATGGTGCTTCCACCAATGTGATGCCATTTGAAGTTTGTAAAGATTTAGGAATTACACCTGCTGACTCTCAAAAGAAAGTGACTCAGTTGGATAGAACTGAAGTAAGTGTGGTGGGAGAACTAAATATGATTCACATGCAGATAGCTTCTGACCCAAGAATTCAACAGGTTATTAATATTCAGGCAGCTGATATCCCTGATGCATATGGTTTGATTCTAGGAAGAGATTTTACTAAGGCTTTGAATGGGTATGTTTCTATTGACCACTCTCACATGTGGCTTCCTTGGAAAGGAGTGCCAAATTAGATCAGAATTGAAAGAGAACCAAGAATGAAATACATGATTACAGAATACCAAAATGCTTCAATTGAGGTTCTTGTATCAGAAGTAGGAATGGGAAATTATATACTATCGACTCAGTATGAGGATTCAGACTCAGAGGAGGTATTGATGCTACATACGACACCCCTCAATGCAGAGACAGAGTCCAGTTATGGTGATGCTTTAACATAACCAGTTGGAAAGGAGGAAGAGTCAGAAGATAATCAGATCAGCCTATTAGACAGCTTCCAAGAATTCATGAAGCAGTGTGTTGAAAATCAAATTCATTTAGGCAGAAGGACAAGCTTTGAAGAGTTACTCCTACCTAATTGGTGTAGAGTTCATAATGCTTCCCATTTAGAGTTGGAGTGTTATTTATGCCAAACAGCAGTAGAACAAGTGCAAAAATTCCTAGATCCAACTCAGGCAGCTAAGACAGAAGAGAAAAATTCTCAGGAAGAGTGTAGAAACAAGAGACCTTCACTGTCTGAGGAATCATACAGCAATGATAAACTGAGGGGTGTAATGAAGAAGATTACAGCTACTGAGTGTTGGAGACTTAAGTTTGATGGATCTAAGTCCAAGCATGGAGCTGGAGTAGGGTTTGAACTGATCAGTCCAAAAGGTAAGAATTTCTTTGCAGCCCATAGGCTTCAATTTCACTGTACCAATAATGTAGTAGAGTATGAAGCGTTAATTCATGGACTTCTTATGGCACTTAAGAAAAAGGTTAAGATTCTGCAAGTTTTTGGTGATTCTAAGTTAGTAATTAAGCAAGTATAGAGACAATATTCATGCCATGATCGGAGAATGACCAATTATAGGCATAGAGTATGGGACCTCATTGAGGGATTTGATGCATTCAATATCCAACTTATACCACGACGGAAGAATCAAACGGAAGATTCTCTGGCTCAGGCAGCGAGCACTCTGCAGCCTTTATCCTTGTCAGGATTGAAGAAATTCACTGTGGAATTGACTCATGTGCCATCAGTCCTAGATAATGTTACTAACTTTTAGGTGTTTGAAGACGACAAACATATTCTTGATTTTATCACAAACACAGACATTTTTGCTTCCCAAATCATTGATGAAGTAGAACCACAGGAAGCAGAACTAGATTTAGAAGGTGTGATGAACCTGAAGTCTAATACTATTCCAAGAGGAATGGTACAGTTAGAGTGGATTTTTGATATGGACAAGATTAGAGATCAAGAACAAGAGTCAAAGAAAGAATCAATCAATGGACAGTGTAACACTCACAATTTAGGAATTGAGGACAATGTTAAGAATATTTTCATCGGTAAGGTATGCACTCCAGAAGAAAAAAAAAGGGATGATTGAAGCCTTGCACAGCTTTCTAGATATAGTAGCCTAGAGTTATGAGGACTTGAAGACCTATGATACATCCATCATAACTCATACTATACCCCTGATGCCAGATGCCAAGCCTTTCAGACAGAGACAGAGACCTATCAACGCATTGTTGGAACCACTCATACAGAAAGAAGTTCAGAAGTTACTATCTTCCAGAATTATATTTTTGGTCATACATTCAACATGGGTGGCAAACCTGGTTCCAGTGAGAAAAAAGAATGGAGAAATTAGGCTCTGTGTCGATTTCAGAAATCTGAACAGATCATCAGAAAAAGATAACTATCAAGTTCCTTCGTTGGATGAAGTGCTTCAAGTGGTTAATGGATCCCAGATGATGTCCTTTCTGGATGGTTATTCAGGGTACAATCAAGTGATGGTCCAATATGAGGATAGGCACAAGATTGCTTTCACAACTAAGTGGGGTACCTTTGCCTACAGGAGGATGCCATTTGGACTCATTAATGAAGGGGCCACATTTCAAAGGGCTATGGATATTTCCTTTAAAGATATCATAGGCAAATGCATTATCATTTATATAGATAGCCTGACTGTTTTTTTGAAGAACAGAGAGGATCACATCTCGAATTTGCGCAAAGTATTTCAAAAGTGCAGAGAATTTGGTATATCCTTGAATCCTAAAAAATGTATTTTCGAGTAACAGAGGGAAAGCTACTAGGACATGTGATATCATAAAAAAGAATTGCTATTGATCCAGAAAGAGTGGAAGCTATATTGAAGATTCAGCCACCTGCTAGCAAAAAGGAGATGAAGTCCTTCTTTGGTAAGATCAACTTCGTCAGAAAATTCATTACTGGATTTGCTAAAATTGTGAAACCATTGAATGCAATGTTGAAGCAAGATGCCAAGATCGAATGGACTACAGAAGCGAAAGAGGCATTTGCAGAGATCAAGAGGGCCATTGCTAATGCTCTAGTACTAGTAAGTCCTAATTACAGTAAACCCTTCTACATCTATTCATTTGCTTCAGACCATTCATATGCTGGAATGCTAACTCAAAAGTCTGATGAGGGAAATGAGCATCCTATTGCCTTTATGAGTGCCCCATTAAAAGATGCTGAGTTGAGATATCCAAGTGTGGAAAAGCAGGCATATGCCCTGGTCAGAGCAGTAAGGAAATTTTGGCATTACATCCTCAGAAATAAGGTGTACGCAATTGTTCTGGACTCTGCAATTAAGTTACTTCTGATGCAAAATGAATTAGGTGAGCGCAGAGCTAAATGGGTGACCATGCTACAAGAGTATGACATTGAGATCCAACCCATGAAGCTGGTAAGGGGGAAAGGACTCACTCAAACTATGGCTGAAATAGGTCCTGAATTGACTGTTCAGAATTATAATATCGAAGAGATTTCCCCAGATGGTTGGTATGACGATATAGTTTATTATTTGTTGAATCAACAATCTCCAGGTCATCTTAATGCAGTTCAGAGATGAGCTCTACGGTTAAAGAGTGATGGTTTTATGTTGAAAGGAGTTGTTCTATACAAGAAAAATTATGAAGGCATTTATTTAAGGTGTCTCGGGAAACAGGAAGCTGAAAGAGTGATGAACGAATTTCATTAGAAATATGGTACTGGTCATGGCTCTGCCATTGCCACAGCAAATCAAATTTTGAGGGCAGGATATTACTGGCCTACGCTATTCAAAGATGTCCACCATCATGTCAGGACCTATCACACGTGCCAGACCATAGCAATGAGGGAAAGGTATGTCGCGCTTCCGCTCCAACTGGTCACTAAGGTAAGGTCTTTTGCTCAGTGGGGAATGGATTTCATAGGTCCCATCAACCCACCATCTTCTGCAGGACATAGGTACATTCTCACTATTACTGATTATTTCACAAGATGGATTGAGACTTTTGCTTGTAGGCAATGTACATCTGAGGTAGTGATTAATTTCTTAGAGTCTTCTATTCTTAATCAATTTGGATGCCCTATTGCTATTGTCTGTGATAATGGTCCTGCTTTCGCATCTTTAAAATTTTCAAATTGGGCTTTTGATCATGGTGTTATTGTAAATTTTGCATCTAATTATTACCCTCAGTGTAATGGCTTAGCAGAATCCTCTAATAAGAACTTATTGACCATTATCCGTAAGTTGTTAGAGAGGAACCCAAAAGACTGGCATGCCCAACTTCGGTTTGCACTTTGGGCAGATCGTACAAGACCTAAGTCATCCATTGGCACATCTCCTTATCATTTAGTGTATGGTCTGGAGCCAGTATTCCTTATTCAACTCAAGATCCCAACTTTATAGTTTATGAATCAGTTTTATGATGAAAGGGACAAGAGGGAGGCTAGGTTGACAGAACTACTGTACCTTGAAGAGAAATGAGACAATGCCCTTGAGAATTTTGCTAAACATCAGGGGGTAGTTAAGAGATGGTTTGACAGGAGGGCTAAAGTCAAAGCCTTCAGGATTTATGACCTTGTCCTATATTGGGATAAGCCTCATGATTAGAAAGGGAACCATGGGAAATTTGATAAACTCTAGCTTGGCCCATATTAGATTGCTGAAATACTTGGAGATAATGCCTTCTGTCTGAGGACTCTCACAGGAGAAGATATCCCACTGCCTATCAATAGGCAGTATTTGAAACATTATTTCCAGTCCTGAGCTATTTTTAGCTCTCTGTTCTGTATATAGTTAGAGTAGGTTTCCCTTTTGCTTTGCTTGTTTTTCTTTGGTTAGAGTGGGTTTGCTTTGGTTTGTTTATTTTGGTTCGCGTTGCTCGTGCTCTTGGTTTTTTCTCTTTTAGGATCTTTGGGTGCATCTGTATAGCAATGGTGACAAAGCAGGTCTGATGTTCTTCATATTACTCTTACAAACTCCAATCATCCTTCCAGGACACTGTGGTACAAACTCTCTACCCAATGTCACCTACCCTTATGCTGTCAGCAAAGGGTTTTCTAGTCAGTTTGAACGGGAATATATCGGGGCCTTATACTTTAAATTATTAAATATACCTGCAGTTGCAGAAGGTCCTAATAAGGTCTGAACGGGTGAAAAACCCTTTTCTGCTCTAGTGCCACTATAGTCCTCAGCCCTGAATGTGGACTTCACTGTTCACAGGTTGAATGAAATGAGTGAAAAGGAAAAGATATAAAAAAAAGGAAAAAGGGAAAGATGGGAAAATATTAAAAATTAAAAGGTTTGAGTTCAACTTATCAGGGGGATCTGAATATCTCTACCGGGGCTATGGACGTCTGGCTCGAAGTAGAGCTATGTTCAGGAGGATCACAGCGATAACCTCGTCGGGGCTATGGACGCCTGACTGGCAGCAAGGCTCTATCCATATTACTTTTAGAGTATGAATCTTTATGTAGCTTGTTCATACCGAGTTTGGTTCCTGTTG
Organism: Sequoia sempervirens; assembly: GCA_007258455.2. Classification (NCBI taxonomy): domain Eukaryota; kingdom Viridiplantae; phylum Streptophyta; class Pinopsida; order Cupressales; family Cupressaceae; genus Sequoia; species Sequoia sempervirens. The sequence goes on along the minus strand of VDFB02000017.1, from coordinate 545,754,643 downwards.
CAACTGAGGGAGGGAAATGAATGCATGTGCACACACTTTGACCCTGGTATAAGAAACTTTGAATGACTAGAGGTTTCTTTGTTTTAACATAAAGGTGGTGCCAGGATATGTGAGTTGAAACCATAAGTTCTGGGTTCTTGATTCTAGTTTGTCATCGAAATGCTCAGGAGCATTTCCTAGCGAAGTCACCATTTGTTGTGCAGTTTTTGCACACACGCCCCACTTGGAGTAGGGACCCTCTTTTTGGGATGTCTTTTGGCCTTTGGTTTTATTGGATTTGTCTTTTTTAAGGTCTTGACATGTTGGTCTTACTGGTTTTGGTCTTGCCCTAAGGCTTGAATTGGTTAAAATTGAGTTTCAGGCAAAATCTGGGTTTTCACCTGAATCCAGAATTTTCCAACTCTGGCGGATTTTCTCGGGCTCTGGCTCATTGTCTGGTCATCGCTGAATTTTCTGAATCTAGGTTTTTGCCTAAATTCAGGATTTTTTGGTTCTGGAAAATTTTTCCGAACTACGCTAAAATCCCGAACTTTGTTAAAATCTTAGTTTCTACCTTTCCGCGAATTTTGTGTTCATCCAGATTTCCACGTATCTTGGAATTTTCCAAAATTCCATCCTGGGCTCGGGTTTCCAGTTTTTCAAACATGTCTTGTTGATCATTAATGCCTGTAGTACCTTTGCTCAGACACGTATGGGGATGGATTTAAATTCTTTTTGGCATCATTTTAACTTTACTATTCACTTCTTTGCTGCCTTGACGTCTAAGTGCTTTCTCCATTCGGGCTTTGAGCATTGATCTTGAAGTTGCTTGCGTGTGGATTGTTTGGAGCGCTGATTGAGGTTTCCATTGCTAGAGCGTGTCTGCTTTGTGGTCACTTTTTTGAGCTTGAGTTTTATCTGGATTAATCAATGGTAAGTTGTCGATGACCCCTCTTATTTGTTTGTGTGATGATTGAGTTTTTCCGTGTTGAATGATGATCATTCCGGGTTGGCTTATCTTTGGTCATGATTTTGTTTTATCAAATTAGGATTTGACCCATTTTTTGCAAATCTCCATCACCCACAATATGCCCAACTTTGTTTGCCCAATAAATGTCGAATAGGTTAGTGTTGATGGGCGTTCAGGGAAGGATTTTGTTCCAAATGCGCAATTCATTATATTTGGAAAGATTAGGGTTTTGAGTGTTTTGCTCGAAAACTATTGAAAATGGTTAAATCATCATAATTTTTTACATCTTGCACTTGAATTAAATTGATCCCTGCCTTGTAAGGACTCGGAGTGCTCTAGACTGATCTTCATAGATGGTATTTTAAACCCTGAGCTTACACTGGTATTCATGGCGGGAGGTTTTCATCGAAATCGGGGTATCGTTGTTTCGCCATGAGGTTTAGACATTTTGAGGTTTTCATCTAAATTCATGAACATTCTGAATCTTGTTGGTTGGCGTCACTTTTGGGGTCATTACAGTCTAGGTGGAGAAGTTTGCATAATCGTTCAGTCGCTGGTTCGCATGTTGTCATTTGTCGGGTTCCTGTGGTGTCCGCAGAATTTCTGCGCACCCGAATTTTCCCGGCTTTGGCTAATTCCGCGGAGTGTATCGATTTCCGGAGTTCTTCAAACTGTCCGCAAAAATCCATTCTGTCTGAACTTTTCCGGTTTTCCTGTTTGGTTTTATTTCTTTCGATTTTTCGAAGATAGGATTTATGGAGTCAATGCTAAATGCCAATTTCTTGTTGCCAATAAATAAATTTCATTATTATCTCATAATCTTTTGTCTGTACTAATGATTTATTTGGCTGGTGATGCTTTGGCAGCAAGAATCCGTCTGGGTCGGATTTCTCCGAAATTTCGCCCCGACTGGATTTTCCCGGTTTACAGTGTTTTTCCGGACTGCTTTATTTTTCTGGATTTTCAAGGATTGGCGATTTGTGATAGTTTCTAATTGCCTTATATGATTTTATGCTAATCCTTTGGGTGGAATATGCATGATAATTGAATACTTACAACGATCCTTTTGTGAGTACAGGCTGAATCAAGCAAGGCCGCTGCAGGAAAATCCAAGGGTGACTCGGAGGGGTCCTCCATTTCAGAAGCAGAAAGATTAAGGTTGGATACCAAGAGCCAACTTCCTGAAAGAAAGATATCTTCTGTGTGGTCCGAAGTTTCTGATACTAATGTTAGAGCCTGGAGATACGAAGAGTTTAAACAGAGGACAACTGAGAAGTATATGTCAGTCCTAAGGAATGGAATGATGAAGTTCGGACTGGTGTATGTGGCAGGGTTTCCTCCTGCAATCCAATGCTATGAGTTGATTTTGGCGTGTGCCCGACAGTATGATTTTGATACACAAAGGGTTGTTAGTACTGAGGGAAGAGTCTTGGCGAATTTTAGTCCTGCTTCTATTGCCCAAGCCTTTGACATGCCGAATTTTCCTTTTGTGTGTGGTCTAAACATGGACTTGGCCAGAACATATTATGAAAATGAGCCAATCAAAGCTCAACAAATGATTAATGCTTGGTTGGAGAAGCCAAAGTCACATTACTCTAAATTGCCCAAGTAGATGCACAGGGTTAAATTCAGGACATACATCTATGATGCAATCACATTTTTAAGTAGGGTAGCAGGTTTGAAGAGTGCCAGAGTGTTAGAAAGTTGGACGGTCCATGTGATCACCAAAATTGAACAAGGAACCAACTATCATTGGGCAGGTCTTATTAGCACCATAATTGACAAGCAGCTGAGGGACATCTTAGAAACTAAGAGGTTCACCATGTCCTCCTATGTGATGTATGTGTTAGCCAGATTCTACCCATACAGGGGTTTGAATCCACAAGGGACGTTTGGACAAGATATAGTCTATGAAGTATACCCGAAGTTACACCTAGGACAGAAAGACTACAAAAGGGCTAATGATGCATTCACAATGCATATCACTACTATGCTTCAGAATGCCGAGCATGTGCGACTGTCAGATGGAGCAAAAGGGTTGATAAAGAATTATGGGGCCTGGTTCATTCAGTTTCCTACCTTCTCATACATTAGAATTGATGGATGTCTGGCTGCTCCATATAGGTTACCTTGGTACCCTACTGATCATATTGTGTTATTGGAAATTGTTAGACAGATATGTGAGTTTGATGCCATTGTCAAGAAGGAAAAGCATAAAACAGGCTTTGGTGGGGATTTCCCTCTTGGAATTGGCGTAGCAGAAGTGTGCCCTTCCATTCAATCAGCACACACCGCAGGAGATGAATTGGCAGCATATGGTTTCTCCTTCCACTCCAAGAGAACAAACTTTGATATCACCGGGGAGGCACAGAAGAAGGCTACCAAAGAGTACCATCATAAAGATGACCTAGAAGACTATTGGCCCAACATCAAGGATGATCTTGAAGCAAGAAAGAAGAGGTACTCTAGGCTCCCTGTTGATGTGATCAAACAGTACAATGTCAAGCTAATCCCTGACCAACTAGAGGATGATGGAAACCTGGTACAAGATCATGCCTATGAATCTGTTAAGGATAGATCAATTGGAGAAATAAACTGGAATGAGGATGAGGTCACAGAGTTGGAGGACCTAATGGCCCCTGTAATGAAATTTACTTCTTCATGGCTAAAGAATAAGATTTGGGAGCTGGAGAGTGAGAAGGTACCCTGTACCTTCGATTTGATGGGAAATCTTAACCCAATGTCTACTTTAGAAGAATCCAGGGAAGATGACCTCAAAGGGAAGACTAAAAAGAGCTCACCTTTCAAGATAAAGATCAGAGGCCCTAAAGAAAGTGAGCCAGAACCAAAAAGACAGCCAAAAGGAAAGAAAAGAAGTCGGGCTTTGAAGATTGGCAGGTCCTCTGATGAGGAAGAGTTGGAAAAGGCAGAAGAGGAGGATGTTCCTCCACCACCAAAGAAGACAAGAACAACCAGGGCTTCAAAGAAGAAGTTTCAGGATACATCAAAGGATGAGCCTCTTATTGTTGATATAGAAAGTTCAAGAGAGAAGACAAAAGTCTACATGAGAAGATCAAGGACTCCATCCCCTAAGGAGCCAATGCAAAAGATGGACTCTTCTCCAAAATTACCAACCACGGAGCCATGTAAGGCTGCTTCTCCTCCACCAAGCGTGCCTTAGTCGGAGATTCCTGAGGAGCATGAAACCAATGGGGAGGCGGAGCCATTCAAGGAAGGGGAACTCTTTTGTGCGGCAATAGAACTTGAGGTTGAAGAGGTAAAGGAGCACCCTTCCCCATTAGTGCAATATGAGGATTCTCCAGTAAGCAGCAGAGGCCACGAGTCACCTGAGAAGGAGAACATCCCAGTTAGAACCCCATCACCGGTGCAAGAGGTGGAGCTTGAAGAAGGTGATCAAGGTGAGCAGCTCCCTGAAAAGGAAGAGGAGAAAACAATAGAACAACAGGAAGAGGAAAAAACTGATGAAATCCGAGTAGAGCCTGTTGTCCCGGATTGGCTTTAAAAGGAAATCGCCAGGAAGAAACAAGTGGTGGTTGAAGACACTCCCTTGGATTGGGATGAAATGTTATCCAAGATCAGTAAGGGAAAGAAGAAAAGGACAGCTAAGGTGGTTTCAAAAATAGAAAGGGATGAAGCAAATAACTGAGTTGTCCACATTGCCACCCCTGCTGCGGACAAAACTAAAGAAGATTTCACTAGTGAGGATTACAATGTGCAGACTTTTAACCTTGGACCAGCATCTATGGAGCAGGATATAGAAGAGTATGAAGTGTCTAGCGCTGTGATCATTGGCAGATTGAGAAAGGAGACTCAGACCAAGCACGAGCTGAGAAAGGAGAATGAAAGACTTAGGAAATGCTTGGAAGAGGTGATGAAACCCTTGCAATCTCTTCACCCATCTTCTTCTGCCACTCTTGGCTTTCTGCCCAAGGAAACTATCTCCGAGATTGAAAAGATGAAGGCCTCTGCTCAAACTGTAATGAATTGGTTAAAGGATGTGCGGGAGAAAGGAGATAATGCAATCAAAGATATCCTTTCCATTGGGAAAGATGCAGTCAGAGCTAAGGAATTATTGGAGCATGTGCTATCCCAGGATAAGGAAGACCTTGACTTTCTACTGCATAAATCCAAGGTCATCATAGAATATGGTAAAGATCAGTTGGTTACCGATGGGATCCTTCCTTCCTCTAGACTAAATGAACCTTGGGAATGGTTTGAGGCTCTGCAAATTCGGCAAAAGGCCATGAGGAAGCTACATAAGTGAAAGAAACAGATAGATGGTGACTTGACTGGGGTCTATGAGGGATGCATTGCATTTTTTGAGGTCATGACTGGCAGGAGAAAGATTGCTCCCAAATACCTGAGCTTGGAACAGCTGAGGGAGTGGTGGCATGATGTGTATGCTCCTGATTCTGAGAATGTCATAACAGGGCACCAGTTAGATGATGCAGCAACCTACTTGGCAGTAATGGATAAGTATCAAGCCAACAAGGATGAATGGGATAAGACTGTTAAATAGTTAAAAGAGGAGATTGATTCCATTAAATGCAGGCTTAGGATCTTGCCTTTGCCACCTGTTTCCGAGCTAGATGGAATGTTTTTGAAGGTTCAAGGATCGTTGGGCCAGAACAAGGATAAGGGAGGTAGTATTTAATGCCATTTTGAGATTTGTGCTTCCCTACTATTATAGGGCATGTGTTGAACCGAACTACATTGGGGATTGTGCCTAGGTCGACCTTGTTGATATAGGGCATTTAATGTATGCCTTATTTTGATTTCCTAGGCTGACTTGTTTTGGTGGTTGTTCTTATTTTGTAAATGTTTGGCTGGGCCGACATGTCTTGAGAATTTGCTATGAAAGGCATCCTTGCCTCATTGTATAGGGTTAGCTGAAATGTAACAGAGATAAGTAAGAGCAGAAAAGAGCTAGAGTATTTTGTAGTAGAAGTAGTCAATTTTTTGAAGCAAATACTGTAACAAAATAGTGGAATTGTTGCAACATTTTGGTAATATAATGCAATTGAATACATTGTGGTTTTCCTGGTGATATCTCTTGTGTTATTTTATCTTGCATGGTTCCTGTTGTTTTATCTTTCAAATTGCTTAAGGATTTAGGGTTTAGTGTTTAAAATTAGATTAGCCTTAGTTTGGTGAATGATGTTTATGATTTCATATTTGGAATGTTTGTAGCAATCTCTGGTCTATACTCCCAGTAACTATTTGATTGTAGTAGGCTGGTGAAGTCAACCTGGACCATATATTTATATGTGCTTAAGTTTGATTGTGGATGAATATCTATGATTTGAAAATCTAGATACCTTAGAAGATTGCACCGTTCTTGTGATATCGCATTGTGGGTTAAGCAAGAGTTGGTTATTTGAGGTTGGTCCATTCCAGATATCTGTTATTTGCATTGTTCATTCTAGGAATAGTTTAGATCTTATCATATCTCTGCACCCTTGTCTTTGCTATTTCTTTGTCCTTTGATTAGATTTAGGATTTAAGATCATTACATTGCAAAATCTGATAAATCAAGAGATACAGTTTGCTTGTAGTAAGGTCCCTTTGTGATTGCCAACATTTTCACATTTTATCTGAGTTGTTTATGCATTGTCATGACCTGACACTCGAGAGACCTTGGGGTGATTTTCAGTAATTTATTGTTGAAGATTATCTTTCAAGAGAGATAGAATATTGCATTATGTCTGAGTTGTTGTGCAGAAAACACCATCAATAAATCCAAGGTGTTGATAGTGTTAGTTGGCAAAGTTCAGTACCAATCCAATGCCCTACCTCTGAAAGAGGATGCAAACAACCATAGCATCACATTTTGGGTAGTGATTCTATGCACTAGACATATGTCTACCACATCTTGCAGATGTTCAACAGGTGTTCTTGAGCCATCTATGGTGAATTTAGGTATAGCTTTTAAAGCATAGACTGGGATAGCAGCCTAAACGTCGGGTGCTATTGGTGCTACAAGGGGACTTTTGACATCCCATGCCACATAATTTTTGTTAGCGGCTGGCAACATGGCTAGTGAAAGGGGCGGAGGAAGCTAAACATTCACTATTTGGGTCACTACCTGTATTGTTCTTAATGGCGGCACTAGTAAACTAGGGTTATTCATTGTTTGAGATCTAGTCACAAGCTAATGTCTCATACACCCTTTTTAATATTAGATTCATTTAAGCATCCCACCAAGCGTGCCAAAAAAAACTATTGATGCAAAAAATTGGCAAGGTAATAGCCTTTATGGGAAACTCGGTTAATGGGGGGACCAATTGCGCTAAACTGAGTAACCTGTATATTTTTAAAGAAGTCGACTTCTTCTGTAATTGGGATTTTGGAAAGGGAAAAGGAAAAAAATATAAAAATAAAAGATCTAACTAAGGCGATATGCCAAGATTTAGATGTAAGGCGTGATAAATCAATCTTTTGGATAGGATTTAAGGGCCCGTTCAACAATCTGCTATGTTCTAGAATGACAAAAATTTAAGATTGAAGTCTGAACAATTCATTCAATGACAAAATAATTTCACACCCATTGACTAAAAAGAGGAGTCAAAGACATGATCTAAACCAACAAACTTGCATTAAAATTATAGAAGTTCTCCAAATGAACCATTCAAAACAATGACACAGTATAAAGTTTATCAAATAGCTTAAGAAAACAGAAAGGCCGAACAATGGCATAGTTTGTGAGTCTTTTGCAATAATCTAAAAAACAATAAAAAGGCTTGGTGTCTTTCTAAAATTTTGTATATTCTAGAACTCATTTTCTAATGAAAGAAGCAACATATATAGTGACCATTCCCACGGCTTGGCAAGGAGTAACTAAAAATATTTGGTATCCTGAGTAATGATGTAGCAACAATGATTCCCCTTGGCTGTTGTAATAGAAAAGATTTGGGCCATAGCATGTGGTCGCTCCCCAGCTAGATGCATCCCCTGTGAATAATGGTAGTGGTCCTGACAAAAGTCACATGCAGACAAGTGTCACCTCCTAAGGGAGGCAGTTAGAACACGCGACATCATACCATAGCTTGTAATTCTCTCCATCCTTCGCTTTGAAGAAGTCCCTATCGAAGACATGTGGTAGTATTTCAGAACCCGTGGTTCATTCCTTCCTTTCTCTATTGAAGGCTTGCGCTAGGAAGATACGTGGAAGTGTGCTTTTCTATTGGCATTGACTGTGGGGTCTGCCAAAGCATATATGCAAATGAAGGCTACGTGGCATGCAGACAAGGCCTGATTTAAAAGTGAAGGGGAGCAATCTTTGAATGATCGACGAGTTGATACATGGAAGCATGGTAGGGGCCATTTGAAAAATGAAGCAAAGAATCCCTTCAGAGAGTGTTGAACGGACACATGGCGAAAGCCGACGGTGCTCATCAAAAATGTGTCGATGATGCTTGTTTGAGGCATGGGTTGGTACTTAGCAAAAAAAAATTGAAGGGAGCTCAATGAATTTTATATTCACAATTAGTCAGCAAGAATGTCTCCAGTTCAAGAGGCCTCCCACCGTGTGTATTAGATCCGCACCCACCGCCGACCTGAGGGAATGCCTACCCTGATACATACTACTAAACCATCTTTTAATTTTTTCCTTTTACATGCATTTAGTTTAGGCAACAAATTAGTAGACAATTGCATCACACAATGTGTGATGCAAGTGTCATCACATTTGATGCAGATGATTAGCGGTTTGCCACAATCATGACGATGAGACACAATTGCAGTAGGGATGGGGCACAAGTTTTTGCAGTGCGACACATGAAATTTTGTGATGCAATTGAATTTTTGAGCCGCATATGCAGTTGGGAAAGATGCAAGTGACTAGGTGCGACGCATATGTTGGATGAAGTGACACATGTGTTAGGCAAGTGATGCATTTGTAGTTGCAAGCAAGTTATAAATTTGTGTGACACATTTGGTAAAATTGCAACACAATTGCTTGATTAAAAGTTTTCCCTTAACTAGGAAAGTTTGGCTTGGTCAATTTAGGTTTGATAGGTCAAATTAAGGTTTTAGATTGACGTTATTGGTTGTGTGATAATTTCAGGTGCATCTTCCTACTACTTACACACGAGAGTCCAACCCAGATAAGTTCCAACTATGAGACCAGTTAGATGATGATGAGAAAGATGTGTTGTTGGAGCTTGGTTTATTCTATGTCACATATATTCCCACTATTAGGGCGAATAGGGGCATGTTGACAACACTAGCAGAGATGTGGCACTTGGAGACAAGCGACTTCTATTTTCTGACAGGGGAGATGACAATCACCCTTGAGGATGTGTACAGGATATTGAGGTTACCTATTCGTGGTGAGCGAGTACGATACAACCCCGCTCGAGGGCTTCAAGCATTGTATGAGTACTATGAGACTGATGATGATGTTGAGCTTGGGATCCAAGGGTATGAGATTTGGTGGGAGACCTCTATGGATACATATGACCGATTTGACTATTTTGTGTGCACTGGTAGTAGGAGTTCTAATTCTCGACCTCAAGTGTCATGGTTTCCTGATTGGTTGGGGAGAGATGTTGGGATCAATGGTTTATTCCAAGACAACCTATGCATGGGGACCATGTCTATTGGTCATGCTTTATTTTCAATTACATGATATTGCTTATAGAGAGGGGAAGAGTTTGAGCTGTAGCATGACCTTGATGACAATTTGGGCATGGGAGTACATAGTAGTGTTCCAGTCTCTGGTGGTTTGACAGGCGGTGGGAAGTGCGCCATATGCTTATCTAAATCAGGGGGTGTCGACTTAGACACATGTTGGAGATGTAGGTTATTGGTGGCATGTTATAGACACAATGGTGAGTTTCATTTGGAGACCTTACAGTACCTGTCAGTTATGGATAGATGAGGATGACCACCTGCCTTGGTGTCGATAGCCTAGGTATTTGATCGGGCGAACAGTACAGTCATAGCACATCATTGAGATGTACTTACCAAAGAGGGTTAGGCAAAAATTTGGTGTGAGACAAGGGGCACTAGTGGGTACAATAGAGTATGGTCGGTCATCACGAGAGGTGCATCCATGGGGACCGCGTATTGTAGTTACCATTGCAGAGCAGGAGATAGATGCCATGCAGGCATTAGATTGGGAGTGGAGAGTAGGGTAGGCAAATGCAGGCACAAAACCAGAGTATGATGCCTGGTGGCTTATTCTAGATTGATTTCATTAACACATCCACAATAGCCAACACCAATAGAGTGCAAAGTGAGGGGTTTGAGAGGCCAGCGGGGAGGTAGAGGTGGGAGGGGTGGAGGAGACGAAGGATGGGGAACAGAGGAGGACAAAGGGATGATGAGGGAGGAGGATGATGAGATAGAAAGGTGAGGATGAGGGACAAAGGATGATGGGAGGGTAGGAAGCTACCACCCATCCGAGAGGAGGTAGAGATGGAGGAAGATTGGCCAGAGGTTAGGGCAGCAACAAAGGGGTTAGTACAAGTTGGTGAGCAGCATGTAGAGGTACCCACAATGGAGGTGGTAGAACCAGAGTCCATGGAGGTTGAGGAAGGTGGTGATGGAGGACAAAGAAATTAAGTAGGAGGAGAGGAGGAGATTGTGATGGATGAGGAAAAGTGGGTCCTCTATGAGAGGATCATCATGGGAGATGAGGAAGCGGGTGAGGAGGTTCAAGCATATGACAGACTGTTGAGCAGAGGATAGCGACAATAGGCATATGTATAGGCATTGGAGGAAAAGTTGGGTATAGTCACTGCTAAGATAGATGACCTTAAGGTCAAGACAGATTCCTTTCAATTGGAGAGAGATCTAGCAATCATTAGCCAACAGCAGACTAACCAATGGATGATTGATTTCTTAACGACATGCAATGGGTCAGTGCTCATCTATTGATTTGTGATTTGATTTAAATGATGATTGTTTGCAGACCTAGGACAAGACTAGACTTGAAAAACCCTAAAGGACTAACCTAGGTGGTCTTGGAGGCTCATCGATTGATGGCCTTGCCTACGTTATACACACCGAGACCTCATTAGTTTGACACAACTTGGCTTTGCCTTATTTTGACAAAAGACTAAGTCATGATTTTATTTGGACAACCTAAAATGACTAACCTAATGTCTCGGGGGCTCATTTAAGATGAGTCTTGCCTACGTAGCAAATGTGGCAAAACAATGTAGTTTGACACTACTGACTCAGACTCAGACTTAGACTTTGTTTTTAGAGTTTTTGAAGTTTTCTACTGTTTTTCGATTTTTTTAAAAATTTTGATGTTCTCTGATTTTTTTGGATTTTGATGTTTTCTGATTTATTTTTTTGGATTTTGATGTTTTCTGATTTTTGTTTGGATTTTGATGTTTATTGAAGTTGAGACCACATGATATTTCCCATGAAGACGTGAGTCATGGAATTGCCCCCAGTTAGGTGGAGGGTCAACTTATTATGCATGAAGGATAGCGAAAATTGTTAAGGATGATCAGGATGCTAAATGTCGATCATTCTCAGGCCATGGAGAGGATGACAAAAAATTATTATGAGTGAGTGGCATGTGCAAATGGATGAGGGAAAGGACGAAGGACCAGATGGAGTGAGAGTAGATGGAGGAGCATAAACTGACTACACATGGCGCCTGTTTGCTGGGTTTTCACCATGGTACTTATCCAAAGTGCCACCAAAGTGGTTTTCACTTTTGGATGAATTATTTATTTTACTATTATTTTTATCCATTTGTTTTTTATTTTTTTGCTGTCACCAAGATGCTTATTTTCCAAGTTTTCATCAGGATGACGTTTTCTTTTTACTTTTTAAAGGGATACTTTGAGAATCAAGTGTAGTAATTGTGAAGGTGTATGTTATTGATAGGTTCAAACAATTAGTGAGTCCACCCTTTATCATTTAAGTTTTTTTAATCAAGGTCAAATAAATTATATATCTCATTTTGCTATATACTCTTTTGAAATTTTATATTTTGAAGACTCTCTTTATTGACAATAGAAATGTATATGCTCTTTTGATATTTTTCATCAAGTGACAATTAATTGAGAACATCCTAGAACCTCTAATTTATATTGAAAGACATTCTATTGACTTTCAAGGATGCATTAAATTTTAAAGTATAAGTACTATATAGTTTCTCCTAGTTAATCCATCTAAATACACCATTAAATTGTGATTTTCATATTTTTTAAAATAAAATTTATTTGTAATTATAATTGTTCAAGGAGAACACACAATATATATTTAGGATTTGTCAATTTTTAGTTGGAAATTGAAGAGTTAGACATACTAAATTGGTTTAGGTCAATTTTTTTTTAAAAAGTAACATTTTTTAATTATATACATTATAATGGTGAAATTTGCATATTTATGTTATTTTGATAAGTGATCTAATTTTTTGTAAATTTGACCTTAATTTGTTACCCTCTTGTTTGTTTGTCCACTTTTTTCTTCTATGCACAAATTGAATTATGTTTTTTAACATTATTTTTTATATAATTTTCTATCAACGTAACCATTGCATCTCTTTCAAATACAAATATTAGATTTTATTCAAATTGAAACTCTATAAAAAAATATATCAAGGGAAAACTTCTTATTGAGAGAGCCTCCCCTCAAGAAGTAGATAGAATGCTACAATGAAATGGGTAGTTGCACTCACATTTTTTTAAGCTAGGGGTGTGCCAACAAGATGAGTTAATTATGTTTGTTACGTCGAAGGCATTCCCTCTATGGAGTCTCCTCAGCCAAATCTTTAAATCAATGTCTTAATTTCATGTAGCAAGTATGCAAAACCATTAATTTAATTTGGATCATTGACATCAAATCGGCCAACTATCATTTTACTATGGTTTTTCTCTTTCAAAGCATTTAGTGTGTTCGCCCACTGTTGGAGAAATCATGTAGCTTAACATGCATTTTTTTAGACTACAGGAGTCAGGTAGCACAACCCCCTATAAACTATAGTGTGCTTGGTAAGCTTTTTAACGTGACTAGCGGTGTTGGCGCAACATGCCCTTTGGTACCACAGGGGTGGGGGAGACTAGACCTCGTGATCAACCTCTACCAAGTTAGGGCCTCCACCTCATCACTTAACATGCATTTAATATGACAATTGGTAGGTAATAAAATTCCTCCAAACTCTAAATGTGTTGGATTAAACTTAAAAAACATACCAATTCCATTTTAAAAAGTAGCAAAAAATTGTGATATGATTTAATTTTATTAAAGTTTCATAATTTATAATTAGTTTATAATTAAAGTGCATATTAGTTTCGTAATTTATAATTAGTTTATAATTTATAAAAAAAATTATATATAAGCTAGTTTTTATTATTACTAAAATATGTCGAAGTACACCTGTTTGCCAAGTAGGTAAGAGGGAAAAATGAAACCATTGAGAACCAGCCCTTAGATTAACTAACAAAACATGCAAATAGCCAGAAAACCACCATGAGACTAGACAATTGCACAAAACCAAACCCCATTACCGGCCTCTGCGAAACTAGACATCTAGAACCAAACCGAACCATACCAAATTAATGGCATTATGCAGCCATATCCACCAAAAAATGCAAAAACCATAGCAAACTATGACCGACCAAAGAGCAGACATCTCCACCTTACAAGAATTTGTTCAGTTTAGCAAAATATTCAAATTCTGCTTTCCACTCCACGCTATCAACCGCCATTAACCTGAATAATTTATTGAGAAAGATTATCGCCACCACCGCAATCAATCGATGTCGCATCAGACCCGGACCCTGCAAATCTAGAAGGAAGGGAAAAAATTTCACCGTCTCCTCTGAACGCACCCTTTCCACGTCGCATGACCGCAAACAACCCCTTCCTTCAATCACCACCCGAAGAACCTCATCAACATTTTCAAACAAATCCTTCCAAAATAGCTTTACCAACAACCTTTTTGCTTCCACCTTAGACTCCAAATTGTCTAGAAGGGAGGCAAGAAAATGGGAAGAAACATGCAGGTTATCTCTCTCGTACTCCTTGCATTCAATATGGCTAGAACCTAGCACCATATTCACAATTGTGAGCACTAAAGGATCATAATTCACCAGGATCCTTTTCAAACGCTGGTCCATGACCTCCCTAAAGGAAGCCTGCCTTACCAATGAATGCAAGGAGATTAGGGTGTCAACCCCGAAACGAGCAATGTCAGCCACTGAAACCTCAATTATAAATTTGGAACTATTCACCATCCCTACCCCTCACTGTAGATGTTTGACAGGAGAGACAAAGAGACCTACAACCCACACCCAAATTCATAGAAAATTGAATGCAAAAAAGAATGTCGTTCCTATAATAAATAAGCCTGGTTCTCCAAAACACCGCCACCCACCACAAACCGTATGTCCACCTTTGTGCTAGATGTCTTCCTTCGTGCTAGATTTCTTCTCTCAGAAGAAAAATCTTCTTTCCATTTAAAAAAATCATCACAATATATTGGAAAATGTGACGAATCCGTCTAGAAACATCCTCCTAGCTTGTCGATCTAACAAGCCAACTCCTCCCCACATACTAGCCTTGCAACTTGGCCCTCAAACCACCGCCGAACGACACTATGGCAATCTTGCCCATTCCCTTTGCCGCCGTGGAGGTACGCCCACCCTTTCACCCATAGTTTATAATTTATAATTAATTTATTATTAAATTGTATATTAAAATATTAAAATATTTAATAAGTAATAAATTACATTATATATATTATATAATGTACTTGTGTATAGTATAGAATGTAGATATAAATCTAATTATTACTATGATTTAAGGAATATAATATATAATATAATAAATAGTAATAATTACTATTTATAATAGTTTTATATTTGTATTAACTAGATATACACTATATATTAATAACATATTGTATTAAGTTTGTATGTTAATTGTATTTATACTATAGAAAAATATATATAAAAATATGTATTTCTTATAATAAAATTATATGTTTTGATTAGAGGTAAAAAATGGGTTTTGAAGGGACCCGAAACCCTTTACAAAAAGGAACAGTTGAAGGATAAAGGAAACAACATTAAACAACCATCAACCTAAAGATAGCAAACCACCAGCCAAAAAGCAGCCAAAAAATGACATACACACTACATATCGTTCAGAATTTCAACAACCTCCATCACACTAGCAGCAAGCTTCTGTCCCTTAACCCCAGTATTAGAAACCTCCATACCCGAGGCCCCCGCCTGATTTTTTAGTCTATTTCTAGTCCTAACCCCAGGCCCACCAGTTTTTACCTGACAACTCAAAACAAAACCTTTAGTAGCACCCTTAGTAGCAACATAATCCTCCCCAGTCAGCTTACCCTCAGCAGCCATAACATCAACAGACAAAATTTCCTTTCTCTTATTAGGGGAGAAAGCCATCACAGAGTCCGACCTAGTCAAGACTTTAGGAGCTTCTCCACTCTTCATAACCACATTCCAAATTTTGTCAATTTTCTCCTCAAGGGATAACATTCTTTCCTCCATACTTTGTTTTAGATTGACGGTTTGCTCTGCCGTAGTATTAGCAACAGTATTGAGACCAGCCATTAAATTATCAATTTGGCTTTGGATCAAAGGGTCCTTAGCCTTGCAATAAATGATTCTAATATGAACATTAGTCCTATTGATCTCATGAAAGAACCATTTTAAAAGTTTAAAAAGCACATTGGCACTGTCACGGGTTGAACCCAACACATCAGAAAGATCCTCCCTATCAAATTTTTCAATGTGATTTCCCACAACAACATCCTCTTCAAAATAACTCTCATGGAATTTATCCTTAGAAGCATCCTTACCTTTACCAACAGTGACAGGAGACTTCATCCTATGAATGGAATTGGCAATTTTCTCCGCAGTAGCCATCCTCTTTTGAATCCTCTTAGCATCTACTTTCTTAGCTCCAATAGCTTGTTCACCACCCACAACTCTAACCTTCTTCTTAGGCAACCCAATGACAGTGCTCAGAACATCCTCACCATGGAAGCCACCAGCCACAAAGAAGGGGGCATTCTTCTCTAGATGTTGACCAAGATTCAAAACCCTTCTCTTCTAACTTCCCACCTTAGAATCCTACACAAGTCTAGACGTAAGGGGAGGAGAGGAAGCTTCCCCATAAAGATCATTTTTGTCTTTGTCCCCTTTAGAAGGAACAATATCCTCCACATCATCACTGTAGGTCATATAACTCGCTTCCTCATCCAATTTCATTTTCCTAGATTTACCCTAAATAGGGGATATGGGGCCCTCCTCCAAAGAGGCATACGAGTCAGGGACACAATCACAATCATCATCCCTATTCAACTTAGAATCTTTATTTAACATAAGCCTCCTCTTCCTTGGTTTCTTAGAAGCCCTTTCCTCACCCGACTTAGTTTCATAACCCTCCCTAGCTTTAGCCTTCGGAGTAACCAAAGCTTTCTAGACATCATGAGCTTTAACATGTTCATATATCAAAAGAATCAACCCTGCATGCAGGACATGGGTTTTGGGATTCTTCCTATGCTCTTTAATCCCACTGTCCATCAACACCAGCAAATAATAGGGAAATGACACCCATTTTTTGTGCCTAAAATGGTTAAGCAATGAAAAATGGTAATTTTTAATGGTCGTGTACCTTCCTTCCAGGGTTACATACCTCATGATTTCTTCAACAATGTCTCGCCAGAGAGCCTTCAAGGAATTCCTCAGATACCCACCACTCTTTGCAGGCTTCAAGTCATCACTCTCATTCTTCTTAAAGAAAAGAGACATCGCAACCAATGACTCTTTCTTATCCCTGTACGCCTTCATACCCTTAATCTCAAGGCTAGTAATTTGGGCTATGAACTCCTCATCCACCACAATTTCCCTGCCACCCAAGTCCAGGGTTCTCCCTTTCCACCCTTTCTCAACCAATTCAATAACCTGAGTATTATTGCCATGCAGTTTCTCTGTGAAGGGAGTTAGGCCACCCTTTTCTAAAATTTCCCACACTTCCTTTCTTTCCTTAGCATTATCACAGGATTTGGGCTTAGCACGATTTCTATCCCCACCCATGACGATGGAAAACAGAGACCAAGTACTCAATAGGAAACTCAGAAGGAAGTAGCAGACACCATTCAGAACCAAATAATTCAATAAAAGACTCTGGAAGCTTATGCAGCTAACACCCACAATTTGTGTGAAGGCAACCACAGGACATACATACCATAATGAATTCGAATTCTATGCCACATGATGACCTTTCCTCAAAATCATAACCATACCCTCCTTCCTAATGATATGCCACCACGTGAGCAAGGACGTGCACACCTTGAAGAATAAATTAACTTTCATTTATAACAATAGTCGTGGCCTCATAAGGGATGGGGTCATTTAAATCCCAAACCTTACTATCTCTAACACCAAAGTTAGTGAAGAAATCAACTAACTTATTTCCCTCTCTCAAAATATGGGAAATATAAACATTATCAAAGGATTTAATAATTTCAATGGAATCCTTGATCAAGGCCTCAATTGTCCAAGAAGGAGGAGATAAATTCTTCAAATTATTAATAGTGTTCAGAGAATCACCTTCCAACCAAATCTTTCTATACCCTCTTCTTTGAGCCAGAGCAAGACTATGATAGGCAGTTGTCGCCTCCACAAAGTGGTTTGTTTGGGTTCCCAAAGGGAGTGCCACAACAAAGAAGAGCCTACCATTAGAATTTCTAATCACTCCCCCACATCCAGTAGGTCCCAGATTACCTTTAACAGCACCATCAAAGTTGATCTTAACCCAACCATCCAGTGGTGCCTTCCAAGCTACACCCTCTCTTGAAGATTTCCCTTTTGAGACCGGGAAAGATATATCATAGGGAAAATTCCACTTTTAAGCAATTGAAATATCATAGGAGCATAGATTAATCCTCTGACTAGCATGGAAGGAGATTCCCCAAAGAAAATTCTCCTTAATACCATTACAAATCTTATGGGCCACAGATAAAGCAGGAAGAGCAGAGTTTATGAAGATTTTGTTGTTACGTTCCAACCACACCCCCCAAGTCAAATGAGGCAGAGAGAGGGACCACAAAATTTGCAAGGCCGAATTAGTTGAGGGGCACACCCATTGGAACCATAAATCTTTAACAGAGCCAGGAAAAACCCAACTAAGATTCCAAAGCGAAAGAACATAATTCCATATCACACCAACATATCTGCACCCAAACAATAAATGACAAGTATTTTTCGCTTCCTCTTCACAAAGAAAGCATCTATTGGGCATAACAAAACCTCTTTTTATCAGATTGTCAATAGTAATAATTTTATTCTAACATAATAGCCAGAAGAAAATATTAATCTTAGGAATTAGTCTAGAGGACCAAACAAAAGCCCAAAAAGGAGGCAGACCCGTAAAAGAATCATTCAAAGAAAAACCCGAAGCAACAAAAAAGTTACCCTCAGAGGAAAACTTCCAAACAAACCTATCAGGAGAAGGACTAATAGGAATGTGAACACAAGATATAGCCTTATAAATAATTTCAAGACCAGGATCCAACTCATACAATTTCCTCCAACAACCTCCATCAATATAACCAGCAACAAATCTGCCAATTAGATGCAAACCAAGGTCCATAAAGGGATGAGCCCAAGGCTGATCCTTAAGAGGTCCATTACCAATCCAATTATCATCCCAGAATAAAATACTCCTCCCATTCCCCAACTACCAGGAGACACCCTTAGCAACAAGCCTACGAGCTTTCAACATAGAGTTCCAAAACACAGAGCCATTCAGGGGATTAAACTCATGAGAAATCACATCTTCGATCCCATCAACACCATGTAAGTATTTACTCCAAGCGATTTTCACCTACTCACTTTTAGCTAACAAAAGATTCCACAGATATTTCCCCAAGAGGGCAATGTTAAACGGTCTAATTTTGCGAATACCCAGCCCCCCAACCTTCTTCAACCGATAGACACATCCCAAGCCACCAAATGAGTTCTTTTTTTTATCTTCAACCCCTGTCCATAAGAAGTTTTTCTGAATGCCTTCCAAGATATCCACAAATTTCCTTGACATATGAAACAGACTAAGAGCATAAACTAGAATATTTTGTAAGGTAGATTTAATCAGCTGAACTTTACTCACTTGGCTCAATAAGGCCCCTTTCCACCCAACCAACTTGGAATTAAATTTTTCAATCAACCCCCTCCGCAAAGAATCGGGAGCCTTAGAACATAAGGGAAGTCCCTGGTAAGAGGCAGGCAATTCACTAATTTGACATTGTAGGATTCTAGCAATCCTGATTTGTCTTTGAATCGAAGTGTTTAAGAAGAAAATAACACTCTTGTGTAAGCTAACTTTCTGCCCAGACATAGCCTCATATATATGGAAAATCCATTTAATAGCCCAAGCTTCCTTTATAGACGACTGCCCAAGCAACAAAGAATCATCCACAAATTGTTGATGAGAGCAAACAAGATTAGCAGAAGAGGGGGCTAACCTAGACATAAGTCCAGAATTAACAAATCTTTGGATAAGGCGACCCAAAGACTCCACCATAATGATAAACAAAAAAAGGAGAAATAGGATCCCCTTGCCGCGGACCTCTGGAGCAATCAAAAAGAGGAGAAGGAGACCCATTGATGAGCACAGAGAATCGAGGGGTCAAAATAAGTTGAAACACCAAAGCCACCAACTTCTCCCCAAAACCAAAGGAGAGAAGAATCTTAGACAAAAAACCCCAATCCACCCTATCATAAGCTTTGAGTAAGTCAAGTTTAAGGATAAAACCAGCTTGCTTATTAACAAGAAGAGAATGAATATTCTCATGCATAGAGAGAATGGAATCCAAAATTTACCTACCAGCCACAAAATCATTCTATTTAGGGGATATGATAAGAGGCATAATCTTTTGCAACCTCAACGCCAAAACCTTGGAGAGAATCTTATAGATAGAGTTGCACAAACTGATAGGCCGAAATTCCTCAAAAGAAGCAACACCAGGCTTTTTGGGAATCAAAACAATGAAAGAGGAATTGATTTCCTTTAAAAGGGAACCTAATCTAAAAACTCCTTAGTAGCCGCCACCACATCTTTCACAATAATTTCCCAGAAGGACTGAAAAAAGAACATAGGGAAACCATCAGGCCTCAGAGCCTTATTACCTTCAAAGGAGAACATAGCTCCCTGAACTTCCTTAGCCGAGGGAATACAAACTAATTGCCTATTAGTTTCACCATCCACCAGCTAGGGGATATCCCTTAGAATATCCTCTTGACAAGCCCCATCAAGTGCACCCTCCATAGAAAGCAATTGAGAGAAGTAAGAAGCCGTAGCAATATGGAGATCAACATCCTTTTCTAGAGCTTGATTGTTATAATTAATCAAATTAATTCAGTTTGAAGCTCTTTGTTTTAGTGTAGAAATATGAAAAAACTTAGAGTTTCTATCACCACTCTTCATCCACATAATCCTCGAATGCTGCTTCCAAAATTCCTCCTCCTTCGCAATAATATTATGCAATTTGGAAAGCAAGACATTTTCCTTCAGAATCAAATCCTAATTATATCCAGATGATTGAATAACTTGCTAAAGTGTGTGAAGCTCCTTATACACCCCATCTTTCTCCTAAAAAATATGGCCAAAAGAAGTATGATTCCATTTTCGAACATTAAGCTTAACATTAGCCAAAATTTTCACCACTCTATACATAGCCGACCCATCCACATCAATACTCCACCAGTCCTTCACCAAACTACCCAAATCGGGATGGCACATATATATTTTCTCAAATCGAAAAGGAAAATTCTTCTTACCACCCAGCAAATCCACAAATAGAGCCAAAGGGAAGTGATCCGACCCTAATCTGGTCAAGGCTGAAAGAGAGTAAGAATAGTGGACTAAGCACTTAGGGTTTAAAAGGGCATGATCTAGCTTGACCTGGGTAAGGGCATCACCCACACGCCTATTCGACCAGGTAAAGGAAGCCCCTTTCAGATCAAGATCAAGAAGTGTTGAATCATTTATGAACTACATAAGGTCAGATCTACTATCATCCACATTTTGCGATCCACCCATCTTATCAACATCATGCAAAGGAGTATTAAAGTCACCAATAACCAGCTAGTTATCAATATTATGACAAACTTTAAAAGAGGCAAGGTTCACCCAAAGCCTTTTTCTAGCACTTTTACAATTAGGAGCATAAATATTAGACAGAGTCTAGGAAAACTTATCATTTAGGTTAAAGAAAGAAGTAGCCACATGATTACAGTCATTGAAAACCTCCACACCTCTAATAACCCGAAGATTCCAAAAAGTGACAATCCCACTAGAGGCACTCGTCGCCTCAAAGCAATGCATACCACAATCTTTAAACAACTTCAATTTCAATCTAGAAAGTTTATCAACACCCGTTTTCATTTCTTGAATTAAAACAATTTCAGGATGATGATCTCTTACCAGATTAACTAAGAGATCATGTTTATGAGAGTGATTCAGACCCCTCATGTTCCAGGAAATAATCTTCATGAAATTTGATGGGAAGTGTTCTTAGAGCACATATCTAGTAGAGTTCTTTGTGTACCATCAGCAATATCCATCCGACTCTCTTTATCCTTAGTGACATTAGCTGGTGGCCTACCTCTACCACGCAGCTTGAACCCACAATCTAATCTCTACCTGTTTCTTGTCATGATACTCGATTAAGGAGAATGCTTCTTCCTATTGTGGCCACGTACCATGACAAAAGGTAGGTTATCCACATCCTTTGACTCCTCAGACTCCTTCACATCAAGTTTCATCTCAAACCCCTTATCTTTCAACACCACATTTTGAGGAATCCTTCCCCCAAGAGGAGAACTAGATTCAACCAACACAGAAGAAAGACTATGAGGAATCCCTTCCCCATAGGGGGAACCAAATTCAAGAACCACGAAAGAATTATTTTCCTCCAAAAGTACAAAACTATCCATATTGGGTACCTTTTCAACCTGAAGCTCCTGATTCACCTCCCCTTGAGCTGGTTGACAATCAACCACCTTCTCTAACTCATTCAAAGATTTATCTTGACTGGCTTCCAAGGGAGGTTCACCTCCTGACTCCATCTCCAGAGCTTGAAGTATTTTAGAGTCCACCTCCCAAGCTTGAGGTTTCTCTTTTTCTCTCCATTGTTTCATCATTTGCTTAGGAACTTTGAGAGGAAATTTATTTGCCCAATGGCCAACTTTTTTACAATGGAAATAGGTAAAGGGGTTCGATTCAAATTGAACCATCTGCTCCCACACTCCAAGTTTAGAGTTAATCTTCACCATGGAAGGCAAATCAATAGATTGCTCCACATGTACACAAAATATGGCATAAACCAATCGCTTCCTTAATGCTGTCATTTGGTCGATTGACGACAGACAACCAAAAGTGCAAGCAATCCCCTTAAACACCTCCTCATCCGAGAATTCCAGTGGGAGGCTAGACAATCTGATCCAAACCGGAGCGGCAGAGAACGAACACAAGTTTGTATTAAAACTCGTTTCCCATTTCTTCAACATCAAGGAAGACTTTCTAGGGTACCACTGGCCCCCCGTCAGTGCCATCACCATATCATCTTCACAGGTAAAGGAAAATGAGAAGAACCCTTTGGCCATAACAACCACATCTATTTGTCCTTTAGGTTTCCAACGAGTCAAAGTAAACTTACACACATCTATTTTATTTCTATTTTGTATTCTATTATTAAATTATATTTAACTTTGTACAACCACAATATGTATTAGTTAACACTTCCTTAACATCACATAATTTATATATTATTTTTTGGTTACTATTAAATTATATTTATTATGAAACTAAATTATATATATTATAGAGGTAATATGTTAATAAGTATACATATTTATGTATTATAGTTTGAATATTTTTTATATAAATATTAAATGTTAAATTTACTTCTAAGATATTAGTAAATAAGTACATTAGCGCTTCTCACTTAGATATTTAGTAAATGGGGGCTCCTTTCCTGATTCAAATTTATTTAATGTTAAAAAGTTTAAAAGGGCGGCCATATTGTCATAGATCTTTTAGGGATCCCAAAAACCTCAATTAAAATTTTATGTAGTCTGGCATGACTATGGAGGGTGAAAGCTTTCGTCTGCATATAAAACATTTAAATGCTCCCACCCATCTCCCTACGCCATGCCTAATGAATGCATAGATATTAAATTATGAATAGTCCTATCAATATTTTGTGTTCCTTCTTTATACTTGTAGATTTGATTTGCTTTTTGAAATGCTCGTAGAAGGCTTTCTTGGATATTTGAGCTGCTACTGAACTTTTCCATAGAAACTGACAACACTTGTAGAAGGCTTTGTTGTATGTTTGATTTGTTGCTGAAATCGGTTACAGAGGAGTGAAGACTTCTCAGAGGTATATTACTACCTCCACCACTTTGTTTGCACATTTTAAGCTTAGAAATAATTTTGTGTTAACCATGTAAGCTCCATGACTTTGCTTTAACATATTAAGCTTAGAAAATTTTCTAAAGTATTTGTTTAACTCTTTATCAATCAGTTGTTAATGAACATCTGAATTACTTTGCTTTAAAATATTAAGCTTAGGAAAATTTCCCAAGTATTTTGTTAACTCTTTATCATCTTCTGTGTCGGTCAGTTAATAAACAGATAAACTATTGTTTTAGATTTCTTTTTCCTAACTGTAGCCTTTCAACAAAACAGAGGTGTAAAGAAGGTACATTTATTTTAAACTTTTATTTGAAAATTTTCTTCTATGCATTTATTTTAAATGATGGAATAATTTATAGGCTTTAAAATTACCTAGAATGGTACGATATAAAACCAGACACTTTGAGATGAAAGTTTGCAATTTCATAGTTGAGGTGCTCATTGCCATGGTGGAGTAATTATTTTTCCAAATCTATGGGTTTGTAGAAAAGTATACAAAAACTTTGGTTCTCAGAAGATCTAAAACGGCTTTACAATTGAAAATGCATGTTACTTTGCATACAAAAGCATTTTACCTCACTAGTATTGATTTGAAACTCTAAATATGTTAATCTAAATATGAAGCCTAACCCATCGTATCAAAACCAATGAATTTCATTGTGATAAGGTGGTTGTTGGGTAATTTTTAGCATATCACTCATATTTTAGAGATAATTTTGTAACAACAAGATGAGTTTCAAAATGAATCTTCCTTGAGAGTATTGAAGCTTGAATTTTGTAATCATAGGGATTCTAAGGGGCAATTTTGGGTGTTTTGGGTACAATTTTGCTATAAGGAAATAAAATTTCAAAGCAAATCTTCCTTATAGATTATTTATTGCATTGCCCCCAAAATAACTAAATTTCAAAGTGAAGCTTCCTTCAAACTGTACTGTAGTCCAAATTTAGTTATGGCAAGGTTTCTATGATATAAATTTTGGGCTATTATTTTTCTTGAAGACATTTTTGCTACAAGATGTTGTATGTTAAAGAAAAACTTACATAACATTTCTATATTTTGAATTTTGTTATGATAGATTTTAAGGAGTAATTTTAGGTTGTTCTAGTTCTTAGACAATTTTGTTGCTGATTGATTAGATTTCAAAGAAAAGCTTCCTTGAGCCTATTACAACTTGAATTTTGTTATGACAGGTGGGGAGTAAGGGGTGGACAGGTAACCCTAGCCGTTCCCCATGCTACAACTGCACACTCTATTCCTCCCCCCCAAAAAAATTGGAGTGAAGGAGTAATTGTCTCTCTCCCGCCATATGAAGATAGATCCATGTCCAGCCAATCAGAGGAGTGATGAGCTCTCCCAGGAGTAATTGTATCTCTCCCACCGAGCCGCCCATCGGCGTGTCAATACCACGATGCCAAATCAGATTCTATACGTAGCATGCCCCCCACCCCCTACATAACCTTCAGTTGGTGGGTTCAGTAACCCCAGCCCCCCCTCTATATAATTGGGAGGAACGATTAGACGCCGAAGGCCCAACCCCAAAGGAACAGCTCACCTCTCACCCACCCACATACAGACACAATCAAGAGAGACAGAGAGACCTACATGCAGAGGAACCACTCCAAACACAACCAGAGGACCAATCCCAAACACAACCAGAGGACCAATCCCAGAGCAACCCCCCAACTCCATTCTTTACTAGTCTACAGTCAAACAGCGGAACAACGCATATTCCCTGGTTAAGGGGTCCGGGGAGGTGAGGGAGAGGTCCAATCCACCAGGGGCATCAAAGCGAACAGCGCATCAGCGCATCTCATCCACCACATGAATCACACCTACATCACCCCAACAGATCACTCACACTTCAACCTAAATTACACACAAACACCCTCACCCCACTACGGAACTTCCAACACACCCCTGTGCTTCGCACCCTGGCGAATAGTAGGGGCCTTAGGGGCCCTGCCGAATAGTAGGGCACGCTGCCTAAAGAAACCTTTCTACAGTGGGGGGGCGCTGCACCCATGTTACGTAGTATATAATCGACAGATTCTACGAACAATAGGATTAAACGAGCTTACACTACTATCAGCCAATAGCCCGAACAACTCTAACCAATTCGAGCAACAACATTCCAACCAGGACAGAATAGCTTTCTGGCTTCGGCTGTGCCACTGGGTCTTCATCCGGTGGGTGGATGATGTACCGGAGGTCTGTTGGAACAACGGGATGTGCGAATCATCGGAACAAGGTGGAACAGGCCGGATGCGCATAGACTCAGACGGAGCTAGAGATTGGATGTTCGAATCGGTTAGATGCCCATGCTAAACCCTTCATCGTTGCTGCCATCTCCGTATTTTTCCAATGCTGGTGAAGAGCCCGGTTCCGCATATGAATACGAAACCACGTTGGTGGGTGGGATAGTAATGGATAGGGCTTTGTTACTGATGAAACTTCACGAATCGGGCATGGGGAATTCTAGTTGGACATGCCGCTGGTGGTGCCGTAGCCCATGCTTACTCGGATGTTGAATCAATCGAATCAATGGATCAGTCTCGCTTGGATGCTTCAGGTGCTGCAAACACCCGGACCTGGTTAAGGATCAAATGCGAAGGCTCCTGCCCCGACAGTGTTGCTGTGTTCACTCAGTCGACTGGATTGAATGGCGTTGAAAACAGTTGGCTCCGGCTGGGGGGTGCTTCATGCAGCCCTGCCAAATAGTTCTTCTGGGGCCTGCTGCAGATCGATCGATTTGAAGCCCTGCCAAATAGTAGGGGCCTATGGATACTTTTTGTTCCTTTGGACTGGGGAATAGATTATATACGTAACATGCCCCTTAGAATAGTAGGGCATGTCGGGGCCTGAAAAGCAGCATGCAGGGAACTATAGGGCATGTTACGTATAGAAGATGGCCCTACCCCTACCTTTACATGGCCATGGTGTTCCGAATGGGAAGCAATTCTTTTTTCTGGATGGTTTACAATGGAATGCCCAACGAATAGTTCTTCCGAGCGCATGATGATGTTTCCACACAATGGAAAGATCGTGTCTTTATACCAGCTTACGTATTACGATCCAAAACCGTAGACCAATCTGGACAATGTATTGCCGGGGCAATCAACCCATTTCCTCATACTCCTCACCCTCCTTATGTCAGGCGAGCCCCCCCCACTCCGCGAATCGTACCAATCTCAAAGGTCACCCTCAACGCGAATCGTACCAAGGAAGGTAATGAGATATAACCTTCTATCCCACCAGCTATCCCACCTCCCAGCTATCCAACCAGATCTCCATATCGAGTATGGCAATGGATGGAAAGACAAGACATACCAATAGGGAATCGTAGGTACCAAGGAAAGACAAGACATAGGTGGGTTACAACAAATTAAGGTGTGTTGTTCCCTACTACGAGCGTGAGCAAGGAGCCCTAACACTTCGAGCGTGAGCGAGGAGCCCTATCAATGGGTTGTGACTTATACCCCCTAAGATATGGGTGGGCCCCTACTCTATAATGGGGGTAGGTGGGAGGAATATGGGAGGTAAGTGGATAGTTACAGAATTCGTCCAGGCGGACTAAGTCCCATATTTCCGGTGTGGCTAAGTCCCCCATTGCCTCTAGCTAGTAGTTACGTCGTCTGGGCGAGGGGGATCGTGCTTACATCACTACCATAAAGCAAAGCAGGCGCAGAAAGGCTTGCTCATTCGAATAAAAAGCATGTTTTCTCCGGCGGCATGTTCCATCCACTCACCCTAGACAGAGCTATCTGTTGTTTGAGGTCCCACCCATCGTTAATTCGAGGAGCATTTTCGGTGAGGTAAGGCCATCCACCTATTCATGCATGTCATGTTCGGTAAGGTATGTAGGGTGAGGCCACCTCAGGGATTATAGAGGGAAGGGGAAGGATCAGATCTTCCCACTCCCACCACCATCGAGATTTGGGTCTATCAAAATGTTCTATACTGCCCGCTTCGGACCGCCTAATAGAGAGAAAGTGCTAAAGTATAGAGAGTTGATTGACCGGGGGATGGTGAAACGATTGAAGTGCGGAAAAGTCGGCCTTTCCGGAACCCAATCAACTAAGGAGGGGGGGCCCTTAGTAGAGTAGGGGCAGCTGACGCGCCCTATCTATTATTTCAGTTCGCCCGACTCTATTTCCTTCTGCATGATATGATCTAACTCATTGCAAATGAGCAAGCTGTCAACTAGATCTTATTCGATATAGAAGCATCGTGGCTACTATTCTATTCTGGCTAGCGAGCCGTTCAGATTAATGGATGTCGACCGGAGGGTGTGTGTTCGGAGGTAGTACCTCAATTCTCTATCTAATAGATAGAGACCTTTCCCCCGGGCTTAGAACGCCCCTACTTTAGATCCTCCATCCCTATCTATATACTAAGACTGGTCTTCCCGCTTCCCGATTCAAACATCAGGCGTTCGACTCTTGATTTTGAGGCATCCAATTCCATATCACAGAGAAAGAGCTTATTCTATCTCATCTCGTTACCGATCGATCGAGAATGATGGGCCAAGGTGATTTCATGCATATGATGGTTATTCCATTCAGTGCCAATCCAGGACAGTAGAGATTCAGAAAACATCGCCTGATCATTTCGCCCTACCCCGATGAACTCCAGTTGTTGATGGGCGAGCCGTCGAATGGTCGGGCGACCCCCCTGGAGCAAGAGGAGTAAGTAGCGGATGGATGGAATCGCCTGCGGCAAAAGTGGTGGGGTGGGTCGGCCATGAGATTTGAGATCGGGATCGGCCTTTCTTCTCTCTCCTTTCTATTCCATAGATGGTGGATAGCGGGAATAAGTGATTGAGTCGGTGGCAAGTTCAATCCCTCCCCCGAACCGTGATTATGTAATTCCCTAGCCGCAATGGGAGTAATAAAGCCGGTAACTGATTCTATACTGACTGTCCAAAAGGGGTATTTGGGTAAATTCAGAAAGGGGGGGCCAGTAGCGGAATTGGGTCTAAGAAAGATCAAACAGGGCACTGTCTATAGAGGTGACAATTTGCACCCACATGGATGCATGGCGTGGATGCCACCCACAGTGTGTTGATTTTCTCGTCAAAAACTTTCGTACAAATTCTGACATTTTCTGCATTACAGGTTGTCCTGGGATTTTCGTACATTAATACAATGTATAAAAAAAATGAGGGAGTAAACAATGGAAGAGTAAAAAATGAAAAAAACTTAAAAGGTAAGATTAATTTGATTAATTTATATTCATTTTATTTGTATGTAATTAAATATTTATTAAAAGAATAATATAATAAAAATATTTAAAATGTTAGTTATTAAATTTTATTAAAATTTAATAATTCTTTATACTAAAATAAATTATACTAAATAATTATAATTTTAAATTATATTAATATTTTGAATAAAATTTTATTCAATATTTTAAAATAATTTATTTTTATACTAACATTTATTAAATAAATGTACACACAACATTTAAAATAAGATAGAAAATAAAAATATTTAAATTTAATATAAAATAAAATATTAAAATCTTCTAAAAACAGTTTCTATTAATTTAATTTAAATATTGAGATTTTGATGTATTTAATATAATTTGATATTATAAGTTTTGATAAAAACAAAAGTTAATTTTTAAATTTTTAATTTGAAAGATAATAAATCAAGAAAGAATGTATTTAAGTTCATGTCATAACTAATTAACTCATTTTAATAGTACTGATAATGTAAACACTTGAATAAATATAATAATTTAATATTGATATCTCTTTAGATAATTATATTATGTTAGTTTTTGATTTAAATATTTTAAAATTTTGATCTTTTTAGATGGTTTTTTTTTGAAATATTTTGATACAAATATCTAAATCATTATAGGCAGCATAAGTGCAAAGTGCAAGTTTTACTTCATAGTGTATGTAAGTGCACAAGAAGTATATGCCTGCCTGAATCCATTATTAATAAAATAATTTAGAGTGAGCAGCCCCGCTACATCTACTCCCTCACATGTAATTATGCCATTGTGGTATGATTTTTTTCATTTATCATTCAATGCTTCTATTATGAATTGAAGAAAGATAGGGGGTATCCCTACTTATTTAAAATTAGGGGCTTAAGTCCACGTCATAACGACAAAAATGGCACCTTTGATTGAAATCATCATCCAAAGGGTAGCAATTTCTCTACAAAAAGTCAACCTCTTGTACAAAATGATAAGAAAACCTTCTAATTATAACTATAATTTATATGGGTTGTGTGATGATATTATATTGCATATTATCAAAGATAATGGTTTCTTCAAACCTTATCAAATATTTGCAAAGAAAATTCAAAAATTAAAATTAAAGTAACAAAACACTCACATGATTTATAAATTGAAACAAAACTCTCCTAAAATATTTGCATAGATTCAACACTTGAACCAACCACATAAAGCCTATAAATTAGGTTAGATCATGTAAATAGCATGATTTAAAATTGAAACGAATTTAAAGAATTTAAAAAATTCTCATAGAATGACTAAAGAGCTCGGGGCATAACCCATGTTTACAAGTCATAAGAAGGTGAGTCCAAGATTTACAATATATATGTAACATTTATACCATGTAAATCTTGGACTCACCTTCTTATGACTTGTAAACATGGGTTATGCCCCGAGCTCTTTAGTTATTCTATGAGAATTTTTTAAATTCTTTAAATTCGTTTCAATTTGTTAAATCATGCTATTTATTTTTTTTATGATTTTGTTTTTGGTAAATCTTTCATAAGATTATAGGCCCCTTGAAGACTATGTGGGGTAAGCATGGTTCAAATTGGGTTATTATTGAATCTATGCAAATATTTTATGAGAGTTTTTAATTTGTTTCAATTTATAAATCATGTGAGTGTTTTGTTACTTTAATTTTAATTTTTGAATTTTCTTTGCAAATATTTGATAAGGTTATGCCAACCTTTAGTGTTTGAATCATTATCCATAATCAAGAAACAACTATCCTTGATATTATGCATAAAATTATCATCACACAACCCATATAAATTATAGTTATAATTAGAAGGTTTTCTTATCATTTTGTACAAGAGGTTGACCTTTTTGTAAGAGAAATTGCCTAATTCTACCCTTTGGATGAAAACCAATAGGGTGATTTCAATCAAAGGTAAAAAATTCATTTTTGTCTCCAATTATAAAAATTGACGTGGACTTATAGGTTTTCCCCTAATTTTAAATAATATTATAGGGATACCCCTTGTCTTTCTTCAATTCATAATAGAAGCAATTGAATTAGATAAATG
Organism: Sequoia sempervirens; assembly: GCA_007258455.2. Taxonomy (NCBI): domain Eukaryota; kingdom Viridiplantae; phylum Streptophyta; class Pinopsida; order Cupressales; family Cupressaceae; genus Sequoia; species Sequoia sempervirens. The sequence goes on along the minus strand of VDFB02000017.1, from coordinate 545,723,970 downwards.
AAAAAAATTCATACTTCACAATTTAGGAAGCACATAATTGGACAAAAATGTGAGGATTTATGAGAGCAATTTCAACCATGATGGGGTTTTTTAGGATAGATCCAACATGCTACTAGCTTTCTCACTCTAAATTCTTTTATTAATAATGGATTCATTCTAGGCATAGGCTTCTTGTGCACTTTCTCATACACTATGGAGTAAAACTTCACTTACCATTATAATTTCCCTCTTATGCCTATTATAGTCTTCCCAAACAATTTTGAATTTATTAAACACAACTAATTAAAACATAACTGCTGTAATGATATAGATATTAAAATATTTAAAATATCAAAAGACTAACATAATATAATTATCTAAAGAAATATCAATATTAAATTATCATATTTATTCAAGTGTTTACATTATCAATACTATTAAAATGAGTTAATTAGTAATGACATGAACTTAAATACATTCTTTCTTGATTTATTATCTTTCAAATTTAAAATTTAAAAATTAACTTTTGTTTTTATCAAAACTTATAATATCAAATTATATTAAATACATCAAAATCTTAATATTTAAATTAAATTAATAGAAATGGTTTTTAGAAGATTTTAATATTTTATTTTATATTAAATTTAAATTTTTTTATTTTCTATCTTATTTTAAATGTTGTGTGTACATTTATTTAATAAATGTTAGTATAAAAATAAATTAATTAAAAATATTAAATAAAATTTTATTCAAAATATTAATATAATTTAAAATTATAATTATTTAGTATAATTTATTTTAGTATAAAGAATTATTAAATTTTATTAAAATTTAATAACTAACATTTTAAATATTTTTATTATATAATTCTTTTAATAGATATTTAATTACAAATAAAATGAATATAAATTAATCAAATTAATCTTACCTTTTAAGTTTCTTTCATTTTTTACTCTTCCATTGTTTACTCCCTCATTTTTTTTATACATTGTATTAGGCCTAATGTACGAAAATCCCACGGCAACCTGTAATGCAGAAAATGTCAGAATTTGTACAAAAGTTTTTGACGAGAAAATCAACGCACTGTGGGTGCATCCATGCCATGCATCCATGTGGGTGCAAATTGTCGCCGCTATAGACAGTGAATTAGCGAAACGTAAATGCTTAAAGTTCCAAGCTAAAATGCCATAGAAAAATGGAGGGTGGAGGTGTGTAGGGGGTAATTTTAGTTTTTTAGAAACATTTTTTTTTTAATAAATAATTTTATAACAAGATTGAATTTTTAAAATATGGCAATTTTCATTGCAGCCGTTTTTCATTACATGTAGGCATATTTTAAAGAAAAGCTTCATTGAGATTTTTATAGCTTGATTGTTGCTATGGTAGAGCTTTTAAGGTGTAATTTTAGTCTATTCTTGTTCTTATTAAGTGACAAAATTTCAAATAAAAACTTCTTGAAACTATTGTAGCATGAATTTTGAAATGACTGGGTTTTTAAGGAAAATTTTAGATATTTTGGAATCAGGAATTTATAAAAACTTCTTGAGACTATTGTAGCATGAATTTTGAAATGACAAGGTTTTAAAGGAAAACTTTACATTTTTTTGAATTAGGAATTTTTTAACAGGATTAAATTTCTGAAGGGAAGTTTGTTTGAGACCATTCTAGTATGAATTTAACAAACTGCCTAATTGGCATCAACATTAGTTGATCTCACAGCGTACTCTAAAACAAGTTGGTTGAAGACTCATATTTAATAACTTTTCCTAATTAAAAACAAGTATTTAGCTCATAAACTAGGGAAGGAGGGAATATTTACACAAAGTAAAGGAATTTCAATTTCAAACATATGAAAGTAGAAAGGTTAATATTTCATACCATCACTCAATACTAGGACCAAGTCATGGTTATTACAGTGTAGTCAGTAAAAGCTCAGTAAAGTCACCCCAGCATATACCCTTCTGATTGCAATCTCTTGGAAGACTTGTACTAATATATAAGGTGCAGATTACAAGCCATATTCAAGGATTCTTGACCCAGTTGGTTTAAAATATATATGATTGATTTGTAAGCCCCTAATGGAGCAAACCCCCCAAAAAATCAACACAAATCAGGCTTTTCAAGGATGACAATATTTTTAGAAAACATAAAAAAATCAACGCAATTTCAACTTTTCCAAGAAAGACAATATTTTCAAGCTTACAAATCCCTACCTTTCCTCTTTTAATCGGATGATTTCCCCCATATGACATTTCTCAAAGCCTGGAGCATGGGCACACACAATTTTAATATTTACTAATAGAAATCCCCACCTTCATAAGTTTGAGCATTGATATCCAAGAACAATAGAAAATTAAAAGCCAAACATATATAGCCCACCTTCTAAATCTCATCATTTGAATAGTCTCCCAAATGGATCTAGATTATTCTTTATAGTGCCTTCAAACATTGTCGGTTCTTGTAGAATGATGCTTAGTTTGGATCTCACTGCTCCTTAATTACTTACTCTCCTCCACTACTGGAATCCATGGTTGTCTGCACACAGAAATTGAACATGAGAAATATTAATTCAATCGATTTCACCTTTCATAGCTACATTTCCTTCCCTAATCACAAACAAAAATAGTGAACAACTAACAAATTTTACTCCCCATGTTGTCCAAAGTGTTTGTTCCTTTCTAAACTTACAGTTGAAAGCGCTAATGAATTATAACTTGCAAAACTTCACCACAACCATGAGAGTGGCCACGTTTATATTTTTTGTTTGACAACTAAAAATAGGTGAAGGTACTTGACACAACGTATCAATTTTACTTTTGTTAGTTGACATTTGCATGGGTGCTTTTAGGCTTTCCAACTCCACTCAACATTTTAAATGAAAAAATATTTCAGCCTACGTTAATATCTATCAAATTATTTATATATTATATGACATAATAGATATTTCAAATAACTAAAAAATATAGATATTATAATCTAATTTATATGATATATTATTTATATATTATATGATATAAATATAATATATTATCTACTATACAATTATACATTTTACTGATATTAAAATTTAAAAAAAATATATATTACAATATTTAAATATTGTATTTATATTTCAATATTGGATATTATTAAAAAACATATAATTTTTTACTAGATGTTAGATTGTATAGGATTATATTATATATATTAAAAATAATATATTATATCTATTATCTTATATTATTTGCATATTGTTGATTATATTTATTTTAATATATTACTTTACAACATAGTTATATATACTTTGTACTTTATATTTTATAGGATTGTATGATTATAGCCTTCCTATATGCCATTGTAGAACCCAAGTACATGTGATCTATAAAATAACTTATTTTTGACATATATATGTGTTGGTATTTAAATTATCAGTATTTTCCTTTATCTATATTCACAATTTAAATTTCAGACCATGTTATCTCTTTCACCTTTCCATGCTTCCAAAGCAATAATACAATTTTACAATAATTTTTCATCTTCAAAATCTACAAAAATATTTTTTTCATTTTATTAAAAAAACCATGTATGCAATGTTTCGAAATATTGTTTACAACATTGATATTTTCTTCTTATTCATAGCCTTTCAATCCATCTTATTTACGTATCCAATGTGAAGTTGCTCAACTTAAAATGTGCTATCGACGGTTCGTTACCTTCGAGGAGATGATAAAAATGATCGTTGCTATTAATTTTTTCCGCTGCTTTTTTAATCTCGAGAGTTTTAGCCGTCGTTGGTCTTTTATCTTTCAGCCGAAAACCTATCAGAACCTGTCAGGCGCCGCTAAACAACTTTTTTCAAACAATTTTCTAAGGTGGTTTTATGTTCCGAATGGTAATGCAAATTTATTACAACTTCAAACAAAAACATTTCGATGAGGTGAATAAAATCTGATTTGTAGCTTTAAATTTTTTGTCACAATTTCCACTATCACATCTACACATTATCACTTCAACTTTTCTTAGCTATCAAGTGAATTAATCTGCAGTGAAATTGATTGCTAAAATCTAATCTTCATATTTTTTAACCTTTGTTATTAATGCATTTACTATGATTGTTGAATGCATTTACTCTGTTTACTATAGCTGACACACTCCACCATAGGAATTATGTGTCATCCTTATCTTTGCTTCGTTGCAATATTTTATTTATATCTTATTTATATCTTAATAGCACTGCCTTTTTTACTAAGGGATTAATTTTATGGCACTGCAAAGGGAGATTGGTTTTGGTTCATCTCATCTAAAAATATTTTTGCTATCAGAGGGTTTCATAAAAAAAATCTTCAAAATTCCCATCGTTGACAGCAAGACACAATTTGTGCAAAATATTAGGTAAGTCACTTGCCATGGTTTCAATGAGTTTGATTTCCAGCAATCTGTAAGCAGTCAGTTCCTTTTTTTTTTAATTTTAATTACGCTGAAGGCGTCCTACGCTTAGTATTTTGAAGGCATTTTTACCTCCGACAGTGTAGATTGCTCGACAGGCAATTGCCTGCTATGAAATCCATCCCAGGTGTTCATCATTTTTCCTAGATGAAACAAAGCAAAGCAGTTATTACAGCTGGGAAATATCAGAGGAGTAGGTCTACTGGGAACAGAGCAGTTATTGCACGAAGTTGGGAAAAATATCTGAGGAGCACTTATTGCAGAAAATATTGACATTGTTGACAACACGATAGATTTAGATCCCAATTGCTATTTGAAGACAGATAACAGTTTCTTTGAGAACACGATATAATTATATTTGCTTCGGTTTGAAGAAAAATTTGTGTTTGAGGTGGGTTTCTGATATTAGGGTTTTCTCATCGCCATCATTCACAGCTCGACACCATTTGTGCAGAAAATTCAGGTACCGAGTTCTGCCCTTTAATACAAATCAAGTTGTTCATAATGTTTGCTAGCATTGAAATTGAACTGCATGATGGGTCTTCAAAATCCATTCTCTGTGGAATTTTAATTTGTATCTTTTAGAATAATGGAAGTTTACGGATAAATTTATAAGTTTAGGGCATCTTAGATGTACGCATTTACTTCTTATATATTCTTCTGCGCCCCCATTTTTGCACAGGTAGAGAGAATGGTAACGGAGGTTGCGTAGTCTAGATTTACGCCTGCCAATTGCATTTGCTTTAAAGTTTTTATAGTGATTTTTTCTGTGGTTTTTCTTAAATCACATGACAGAAATTCAGAAATTTGAGCCTTACAACATTGACTAAGCCATAAGTAGTAGCAACAGGGGCATATTAAAAATCAGAACTTGTGAATATAAAAATCCTACTTTCCAAACATTTTAGCTACACAGACTACCCAAATATCAAATGCATTGTTTCTAGCCCTACTCAATACCTAGCTACTGATTACCTTATTAGCTAAACTAGACATTTTTTAACATCAGGACCAACAACACTAATCTTTTTATTGTTGTAGGCGCCTTATATGGATTTGTAATCTTCGTAGGAGTCAATGGTTGTTCAATTGTGCAGCCTGTAGTTGCAATGTAGAGAACTGTGTTCTACAGAGAAAGGGTTGCCGGAATGTACTCTGCAATACCCTATGCTCATAAAAATTCCTAGTCACATGCAAACCACAATATATACCTATAGCCAATTCAATTTTCCATCCACGTAAATCCCTTTTTTATCTGCAATTTTCTTCCAATTCTCATGTTTCTTCATGTCAAGTAGACCACTTTATCTATATGTTTAGTTTACTCATGTTGAAATGTGTGTGGGTGCCCAACCTCACCATGATGTGAATATTTTGCATACAACACAATATTAAAACAAGGCAAATATATGGTTATTGTTAATTTATAACAAATATGAATCTCTATTATTTCTATTTCTATGATAGATTCTAATTGAAATTTCATGTCATTGAAGAATTTATTATCAACATTAGCAAACAATAGAAGCTGTTAGAGAAGAATAGTATGCAGAATAGAACTGTGTTTTTTTCATTTTTATATTTGATGCAAAAAATTCCAAAATGGTGGTTCTGGTACTACTGAATATGCCATGTTTCTTGGACTGTGTATGGTCTAATTGCCTCACAGTATGGAGATGTCACAGACCAATTAGAAGTGATTGGTGAAGGTTCCAAACCACTAAATGAGTTTCTGGAAGATTATTTTGGATACAAGCATGATTTCTTAGGTAGAGTCGTTGTAGTTTGGATGGAAGCATGATTCACTGTAGCATGATATAAAAAAATCTACACAAGTTTTTACCAAAAACATTCCAACTCATTCCCTTGGACTATGGAAATTTCATGTCTTTAATCTGACATTTTTTTGGTACTATCACTAGTTTTGTGGGGAAATCAATGCTCTCAAATTTATGAAAAGTGATAGATGTGGGGCTTAATCTAAAAGGAAAAATTATGCAATTCACATACCTCCAATTATGGAGGATAATTGGGTATCAAATTTGAAAAATCTGCTTAAATTCCTTGTCTGCATTATGCTTTTTCTTCTTCTAGTCAGAAAAACTTGTAGGTTCCATTTCCATCTACCCATTTTTTGTTTCTTAATAAACGTGATATGCATTCATGACACTTTATAATCTGCTACACACTCCTTACAATGGTGTTCGAAAATCCTAAACAAGGGTAGGATCCTCGAAATATGTTTCAGGTAATTTATGCCTATAATCTCCAGATTGGAAGACAAAATCAAGCATAAGAAGATAGTAGTAAGGATAGAATATGAAATTAAGAGCATGTTGCAAATAGTAGTACACTATCACCACAATTGGGATTTCACATTTTAAACCACGATGATCATAAATACAAACTTTGGTTGTTATTTCAATTGCTACTTAATATCTAAGTATTGGCTTTTCATTAGTTATAAACCAGAACCTATCACTAATTGACCTTCCACACATTTAGATTTCTTGATCAATTCATCTAATTTAGGGCTTTAAGTGACCGAGAAAACTATTTTTCTGAGGTATGTTGATAAACTATTTTAAACCTATCACTAAGCTCTTCGTGACAGGCTTCAAATTTCAAACCCTGGACTAAGAGCTTTAAGTGACCGGGAAAACTATTTTTCTGAGTTTTTGAAACTCTAAAATTACCAAGAAAACAAGCTTGCTTAGTTTTTGAAACCTCCATATTAGCAGCAACTCTGTCACAATTCTCAGCATTTGAGGGCTAAGTTGGGCTTATGCAAATTTCAACCTCAACCTCAACTTTAGGTGCGAATTCTTCATCAACGTTACCCTCAATGACAAATTTGGCAAAAAAGCATGAGCCATTCATATCAATCCATGCAATGGACCTTTGACAACCCACCCTCAAATCTATTTGCAGCATTCACAAAAAATCAACTAGGTATGGTGAATCATCTATTACCAATTCTACGGTGGGCATGCATTACCAAATCTACTGGGTATGGTGAACCATCTATTACCAAATCTATTTGCAGCATTCGCAAAAACTCAACTAGGTATGGATGATGAACTACTCACAAGGTTAAGAGAGAGGTATTAGACAAGTATTAGAACATAGAGGAGAGAACCCAATACCTGAGCATGTTTCAATAGTTGTGATAGTAGTTGTTATTTGTTTATATAATGCTCAATATTTTTATCAATATTGGACCAATAGTTGTGACTTTAAAGTTGTTAGTTAAACAAAATGTATCCTTTGATCTAAAAAGCAACCAATCATAGGATAATTAGAAGTGCGAAGTTAGGGTGCAATTAACAAAATTAAATCAAGGATAGAACATTTTCTAACAGATAACCATGCTCTTGATTGAAAATATTTTTTAACATCAAATTTACAATTGATTGTACTTTCTTACCAAATATAAATGATTGGTCGGGAGACACATAATATAAATCTACCATTTCTTTATCAAAAGATGTTAACATACGAAGGGAGAACATGTATACGCTTTTCTTGATTGCAGTTGGGTGGTGTAAGAAAATGGATTTCCTTTTATGGTGGAACAAAGATATACAAAATTCAAATATCCTATCTTGTGCTCCCTATTTGCTTATTCATGTACAAATTTCCAAAACTTGTGATATGAATTTTATGTTTATTTGGTGGTTTTAAACTTCTTGTTATGTATGGTTCATAACCTATGGTTTATGAATCGTCACAATTTTAGAACACAACAATCTTAGAGGAAAACTAAACAATTTCTAAAAAAAACAAAGAAATAGAAAATTGACCTTTATTTGACGTGCCCTTAATGCCAATTCTAACACTCACAAGTTCCCCGCAGGCACAAAACTTCAACTAACTTTCACCTTCTCAATGGCAACTCTAACTCCAAATGCTATTGAATAAATTCTTGTAGGCATGTTCGATCTTGACCCTTCATTACAGGTCACATCCATAAATGTTATACAACAGGCTCATTCAACAGATGTTAAATATCATATTGAACTCTCTGATGGTTTCCATACCCATCCAACCTTGCTTCCCAACCAGTTCAACAATCTTGTTGTTGAAGAAGTAATGGTCAGTGGGTCTATTGTCCGCCTTACAGAATATACATCAAAGGTGTTCGACAAATACACGTACATCCAACCTTATTCTATTTTTTAATCTTGTTCTCATTCGTTGCTATGATTTTCCTAAAACGTTTGCATTGTTCACTTGCAGGGCTATAATTATCAACAATCTTGAAATGGTCTCTAATAAAATACCACTCATTAGCACGCCAACTCCTCTTATGCAAGCAACAATTCATTTTCCATCCATTAGCTCCCAAGGCCCATCTGGTTTACAACAAGCTGCAACATCTGCCCAAGGATCAACCATACCCACTTCTAAAATACTTCCCATCAAATCTTTGACCCCATACTATAAGCGTTGGTCCATTGAGGGAAGAGCATTAACAAAGAGTCCAATCCATGAGTTTCACAATGCTAACCGAGAAGGAAAAGTTTTTGGTTTTGACCTCATTGACAAAGAAGGCACCGAAATACATGTCACGTGCTTCAATGAACTTGTTGATGAGTTCTATAATGTTGTGCACTCTAATAGTGTATACATCATTTCTAATGGCCGCGTACAAGTTGCTAATAAAAAATATAGTAGCTCGATGAACCCATTTGAAATTTTCCTACACAAATCATCAACAATTACACTTTCACCATGTGTTGAGTCTACAATCCCCATGCATAGCTTGCATATCAAGAGCATAGATTCCCTACTATCACTACCTATTCATTCTGTTGTTGATGTTCTTGGCATACTTTTATCTATCTCCCCTGCATCAACTATCCGTAAGAGAGATGGAATTGAAACAATTAAGTGTACTGCAACAATCACAGACATGTCATGCTTGTCCATTGATGTTACACTTTGGGGTCATCACTATGAATTTGAAGGAAAATAACTATCTACTTTGCTTCTTCTACCAACCCCTCCAACTATCTTAATCAAATCTAGACGTGTAACCTCCTAGCGTGGAAAGGCTCTTGATACTATATTTGCAACTACAATTGTCATAAATCCAAAAAATTTAGAATCAACAATGTTGCTTGAATGGTATGCGACTGTAGGCAATGAAACACCCCTCCTTTCACTCTCAATAGATCATCTTTCTTCCAAGAAGTTTGCAAATCTAATTGACATCGCATTGATCAACAATACAAACTATCTTGTAAAAACCAATGTCTGCGTAAAAGCAAGCATTTGAAAAGTTCACTTGGAAAACTTTTATTACCGCTCTTGTCCTCTTATGGTGGGCAATAAGAAGTGTAAAAAGAAGGTTGTAGAAAAAAAACCCAATAGCTTTCATTGCCCAAAGTGTTCTATTGATCTCCCTGGATGTGATTTTAGCTACATGATCAAAGTGGATTTGGACGATGGAACAGGTGCTCTTGTTATAGTCACTGCATTTGAAGGTCCTGCAAACAACTTGTTTGGAGTGTCCGCTGAAGATTTTCAACTACTTCTAATTGAATCTGATGCTACTAAAGAGGTGTTGGATCAAGTTCTTGGGCACAAGTTTTTCTTTGAAGTGACCATCACTTTGAATTCATTTGCTGAGAAAGAAATACAAAGCTTTGTCATTACAACATTAAAACTTGTTTAAAGTTTGCATGTACCTCTTACATTCCACAATATTGTATACTCTTTGCTTATGTTTTACAGCTTTTGCTCCTGTCAATACAACCATATGGAACCAAGTGTGCCTACAATTAGAACTAAGATGAATAGAAATACTCTTTTTATTCGACAATGTTATCTTCTCCACATGTTTTGCAATTCAATTTTATATGTTATCTTGTGTGTGTACAATTACTAATGAAATGAATAGAAAGACTTATTGATTCGACAATATTATCTTGTGCACATATTAGTCAATACAGTGGATTATTACTTCAAGCTTTCATCTAGCTTATTTTGCACACCTACCTTACATGTGTTATTTCAACTTTATTGTTAACTACTGCACAATAATATTGCATTGGTATGCTCCTCAGCACCCTCTACCATGGAAAACCAAGTTGAAAGTATGGAAGCACAACGGTCTCATTGTAATCATCTAAAACGATTGTGGTACCATGCAAATAAGGATTTTATTAATAGACGAAGAAGAGAAAACCTTCATAGTAACCTTGCTAGCTCCTCTACTACCCCACCCTGTCTTTCCAATAACCCTAGCTCCTTGCAACCACAAACACCTCACTTACAATTTACATTTAACCCCACTTCTACCTCCCAAAACCTCCATCCTCCACTATTTCCTGCAAACTATTACAAGATGCATTTTTGAAAAAAATGGCAACTGCTTCTCAAAGTGGAACAACATGGACCCTGGAGAGCAGCCTTCTTGTCTACAATGCCTATCTCAGATTGAGGAGATGCTTATATCAAGAGTTAGCCCTGTCCTCCAAGTTACTTATGCAAGAGGAGGACAACTCAAATATAGTGGCCACACTATTTGTTTTCCTCAGGATATTACAACAATTGCAAATTACTTGCCATGCCACATACATGACTTGGATATACTCATTATTAATAAAAGAAACGTTAATTCCCAATAATATAACTTCTATGTTTGCAGAGCACGTGTTCATGAGGCTTTGCAATATAAGATCTGTAATGACCCCTACTACAAAGATGTCCAATTATATGAGACCTCTCTCTTATGCTTGCCTATTGCCTCCACTGACATCTTTGACTTGCTTAATGTAACAACCTCAAATTCAGACCCCACTAATGTTACCTTCATGGAGACAGATAATACAACCAAAGAACAATTAGAAGAGAATGTGCAAGCAACATCATTTGTGGAAAACCTGCCCCCTGCATGTATAGAAGTGCAAGAATTGCGAGCCTTGTTGTAATTAGAGGAAGGACGCCCAACTCCTACTATTGATTGGCCACCAATTTCTCTTACGCCCCTCAACGAATACACCACAGAAGGATTATTTGTTATGGCATTCCCAACATTGTTTCCAAAAGGCAGAGCTACTTTCAATCAAAAAAGTATGAAATAAGTCAGGTACACGAATATGCACTCCATCTTCTTTGATACCATGATAATAGATTTTGCCAACACCCACGGTTTAGATACTTCATTCTTAATATTATGATGCGTCATCGTAGCCAAGCCACAGCTTCTGTATTTGTTCAAAAACACTTTGAAAGTAGACTGCCAACAACAATTTGTGACTTACGCCAAAGACTCAAGGACCTCCTAGATGAACATCTTGCAGACCAAGTTATGCGGTTCGGGTCAACAATTCATGGCACTCGCCCATTCTGGACTCTTCATAGGGGGGAGCTATCTGACATGGTTATTCAAGTTGATTGCCTGACTCTATTCTTCACCCTTAGTGCAACATATACTAAATGGCCAGACTTACACAATGTCATGCCATCTACCACACCAACAAATCCTACTGCAGCTGCCAGGTGGAGAATCCAAAATATAGTGCAAAACCCACACCTCAGTGCACTTTACATGCATCATCGATTTACTGCATTTCGTGAGGAGGTCTTGGAGAAGATTCTTTGCACAAATGACTACTGGTATAGGTAATTACCCTCCACATCATTTATATTTACTTCTTTCTTACATCATCTACTTTATAACATCTACTGTGTCTAGGTATGAATGGCAACACCGTGGGTCTGCATATGTCCATGGCTTACTTTGGCTGAAAGATGCACCCAATATTGCGAAGCTGCAATGGAATAATCTTGCATCAGTACAAAATACAATCGACTACATTGACTAATATGTCTCTGCTTGGAACCCATGTCCCCCCCAAAGCTCAGCTGCATCCATTCCAAGGTCTACCTTAAACAACCCCTGCCTAATGGACACAATACTAATTATGTTGTCCACCCCTTCACAAGACTACACTAAACTGCTCAATTGTGTGCAACGCCATACACGTTGTTCCTTGCAAACATGCTTATGAAGTAAAGGTGGTACAGTTGAGTGTCGTTATAAAGCCCCTTGGACCATACTAGAAAATTCAACCCTCTCTAATGATAGTGGGCAGCCAAAGTACACCCCTACTCGTAATGATGACCGAGTAAATCTTCACAACCCCACTATCCTCTTTATTTGGCATGCAAATGTAGATTGCCAACTTGTTCTCTCAATAGATGCAATGCTCAAATATATCACAAAATATGTAGCTAAAGCAGAAACCAAATCAGAAACATATCATGCAATGCTTTCATGTATTTCAACATCTTTTGATCCTGACAAGCCAGCACTAATAGCTTTTAGGAAAATGGTTGTTGACAACCTTGTTGATCGTGATATTAGTGCTCAAGAAAGTTGCCACCTTTTATTAAAACTACCACTCTACTTGTGTATCCGAACATTTGTTTCTTTAAATTTCAACCAAAAAAACTATCAACGCATTCCACTCTCAGCCACATGTACCTTTCCACAAACAAATTGTATTGATGCATACATGGCACGTCCTATTAGGGTGGCTTTAGAATAGTGGTTTACAATTTATAAGAGGAAGGAAATTTTGCCTTCTTTTTTTTCACCATATTCAATGGGTTCGGTTGAACCTAATGGTTCGACCGAACCTCACAAGGGGTTCGGCCGAACACACATGTTCAGTCGAACCAATGGTTCGGCCGAACCACTAAAACCTAAATTAAAAAAACATATTTAAATAGGTTCGGTCGAACATGGGTTCGACCAAACCACTAAAACCTAAATTAAAAAAACATATTTAAATAGGTTCAGTCGAACATGGGTTCGACCGAACCCCTTAAATATGACAAAAACCAAAAAAAAAATCATTTTCAACTGTCACTTTTACTTTCTAACTTTACCAGTCACTTTCTATGGTGCGTGCGGTGAACCAAGAAGGTGACAGTGACCAAACAAAGGTTTTTCTTTCTGGAAAAAGCAAATTTAAGTTCGTCTCTCCAAATTTCATCATTCCAGTTTGCATATCGAGCACTAGGTATTTAAAATTCGATTTGTTTAGAGTTCAAAATGCATCTATTTGTTTAATTTTGAAACCCTAAATGCAATTTTTTTCAAATTTGTTGAATTCAAATTGCATTTGTTTGAAATTTTTTAAAGCGTTTTCAACATACAGTATTTTGCTTCCCCATTTTGCATACATTTTTGTCTTGTGTAAATGAAATATGCCTTCCCATTTCAACAATTAAAACTATGGATAAATAGATTTAATTTTAGTTACAAGAAAAATGTATAAATTATAAATTTATAACATAATTATGTACATGGGAAAATCCTCTTGGAAGAAAAATCTCACAACCAAAAACATGAACCAATTATATTATTTGATAATAATATCATTTACAATAAAATATTCATGTGCATACCCTTATAGTAGTATCATTTAAACATGTGAATATGGAGTAATTTCTAGTAGCATGATGATACCTACAAAATCATTATGCTTTCTCCATCTCAAGCACCCATAAATAGAAAAAAATTTAAACCATAAAGAAAGTGTGGTTTAACCAAAGCCATGAGCCAAAATAATGACCTAAAAATGGCACCAAATTTGGCACAAATTTCAACATCATATTCCTTGACTTGGTTTATAGGATGTATTTAGCAAATGCTTTACATCTTGTCAAAAAAATTCAAATCCTCCTCCTCATAACCGACACTCCATTTTTGACATATTCAAACCCATTATTTAAGATGATCTTGATGATTTTCATAATTCTAATCAATATTCTAGTGTAACCCCCATTTTTTATTCTCTTATGTGTCATATAACATTTCATAAGTAATTCCCATCTTACAATTTCATACAATGCTCTTACAACTTTTTAAATATATAAAAAGGACAACCCTAGTTCAATTAGGACTATTTAATTATTATCACCTACATCCATTCATTACATGTTATTAGAATGTAGTTTTACACATTACTAGGAAATATGCATTGTCTAAGCAATTGGGGTATATTGCATGTTTGAGAGTGTTTTCCTTGATCTTTTATCTAGTTAAATTAATATCCTTTAAAATATTGTTGTATGGAGTTTTCATCTTAACTCTAATATGACTAGCAAATAAAATGATGATTGAATCATTTTTTCATATAATAGCTAATGACAGCCATATAAAGAGCCACATTAAAGAAGATGAAAAATAATGATCACTTGAGACTATGATTTAGATACATATGTTGGTAAACAAGATATTTTCCTAAATTGATAATTACATATTGATGCACCTCTCCACCCTAAATATCCTCACTCATTGGTAATTTATATAATGTATTAGGTGGCTATCCTTAGGGAATTAATACTATTCATAATATTACCACTCTAATGAATTTTAATAATGTTGTACCCTCTATGCATCCATTACCCTTCATCCTCTTATAATGATTCCTCCTATCATACTATAGTTACCACTTCCATGAGATCCACCACCCATGTCCTACAGCCTTTCTCTCCACTAGTATTTTTCTTATCTCCCATCCTTTTATATATGTTCACACCATTGTTACTACTAGCACTATCCTATACAGATATGTTCTTCATACCATTCCTCCTTATCCTATGAAAATCTAACCTTATAGTGTAACTTCTCCTTCCATTACCATGTCATTACCTTTCTAGACCTTCCCCTCTTTATACATCCTCCTTTTTATCCTACACTACTCTTACCACTAATATATCCCTATACCTTGGATATACTATTGAAGAAATTTAACTGACTTTCAATATCGCAAAAATTAGACCCATATTTTTAAATGTAAAATGTGTATAATAAAGCACAATCCATGCTTCCTAATTCAACTTCACTAATATCTATCGAATGAACTTAGGTTCATTACAATAAGATAATCATATAGCCATAATTAGTTGTCAAGATAATGGTAAAGTTTTCAATAGCCATATTTATCCTTCCACATGCCACCATTAGACATACACATAAGATTCATTAGGAAAAGTGGATGTGTGGATATGTGGATATGTGTCAAAAAAATGCTTTGATAAGATGTGTGTAAGGAAAAAATGGAGTTCAAGTGTTTGATTTATGTCTATATAATAGGTCATAAACTCTAGGGGAATTATTACCACTTTCACAATATTGCACCATATATATATATATTCAAAATGAGGCAAAAAATACAATAGGAATAATATGGATATGCAAATTTTATCATTACATTTTTTTCCACTTTAAGATGCATGTGAAGATTTTAAAATAATCGTGCATCTCAATTTATGTGGTATTCACAAACATGTATGGAAAGTAAATATTTAGACATCAAAAAACATGAAAAAGTGGTTTGTTGTCTTGTGCACAACACATGTCCTTTTTCTTTTGAGAAAATTATCTATCACTTTGTAAAATCCTTGCTATGTTGAGATTATTTAATTTTTTCCTCCATATTTATAGTCCTTTTTATTTCTAGAAATATAATTTATGACATTTTTTCTTAACAAGAGACGCATTGCGTCCGATTCCTGCTGGTAGGATTTGTGAGTTGTTGTTTGTTTGAGAATTGCTTAACATAGTGGTAATAATTGCATATACTAAGAAATATATATCAATGTAAATGTATAGCAAAGTGAAGAATTTAGATATTAAAGTAGAAATATATATCAATGTAATTGCATAGCAATGTTCATAGAAAACTAGAAATTAGTATGAGTGTAAATGCATAGAAAAGTCAAGAATATGCATTTTTCTATCTATAGACCACTATGGTCAATATATTACAAATGGTAGTAGATAATTATATTATTGTTTGTTGTAGTCATTAATTGTGAAATGAAACTCCTATCACATATAGAACTATTGCATATTTATTGTGCTTCTTCAAGATGTCCCAGTTTTTCTCCTTGCTAAAGATGACGACCCAAGTATTTTTTGACATTGCTTTCTGCAGAAAAATGTTTCAAGGTGGTTATAAGGACATTGTTTGTTGTTTTATGTGATAATATTTCAATAGATAATGTAGTATAGAAATTGAATTTTTAAATGAAGCTAAGTGTTTGTGAACTACAAGCATACCTAGATATAAGATCTATATATCATTCTTCAATACATTGTGCATTGGTTATGAGGTTGTTTGGATTCAGTTTGAAATGTCCTTTTTTGTATAAGTCTCTTAGGATGAAGACAATTGATGATTTGTCATCAATGTATTTTTCATAGGAAATGTTCAGTAATTCGGGAAGGAAGAGTTGGATAACAGATCTATCCATTGCACATTCCATTGTTTTCTTTCTATCACTTGTCAAAATCACTTTCAAGTAGTGAGAGTAGATATATGGAACTTGTTGTTTGCATTTAATACAAAAAGTAGTTTGTTCTTGTAGTTCTCCATATGTATCAAATTTGTAGTTGCAATTAAGACAGAAAGCCTGAAACGGATTTGAAAATGCATTGGCTATTCTTATTGTTCCATGAATCTGCAAAATATAACGAAGATGTATATTATGTATTTTAAAATAATTTTCTAATAGTGTATAATTTCATAGGTGCAAATGTGCTTGTGTTACATGTTGAATACAAAAAATTGTTTACATAATCAAAGGGCTTACTTACCTCAATTGTTGAATGCAACAAATTGTTGAGATACTCGGAGGCCCTCTTGTTATTCAATTTGCTGATGTATGTTGATTGAGTTGTTTGTAGAGTGTTGTATTTTGATTCTCACCTCTTTACAATGTTCCTCAAAAACATGATTGGATATTGTTGAAGGTGTATTTGTTCTTCCATTGAAGAGAAATGATGTTCCAAACTCTCATGTATTTGTACCTATATTGTGGATGCATGTTTTTATTTGAAAATGTATCTTTAGTTAAAAACTCTGGTAAGCAGTAATTGATGCAAATTGCAATGAAATAACGAATTAGAGGAATATGTATACCTGTGCTTTGTCCATTTCTGAATGGCCATCTTTTATTTCAACAACAAATTGGAAAGAAGTTCTTTTTGTGCCCACCACAAGTGCCCCTACAGATCCAATTGCATAGTTTTCTTCACTTGTAAGAAGTTGTCTAATTGTGCTGGTTGGTATGAATTTGTATTCATCATGCATGCGCGGTATGACTTCGACTGTTGTTGTGTTTGTGAAAATCAAGATGCAGTCACAATCACCTCTATCATATTATGATATTGCTATCAGGATTCAACTGTGTAGTTTCGAGTCAAACTCATTGACCCATGTTTCATGAGTAGTGGTTCAACAAGAACCCATCTCTCATGATATCGAATGGTCCACTTAGCACTCATTGCATCTAGGTGATGCTCACAGAGTGAAGCACTGGTCCGTCCTGGGAGGTCACCCATCCCGATCTTGCTCTAGCTCAAGCGCGCTTAACAGGGAGTTTTCTCAAGGTTAAGCCAGCAGTTATTACCATTGCAAAACCCTTGATGAAGTGTTGTGCCTTATGAACCATTCATAATAGAGGCCCTTTAGCTCATCAATTGATAAGTAGGAGTATTTTTCCGCTGCGTGTCAAATTATGATATTTTCTCGAGTTCAATTGTGTAGTTTCAAGTCAAACTCATTGACCCATGTTTCATGAGTAGTGGTTCAACAAGAACCCATCTCTCATGATATCGAATGGTCCACTTAGCACTCATTGCATCTAGGTGATGCTCATAGAGGTGAAGCACTGGTCCGTCTCGGGTGGTCACCCATCCCAGTACTGCTCTAGCTTAAGCACGCTTAACCAGGGAGTTTTCTCCAAGGTTAAGCCCGCTTGATTTGTTAACCCATTTGCAAAACCTTCAGCAAGTGTTGTGCCTTATGAACCATTCATAATAGAGCCCCTTTAGCTCATCAATTGATAAGTAGGAGGTATTTTTCCACATCGTGTCAAATTATGATATTGCTATCAGGATTCAACCGTGTAGTTTCGAGTCAAACTCATTGACCCATGTTTCATGAGTAGTGGCTCAACAAGAACCCATCTCTCATGATATCGAATGGTCCACTTAGCACTCATTGCATCTAGGTGATGCTCACAGTGGCTCTGGTCCATCCGGGAGGTCACCCATCCCGATCTTGCTCCGGCTCAAAGCTTAACAAGGAGTTTTCTCCAGGTTAAGCCGCAATTATTACCATTGCAAAACCTTGACAAGTGTTGTGCCTTAGCGAGGTTTTGCTCCAGCTCAAAAGCGGCTTAATAGGGCTTGAACCACTACTCATGAAACATGGGTCAATGAGTTTGACTCGAAACTACACGGTTGAATCGATAGCAATATCATAATTTGACACGTTGTGGAAAAATACCTCCTACTTATCAATTGATGAGCTAAAGGGGGCTCTATTATGAATGGTTCATAAGGCACAACACTTGTTGAAGGTTTTGCAAATGGGGTAACAACTCAAGCGGGCTTAACCTTGGAGAAAACTCCTGGTTAAGCGCTTGAAGCTGAGCGACTGGGATGGGTGACCTCGGGACGGACCAGTGCTTCACCTCTGTGAGCATCACCTAGATGCAATGAGTGCTAAGTGGACCATTCGATATCATGAGAGATGGGTTCTTGTTGAACCACTACTCATGAAACATAGGTCAATGAGTTTGACTCGAAACTACACAGTTGAATCCTGATAGCAATATCATAATTTGACACGCTGTGGAAAAATACCTCCTACTTATCAACCTCTATCATAGTCTGTCTTTGGTGCAATTTGGAAATTTGTAATGCATATAGCTGTTGCAAGAACTATTTTTGATTCGTGATGTTTTACAAGGAGACCAATTATATTTACAGTAATTGTCATTTCACCTTTTTCATCAGTTAAATCTGCACGAAGAACTTCTTTTGTATTGTTTTGTTTGTCAAGAGTTGTTTTGTAGACCACAATTACATCTCCTTCAAATATATTTCCTCCCTTGTGGGAGTGAAGTTCTTCAATTGATACTATATTTTTCTTCTTGCTTTTGGATCTGCAATGTTCACATCAATTAAATTTATTGTTTTCAAGAGTAATTTTGATAGTATAATTGAACATAAACAATGTTTTTCACCTTTTTGATATTTGTTGCATGGTTTTCTAGCTTGTTTCGACTCTCTTGCTCGACTCCATTGTTAGCTACAAGAAATACTGATAATCTTAATATTTTTAAAAAGATACTAAGTGGATTTGAATTTGTCATTTGTTTCAATCTTTATATAAATTGGATTATGATCACTCCAATATGTTTCTGATTTGTAAATAGAACATGGTTTTGTGTTTATATTACAGCAAATATGATCAATTAGTGGTTTGTTGACATGGTTTAATTTATATAGCATAAAATTCATTTTTGAATTGTGCATGTGATTTGATAGCAAATTCTTTTGTCCATTGTCGCTTCTACTATTATCGCTTGTTGTGTCCTTTGCACTATCGAGTCGTAGAATTTCAATCCAGTCTTTGTTTATCTCAACATTCTCCATTTTGTATAATTTTCTATTTGATAATTGATCCAACGCTTTCATTATCATATTTGCATGTATCATTCCTGTTTGGCATGCATTTTTATACTGCAGGTATCTTTGAAGTGCAACAACTATTGTCGATGTTTCATTTGTTGAACGTGGTAATGCTCGTTGTATAATATTAGAGTTAACTGGTACATTTATAATAGACCCGGTCAAACCTAATTGTGAATTTTTGTATCCTAATTAGAAAATTTGCGCAAATGCAATTCTAAGGGACACTAGTCATTCTTCTAGTTGTGTCAGCATTGACACATATCCTAATGGATTATTTGTTCGGATGTAATTTGGAGTTGCATATTTTGGTAATTTACATTGTTTCAACGATGCTTTGCATTTGGAACAAATATACTTTGTTGTTGTCATTTGTTTATTTGTGGATAAACTGTAATACATTTGCATTTCTTTGTCTTCCAAAGTTGTGATGTCCTTTTTAAAATGCAACATTTGACAAATTGAACGTACATATCTAGGTGTATCTTCAATTTTTTTTTTGAACAATTGAATGGCTGATTTTGAATTTCCTTTTTCCGACTTTGTACATATTGCAATATTTTTTGAATGTATTTGTTTTTTGATTTTTCGTAGTGAGTTGACTGTATATCGTTGAATATTTTTCATTTGATTGACTTCAATTTTGTTATTTTTGTTGTTATTTCTAATTAGTTTTTTAATTTGACGAAGTGATGCAGTTGAATTGATATTATTGTACTTAAATGTATTAGTTCTATATAGACCCTCAATTCTTAGCGCATTGTCAATATTATCTACTTGAGAGCAATTTGATAGTCTATAATTTTCTACATCTACTATTTGTTTTGCTTGTTCTTGTCTATTGTCTATTTTTCTCTTCATTTTTGTGTTATTGTGGTAAAAGTAGTGTATAAATCTACTAATCTCTCTTCCAATCCTAGAATATGACTATATGAAAAATGTTTTTTGCTCATATTCATTTCTATTGGAATTCGTAGTAAGTAGCAGTTGCCACATGACTAATTTACTTTTGCAAGATGATGTAATGAGTAAATTAAATATCTTTGATATAACTATTGAATGTAAATAACAAAATTGAAATCTATAAATTGGATTATTGACACATGTATATTTTTAGACTATTTCTAATTCTAATTTATGAATTTGTTAAAGGTTGTATTAAATTCACATTGTATATTTTACATATATGATTATGACAACTGATCTAATATTAATTGTCTTATAAATAATAGAGAATCCATACACAAAACTATTTAACCACATTGTTATTTACATTGCACAAGCTCATAGATGGTAGATGAGATATAGTAAAACACATTTATAGCACAAAACTTTCCAAGTTGTAAATTATTGTACTTAGAATGTTACCCTCTCTATGTGATGAGATATGTTCATTTACAAAACCCTAAAAATATAAGAAAAGTAAAGCTAAACTTAATGAGAAGCATAAAATGCATAGCATTGTGTAGTTCAAAAGCAAAAATGAACAATATAGCAAATTGTTCAAATTACATAGAGCTTCCCTATGGAGAAGAAACACTGACATCTTTCTCTGAAGAAGTTGTATCTAAAGTGGATGTGGATACTGGAGATGTCACAGGGGCTCGAGGAGGAATATGTTTCTTTAGGTAAATGAATGCTCTAATGACCTCTAAGATCCTTGTTGAGAGATGTTGACCCAAGTGGGCAGAATGTGCATTCAAGGATTGCATGATTACGAGGTCACAGTTATTGTTCAAACCCAATTGTATAGCATTGTAAACACATGCAATTGCTTCACATTCCATTAACATTGAGTAGTGGAATAAACCTCCCAAAGGAGCATCACCAATTGTTTTATCATATTGAGCCACAACTTCATTGTAAACATTTGGTGGAAGTAGATAATATTTGACATATGCATATGCTAACTTAGTTAGCGAGTCTGAATTGTGGACTAAGTCCATGCAATTTGATAGAAAGCATGAAACTACATTTGAGTAGTATTTCACTCCATTTTGACCATTAAGAAAATCTCCACCTAATATCAATTTGATGGCTTCCTCAACTTGTGAACATTCGATAAAAAAGATGTGTTCCAATACATTGGAATCAATTGGACCTACAATTGGAACCTCCCATTTCTGTCGTGGCATGTTAATACGCTTATTCTTTGACATCTTGCTTATTCTAACAGGATACAAAGTTCAAAGGATGACACATGAAAATTACAAAAATAAGAGATGATAAATCAGAACTTTAAGATAATTAAGAAAATTTGAAAAAGTAGAAATTGTAAGTATGAAATTAGTAATACTTACAATGACTAAAGGAAATAGTTATGTCATTAATCAATTAAATATATTTTTGTCATATGCAACAGTTTAATACATGATAAATAAGAACTTCAAAATAATTAAGAAAAATTGAGAAACTAGGAATTGTAAGTATGAAATTAGTAATATTTACAATCATAGAAGGATATAATTATCTCACCATTGAAAGAAGATTTTGTATTACAAATATACAATGTTGTGAAATGGCAATTTCTGTCAATGCAATCTATATTGCTTTCTCAACATACCATACAATATTCTTTGAAAACATTCTAATTTGTGAAAAAATAGCATCAAATTTTACTACTGAATGTAGAAGTACTATAAACTTTATACTAATTACTAATATCATAATTGAGGATTTTTTGATTTCTGGATTTTTGATTGTGTTGAAGTGTTGATGAAAAAAAATTCAACACAATAAAAAATCCAGAAATAAAAAAATCCTCAACATGATAGATTGTGGAAATCTCATAGCATTAATCGATGCCCTTCATGGGAGGGAATTATGTTTCAAGATGAAAAAAACTTCAACACAATCAAAAATCCATAAATCAAAAAATCCTCAACATGATAGATTGTGGAAATCTCATAGCATTGATATCATAATTGTCAGTTGCAAATAGAGAATCTTCCAAGAGTGGGAACATACACTGGCTTTCAATTTTATTTGGAATAGTCAATTTTTTAGTATTCATCATTGAAATTGTATCATTGTTTGTTCTACTAACTAGAATAGGGCTATTGGTGGAGCTAAGATTGGGCTACTCCCATGCCGAGGGAGATGAAGTTGCAAAATTACTATTGGTGGAGTTTTGACATAAGGTATCAAAATTGACAGTTTCAAATATACTTGGACAATGCATTCCAAAGTTTGTAAGAGAACTGTCAAAGGCATAGTCTTGCAAATGGATTATAGTATCAATATTGGGATTAGAGATTATACTAAAATCTTTTGTATCACAAATAGGAAGATCTAATTTGTTGAAATCAAGTTCAATAAGGTCTTCATTGTTATCGATGATATTTGCAAAATATTGCATATGGGCATCAATGTTGGTGTCAGAAATATTCTCATCACTCACAATATCTGATTCTAATTTTTGAATGCCTAAATTGGTTGGGCTATTATCAGGCATGCTTTGTTTCAATAATTTAGTTTCTTGTAGCAGGACTGTTGGGCTTGAATTGGTATAGTTGAAATTTTTGATTGCCTTATTTCCTTTTATGGACATTGCATCTATATCATAAGCATATGCAGTGCCTTCAACTATATCAAAACTTCCTAGCCACTGTCATTTTTTCAATTTCTTGTTCCAGATTTATACAACATATGTACCCCATGGACGTTTTCTAACACCTCTATATGATATTTCTTTTGCAGATTGTTCAGAGTCATCAGAACTCAAGCATAGGTCTTCATTATTTTGCTCGTTAGAGAAAGTTTGTTGCAAGAGCTTGGTCATATGGTCAAAATTTGTGATTTCCTTATTGCCTTTTATCAATATTGCAGCCATATCAAAAGCATAGGCAGCTTCCTTGGCTGTATCAAAACTTCCTAGCCATTTTCATTTTCTCAAATTTGTATTCCAAATTTCTGCACCATATCGACCACTTGGACATTGCCTAACACCTCTATACGATATTATTTTTGCACATTCTTTAGACTCATTAGAATTGAAGCCTACATCTTTGCTTTCTTCTGGTACATGTTTGCATTGGTTAGATGCAAATTTATTCTTCGACTTCTTTTTTTTTGTAATCTACAGTCTGGATGACATAGTTTAGGAATAGGATCCTTGGAGAAGTCGCTACAAAGATTAAAATTGATGTATAAAAAATTAGTAGTTGCATTTTTGCCTCCAATCGCTATTGCAGCTTTATCATAAGCATCAACTACTTCTTCTGCAGTATCAAAAGTTCCAAGCCATTGTTGCTTCTTCAAGTTGGGGTTATAGATTTTTGAACCATATCTACCCAACCGTTTTCTCACACCTTTGTATCTTTTCTCCATTGCTTCGTTTAATTTTCTAAATCACAATTGAGACTTTGTCAAAACACTTCCCTATTTGACATTAATGCATTTCTAGTGTTGTATCAACAACAATTACAAATTTATGCTGCATATTTGCTGACAAAGAATTATCAATACAAATCAGCATAAGGATGAATTAAACTAAGTATGAAAATGTAGCCAACACAAAGTAAATGAAAATAATATATATTTACAACTTATTTATCTAATCGTCTTTAGCATTTTCATATTACTTTTTGAGTAAATATCATTTTTTCCTAAGAAACAATCAAATACCAAACAAATAAAATATAAGTAATACACTTGCTATAGATAATATAAAAAAATGAGAAGTTTTTTTTACTAAGACGAGCAATGTAAAGAGGATCAACATCTCTGTTATGAGTAGTGCAAATCCCATTGACATCATCTTATCAAACTCTTTGTCTACAATTGTATTCCTTCTGCATAATTTGCTCATTCTCTTCTCTTGATGTCCTTCAACTGCAAAAGATGATTGGTTTAAACATGCATTGTAATAACAAGTGACTTTGTTACAAATGACATATTGTTCCAAATTTACATTTTCTATAGAATGTCAATCACATAACACCTAAGTATTTCTTGTTGAATCGTAGAATTATAAGCCAATTTAAAATTTTCAACTATGGCCCACATTCAAATTTCATGCAAAAATGCCTTTGTTGATCATTAATTTCATCTTTCCACCTGTGCATTACTCAGGTTAACTTGATCATCGGCATTACACTTGTGAGGAAAGCCAAACTTTTCAATTCTGGCTCATGTTGAAATTTGATGAAAATATGTTTTATAACATAGTCATATGTTTGAGCTTCTCTATGCATGCTAGAGTTGGCTAACCGCAAATATATTGTTTAAGGGAGTAACAACAAAATGCTTTCTCCTCAATCCGAGTTAATTACTCAAAATACCTTTCTCTATCCCTAGTGCGCTCCAAAGCATCTTACCAACAAATTATTTTAACAAACAAACAAAAAATCAAAGAAATACCAATTTCTTTTGCTTTACACCACATAAATAAATTACAAAAAATAGCAACCGTGGGCGAGACGTAAATTGTTAAACTATCATAACTTTGTTTTGTTGATCTTAGAGATTTGATGAAGGATGATTAGTTGTAGAATGCAATTGACAATTGAAATCTAATTTCTACAATTGAATCAACATTATCTACACTATTATGAATATGCCTAGAAAGTTTGCTATGCTTGTACATAAAGTCATGCATAGTTTGGTTCTCTTAGCATAGTTAAACCTCAATGGTGTAGATTTTTTTAAGTTGTTGAGTTATAAAACCTTTGTGCTTGCACTTTTACTTGTGTCTAAAACTTAGTGATGTTGAAAGTTCTTTTAGGGTCCTAATATACGTAGAGGGGAATCCTTTCAACTTCCTTATAGTAGTTAAGTTTTTTTGTTGATAAAAAAGTTGGGAAGACACACCATGCAAAATGCAAGATGTTTTGATGATAAATCAAATTATAGTATGTGCTAGTGTGAGTATTGATGTAATGTAGACGGGATTCTAATACTTTGATTTGATGTGTTCCAATAATATACTAATGACTCGGGTTTGTTCTTAAATACAAGTCAAAATAATACTGAGGCCTACTTACAAGCAATTTCTCTTCAGTTTCTTTCATTCACACAAATGACTCTCTCAATTTTAGATTTCTTTGCGTGCTTCCATAGATTTCTTACTTATTTAACACAGAGAAGAAGAAATTGTGCAAAGCTCAGCAAGATTTCTTTTGTTATATATAGTAGGGTTCTGAAAGAAAATGAGAAAGGAATTCATTCTTTTGTGTATGAGAGAATGAGAAAGGAATTCACTATTTTGTGTCTAAGAAAATGAAATTTATTCTTTTGTGCCTAAGAAATATGGCTTTTCTGAGGCTTGCAGCCTAAATTGTGTTTTTCTGTGCGACAATATATGAGGGTTTTTACCCCAAGAAGTTCTCTTTTCCGAATGTTTTGCCGCCTGGAGTGCCTGTGCCATCCTTTTTGAACACTTCTGCAGGGCCGTGGGATTGCTTCAAGAATTTAACAGACGCACACAGGGGCGTCCACAAAGACGACATGCCTACTTTAAAGCAGTATTTTAAAAGATTCGACTATTTTTCTGGCCCCGACGCTTAGAACATGACGAATAATTTCAAGACAGTGTCAAATCGGCCGTCAAAACGTGCCAGCGCAACTTCGGCCTCAGCGTAGGCAATCAAAAGAGATTAAGGCTTGATCTGGGCATTTAGGAAGTTCATCTGGGTATTGCTATTTTTGAAATAAATTCTTCTGGGTATTGTGTTTGTGATAGAGATAATCTGGGTGTTGCTTTCTTTTTAAGGGTTTGGTTTCATCTGTATTTTTTGGGATTTAAAGTCGAGATGGCACAATACAGAGAGGAGGAGATGGGGTGCCAGGTGCCAGAAGGCCTGAAGTCCTGCATTGACAACTGTGGCTTCTTCGGCAGCCCAGCCACCATGAACCTCTGCTCCAAGTGCTACAATGAATCTGTGCAGCTTAATGTTAACACAACGGCGAATTTTACAACCCCTTGGATCCTTTGTACCCCTGGTTCAATCCCCTTGTCGTTGCAAAGTAGCATATGCGATCAAAAGAGATTAAGGTTTGATCTAGGCATTTAGGAAGTTCATCTAGGTATTGCTATTTTTGAAAGAAATTCTTCTGGGTATTGTGTTTGTGATAGAGATAATCTAGGTGTTGCTTTCTTTTTAAGGGTTTGGTTTCATCTATATTTTTTGGGATTTAAAGCCGAGATGGCACAAAACAGAGAGAAGGAGGAGACGGGGTGCCAGGTGCCGGAAGGCCTGAAGCCCTGCATTGACAACTGTGGCTTCTTCGGTAGCTCGGCCACCATGAACCTCTGCTCCAAGTGCTACAATGAATCTGTGCAGCTCAATGTTAACACAACGCCCTAGTCGCCATTTTTTGGGGTTTCAAGTTGCTAAGGAATATTGTAAGTGATCCCAGCCATGACAAATTTTGAAGGATCAGGATGACTAACCCTAGAATTTAGGAGAGTGTTGGCAAATCTAATTTCTAATATTCTAAAACAACAAAAAATAAACATTTTGTTCAAGCAGTCTGCATTTAACAAGCAAAATTCGAGAATCATCTACTATTAAAACAAATAGAAATAATCAAAAGAATTCTATAGAAATAACATGCACCTGATTCTTCTTATTCCCTCCAACACTCCAAAGCACTTTACCATGAACACTGCAAAACACCTTTACAACTCCCAGTCCTTTGTCAACACATTCATGGACTGACAACATCTTTTTATAAAGCTTTAGATTTTTTCAATAACTATGCAAAATCAATGAAAATTTCAAGAAAATCTGCATAAAATATTTATACAGTTATATCGCCGAAAATTTGCTTCAATAATGCAATAAACAGCCTCCATATTCAATGGCAACAGTGATACATAGCACCCACCATTTTTATTCCATTGTCAAACAAAAAGAAAAGTACTATTGGGTAATAGTGTTCAGAAATAAATTTGAACAAACTATACAATATGGAAAAAATGATGACATCATGCAAATATGACTGTACCAATCTATTGGCCAATAGAATTGGAAAAAAAAGTTTTTAAAAGTATTAATTCAATATGCAATCAATATAAACTTTGGGAAAAATTTCCCACATATTTAATTCGTCAATTCGATTGGTTGATAGTTGCCAAAGAAATAAAGTTAGCCAAAAGCATAAGTATACCTGCCTCCGGCAGGAACTAAAAAACAATATATGAATAAATTTTACATGGTTGTAAATTTTACACATGGTTGTATGCAATCTCATAAATATAGTACGTATGGTTGTGATTACAATGTTTATATTGTGTTTAGATTTGGTTTTATATTATCCTTCCAAAAAAAGTTTGATGTATATAATATTTTGATTTACCTTTGGATTTTGTAGACACTAAATCTCACATACATTCATATCCATACCATGGTCCCCACTCGAACACCTAACATCCAATTATTAACAAAATTCATGATACCTTGATTCCTACACTTTATCAAAATCAAATCAAATTTTCTTTTCAGACCTAGAACGATCAAGGCCTAAACTAATTAAAATATAATTTATTGTAAAAATTTCCATAGTGAAGTACAAAATAGAGAAGAGCATGTCAACCCACAAATCATGAAGGTGTAGGGACAAAACCAAGAGACGCATCAAATAGGATTGTAGCAATCATATATAAACAAAATTGATTAAGAAAACCTACCATAAAAACCTAAAAGGAAGACATATATTACATATTTTTTGAGTGCCCATATATTACATATATATAGCAAAAACTAGCAGAGGGTGAGGGACATGAGTGAGTAGAAACAACATTTCCTTATGTGCCTCCATTGTTTCTCCATGTACAATAGAGCACCCAATTCTATTTTATGTCCATTGATTGTATTTTCCACTAAAGATTTATCCCATTCTTGCAAGGTTCATTTCAAAGAAATTCAAACACAAAGGAAACTAGAGTTTTCCTTTAAAACTTTGTGTCTAAGCAAACACCCAACAAAATATTTTTCATTATGTAAGTCATCATCTTGAATGGCATTGTTTAGGGAATGGTCCAAAAAGAACTTATAAAACATAATCCACTACAAACTAAGCAACTAAACCATAATTTTGAAGAAGATCCATAGCATTAAACAAAAATAAAGACACTACCTAAGAGAGAGACATTAACTAGAGAGTTTCATATAGAATTTGGTCACCTACGGTCACCCAAATTACTAACTCCACATGCCAACAATCAATCTTGAAAATTTTCTTCAGCATTTTGAAAAAAAAGTCCCAAACTCTAAATGTACTCCCTTTTTGGGATGGGATGAATGCTCTCCTATTGATCAAATCGGCCTCCATTGTTACTCGAGTAGAATAAATTAACCAAATATTTAAATGAATCATTCTCTCACAAATATTGAAATAAATTAAAATAAATCCAAGTATTTAATCTATTATTCCTAGATAATTCAATGAAAATTATGATAAATTAGTTTATATATCAATCAAATTATTTAACATATTTAATCAAATTAGATAAAAATTGAAAATAATTCAATCAATTCATTGATCAAAATAATTAAGAAATTTCATTAAATAAATAAATTAGTTAATTAGGTAATAATAGTAGCCACATTTTAATTGGGTTAAACTCATGATACATGATCAAATCCTAGCAATTTATCCATCATATAAAAAATCTATAAATTGAGATCAAATCCATCATTTTATCGTCTCAATTTTGAGCAAGTATATTTTATCTAGTTGGGCAATAAATGTTTTATCATTTGCAAGATATATCCATTTGTCAATATGTATTTCATTATAATTTTAGTTCATTTTTTGTGTAATTCATCTTTTCACTCTATTAGAGGTGATTTTTTAATTCAATTTGAAGTCTACATTTATTTTCCTCAATGTCTCATTTATTTAAATTCAATGCTTACAAATTGACATGCTTGGTGGGATGCAAACCCACAAATGCTCAGTTACATTTTATATTTTATACTATTAAAGTATTTGATTTATGCTTTATTTGTTATTTAATCTATGTTGATCACATTTTTCTATATATATCCTCTTCACCTATCCTTCTCTATGGATATGTTCCACTCATATCTACCACCCTAAGGTGATCCATGTCTCAATCCTTGTCAAGGTCACTCCTCCTCTCTACCTATATCCTTTCTCAATGAGCTAGATCTATCACTGCTACTCCCCAAAACACCTACATTTAAATATTAAAAAAATGTTTAATAAATCATACAACATTGATTAAAACTAACTAAACAATGAAAGCATTTAATATTATTTAACACCTTATGAATTATATTGAATGTCCCCAGCTTGAAATTTATAGCCATTGATGTCAATCACTTATTCATAATATAGCTTTGTTCTCCAAAACACCTACATTTATATTAAAGTGATTTTTTAAGAAAAATATTATTTAACCTACTTTTAACTCAACAATAATGGATGTATTTCTATCATAAACTCTTCGTACTCATAACAAAATCATGGCCTAGGTAGAGTATAAAAAATGTTGTTTCCAACCTCATATGTAAATCTAGAGTTAGAGTGTCAAAATTGTTGAATTTCATCCTATGTGCTATTAATTAGCTTCTTATCGACTCATGGAAGCCTACTGCTAAAAGCCCAAGTATGATTTTCAATAGGACTTTCTAATCATGATCTTATTGATAGTACTTTTGATAATGTTTTACGATTTAGGCTTAATTCAAGACAAGTTTACCTTAATAATTGAGCCTTTTTAATTATTTAATTTGTTACTAATGATGTTATTAGTCTATGAGCAACTCTTTTATCTTTTTCCTTACTATTATTTACAATAGAATTTAATGCATTAAAAAAAACTTTAACAACAATATTATTTCGATCAAACTTTTTGTTTACATGAATCTTTGAAATTTATTTAGTAAAGGTCTCATTTTGTACATCTATAGTAATTGTATAAAATTTGGAATATTTTGGTTAATACATCTTATTGGAAAACCATTCATTGAAATTTTTGAAGCCCACAATCGAATGGTTTGTGATGACCTCTTGCCTTCAAGAATTTCTATTATGCTCATCAATTTCAAACCATTTTGGGGTTCTTGAATGTTTTTAAATTTTAACAAACTCATTACAAAAGATGGATTTTGAATTTCTTTTTCTTCTTCACATTTAGGTTCAAGCTCTTCTTATGTAATTTGGAGACACATTGAGTTTCATTGGTTCATGTGAGATATTTATAACAAGTATGCAATGAAGTCAAACTTTATTAGATTTGATTGAAGTAATATGAGATATTTATTTTGCTTTCCAATCTATAATTTTTTGATGTTCTTGGCTATATAATTGAAGTTCATTTATGTTAACAACTATTAGATTAAATATTTTTATCCCCAATTATTTTTAAATGATTTTATACTTTAATCTTTGTATTCTTATTCTTTCTTTCATCGTTTCATTTAAAATTTGAACCATTTAAGGATGCTATGTTATAGATTATAGTTGTCTTCCAATTCTTTTTAAATTGTTAATAGTATCAAAATATTATTGATGAGTAGATGAATTATTACAAGTTCTATTTTAGATTTGTATTCTCTTAATCTAGATATATTATTTACCAAAGTCTCATTGTTTTTTTAGGTGTACTGTATATATATATAACATGGAAAATGCAGATCATGTTCCACCTGTGCTAGATTCTTTGTTTAAAGATACTAGTAATGAGATAAAAAAATTGAGAGATTCATTAGCACAGGGTGCAAACTTGGGGATATATAGTGAACCATGCATGTTAATATTGCATAGTCTAGAAAAACTAAAAGATGAACTTGAGAGGACTAGTGCATATTCCCCAGACAGATTGACTGCTATTCTTTCCCGCATGCGGGAAGAAGTACATGCTGACATTCCCCTTAAACAAATACAAGATAGTGTCACCAAAGAAATAATAAAAGCCATTTGTTTTCCATTTTATCAAAATGTGTGTAAGGTTAGGGGATACCAGGTCACTATAAATGTCGATCATGCTATGGCCTCATTGATCTACCCACGATTTCTCACAGCACATGGTCTATACCCAAACAATGACCAAATTCCATTGTATTTTGTTCAGCAGTTGTATGTTGAGGTCCATTTGGGCCTCCAAGTTAACTACCTGGACATTCCACCATATGTTGGTCAGGGGTGTGGTAGGATTTGATAGGCCCACCTATCATCGAGCAGATAGACCACCCCCAGTGTTTAGGGTATTGGTTGGTGACAGGTCTCCTACTCTCACCCCAGCTCTAGCCCCCATAGCAGATGAGGTTGTCGTTGCTTCCCAAAAGGAAGCAATTGACACTGTAGGTGACATTGCGACTGCTACCACTAGGATATCTGATGATCATGTAGGTCAGTATTTGATATCTAGACATTCTCAATCCACACCATTTTCATCACAGTGGACCACCATGGATCCTTTTACAGTGGTCGACATCCCTACTCCTACAAGCTTGATGCACTTACAGGAGATATGTCACGCATGACTCTACATTGTTTGGTTGAGGACTTGTTGGAGGAATATGCCCACATTGCATCAGACAATGGGATCAGTATAGAGCATGTTAGAGATCATTTGAGACATAGAGGTTGTTCAGTTCCAAGATCCCATCACTCTTAGCCGAGCACTAGTGCGCATCAGGATCCACCTACAGTTCATACGGTAGTTGCACAGACTATGGGTTTTACTGATATGTTGATTGGTTTTGGTTCATCATCACCGGTGCCATCTCACCTTCATAGTCCTCTACATTCATCATTTATGGCACGACATGGGATAGATCAGATGGATGCAGATGTTGATTCGTCGCTTGACCATTTGGTGGATATGGTGGAGGCGACTGTTTCAGAGGACTTAGGTCATCCGATATCAGATGATGTGCATGTATGTGTGCATGTGCATGTTTCAATTCTTTTTTCATTATTTTTTAAATTTCTTTTTAATTAGATATTCATGTAAGTTGATATATATGTGTATATATATTATTACAGGTGGACATACCTCATATCACTCCTAGCCTTGGTCCAGATCATGTGCATGATCGATGTGACTCTGTGGATGGATTTGCTATCAGTGGACATGTGAGCTTTACATTTTTATATAATCACACATGTATATGTACATGCAATATATTTATGTATGCATATATCTAGATTGATATTTAAAAATACAAGTTCATTTAAAAATAACTTTCATAAAATTTATTTAATATAAATTATATGTATTTAACACATCTTGTACACAATTTTATTTGCAGGGCTCAGCACATCCATTAGAGCAGGACCGTTCTCATTCAAATGGCCATTCGTCTAGGAGTAGACATTCATATTAGGCCATGCATTCTAGATTTATGATCTTTACCACATGTATTTGATTATATGATGATCTTTAATAGTATTTGATATCTGTTTCTATACTTGATGATATACATACATTTGCTTATTTTTGATCTTTAGTATTCAACATTTGATGATCTTTAATTTACATTTTGCTTTTTATGATATGTACATATATTTTCTTATATGATATATACATACATTTGCCTCTTTGCTTATAATATGTGTTATGTTTATATGTATTGAATCCCTTTACATATATGTACATGTGTTTGCTTATGGTTTAAACATGTTTACATGTAATAAATGTATGCATTTGCTTTAAATATTCAATATACATATATGTTTTCTTATTTTATGATCTCTTTCAACTTACATTTCCTTATATTCAATATGCATTTGATCTCTAGTAGAATTTTAGGGAAATCAATGTCATTTTATAATTAAGTTCATTCATGTTGATCATAATAAATATATTTTTTAAAATGACTTAAGCAACATGAACCATTGAGTTGAGAACAAGATATAATCTTTTTGACAAGTAACTTGAAATTCAATTCAAATATAATTTTAAGAAAATTCAATTCAAATTATATCGAGCTATTATATGTTTTTTACAAGTAACTTGAAATTCAATTCAAATATAATTAAGAAAATTTAATTCAAATTATACCTCTAATATTTATACATTTTTGACACTTTAACAAAATTATAAAATTACTAGATATGTTGTGCATACATATGAATTGAATAACAACAAACTCCACAATGAAATAACTTGTTTGTTTACTACTTGATTCATTTAAACTAGGATCTAGTTATTCCATGTACACTTGAATAATTTTGATTCACTTGGAGCACAGATTTTGGAGAAGAAGCTTTTGCACATTTATCAAGGAGGAAAATATTGGAGCTCGACAACTTTTCATTTTTATCAATCAAGGCAAAATTTGGAGGATAATTTAACTAAGTTGGTAGAGGACTTGTTTAGATTCATCTTTAGGTTGAAGATGAAAATGGGACAACAAAGAAAAAGAAAAAATGCATCTCAACAAAAATTGTCAAAAGAAGAAGAACAAAGAGGCGTGATCAAAACTTGAAAAATTATCATAGAAAGAAACAAGGTACATGCTTGTTTCTTCTCTCTCTCACTCTCAAGTGTGTGTTTAAGACTTTACTTTGAAGGTTTCTAACCATCATTGCACTTGAATGACTATAAATACTTTTAAATATCCTCAAGTCATCTTGGTCATGCAAGTTGCAATGTTTATATGATCCTTGACTCCAATTCCTTAAGCCAATTCTTTTTGTTTCAATATTTGTGTTTTGTGTCTTTCATCTTTTATTTTCATCACTTCAATGTTCTCAAATTATTTTTATGTTTTATGCTCTAGGGATTCCTCAAGCTAGAGTCGAGCCAAATCTAGATATTGGATCAAACGAATCCTGTTGAAGAACACATGGACCTTGAAGTTAGGGAGGAGACCCAAGTTCAAACAATGCTTGTTGGAGAGGGGTCAAGATCACTTCCTTCTACTGGTATGGATGAGCATATAAAACTAGCACAAACTTCTCTCACTTATAGCTCATCATGTTTTATTAGTTTGTTTGCTTGCATACATAAACTTCACTTATATATTTAACATCATCTCTCACTTTTGTTTGCAAAATATTTTGTGACACATGTGTAGGAAGGGCTCAACAAGCATGAAGTTTTCATGCTCAAGTCAAGCCAAATCTAGACATTGGATCAAATGAATCTGCTTAAGAATGCATGGTCCTTGAAGATAAGGAGGAGGCACAAGTTCAAACAATGCATGTTGGAGAGGGTTCAGGATCACTTCCTCCTACTGGTATGGATGAGCATATAAAACTAGCTGAGAAGGTGGGGAAACAAATTTCTCATAGAAATTTAGATCATTTACTTGAAATGGATATGGAGAAACTCAAATATTATGCCAACTAGCCTTATAATAAGAGAAAGAGGTCAATGACTAAATCTATAAATGGAATGATCAATCATCATTTCAATCATCTTGATACACTTGAAAAAACCCACTTGTTATCATGTTTACTTTTTCGTGATGAGCTCAAAGAGTCATTACAATTGTTGGGTGTCCATTTAGCATCAAATAAGAAGAAACACATGGGATTACAAAAGGATATTGTTCAAAATGTTAAAAAGGGTTTAGATTCCATTGGGAAAGGATCTCGAACTGTGGATAAGGCCACTCCAAGAAGGGTGATGTTGACATCTATTGTACATCAAGATATAGCAAGAAAAAGAAAAATGTCAGCACTTTCAACTGAAATTGGTTATAGTAGAACCACATTGATAAAATATGAGAAAAAGAGAAAGTTTTTGGATGAGAGTTTAGAAGGCAATTGGGCAATTATGTGTAGAGCTCCCCGTTCTGACAGGATTGAAGATGTTGTTAGGAACTTGGTCTTAGGTTTTTGGCATGATCAGACTCATCCATCATCAAATACTAGAGATGTTATGAGACACAGGATTGGACCTAGTATTTATGAAAATCATATCAAACATTGGCTAGACATAACACAATTTGAGATGTCTATGAAATTTTGTAATGCATATCCTCATATAAAGATTGGGCAAACAATGTTTCAAAGGTTAAAGCCATATTATGTGAAGATAAACAAG
Organism: Sequoia sempervirens; assembly: GCA_007258455.2. Taxonomy (NCBI): domain Eukaryota; kingdom Viridiplantae; phylum Streptophyta; class Pinopsida; order Cupressales; family Cupressaceae; genus Sequoia; species Sequoia sempervirens. The sequence continues at coordinate 545,688,082 of VDFB02000017.1, read as the reverse complement.
TTTTTTGAAACTTGTTGTCGTTATCATATTGGATTTGATCTCTACTATCAGGTGTTTCGAAAGATGAGAGAATAAAAACGTGGGTTTCAAAATGCACCTCCTAAACAGGCAAGTTTGTTCATAAAGTCTATATTATGTGATCATGAAAATGGATGTCAAATAAACTGCATAAAAGGAATTTGTGAGACGTGGAAATTTGGCTAAATTTCCTTCAAGAATTGAGGATACTGACCTAACAAAGACAGTAAATTGCAAAAGGTAAGTACTATTTTTATAGAGTTTATTTGTTTCAATTTCCCATATAGATCAAGTTATTTGGATTCTCTTTGATGTAATGTTTCATTAATCAAGTGTGGTATATTAGTTATTCACGTATTTTACTAACACAGGTACAAGTATGTAAAGTTGCAAACAAATATTGGGAAAGAATCCACAAGGTTGAACTATGTAGAAGAGGAGATTCCCATTGGAAAATTTATGGAAGATTTTCGAAAATTGATATGACCATACATACATCATTCATTTTTTGCTAAGTGGCAAGTACAACAATTCCAAACATTGAGAGATACTTTCCCACATGGAACAATTCTATCAGTAGTTGACTTTGCAGAAAATTACTCCTTTGTACATCAAAAGGAGATTCAATCAGACTATTACTTTTCAAAGCAGATCACTATTATGGTTCATATGTGTTATCGACATGCACAATCAGAATTGGATGGTGTTGAGAGTACAGATGAAGAACGAGTCATTAAAAAAGAATATCACTTTTATATTAGTGATGATAAAGAGCATGACACACTTTTGTCCAACATTGTTTTACAATATTTTTTGAGAATTTGAGAAGTAGGGGTGTAAAATTTGAAAATCATTTTGTATGGTGAGATGGATGTGCGGCACAATTCAAATCTTCATGGCCATTCTATGCACTTTGTAGATATCATAAAATCTACAAAATACCACATGTTTGGAGTTTTTTTTACAATGGGCATGGAAAGGGTGAGCATGATGGAGCGTAGCTTGCATCAAACGATCTTTAAGAAAGCATCAAATGAGTTATCCAAGATCATCTAGACAATGCACATGATGTTGTTGAATGGTGCAAGAAACACTTTGCATCAAATGTGGTTGGCACATCTTCAAGAACAAACCCACACATTCCACATAGAGTGTTTTGGGAGATATCGGGTATGTATAAATTACATTAAATCAAAAATTTGAATTTATTTAAATTTAAAAAATATATATATACATATTTGTTCACATAAGTTTTTTGTTGTACATATGTATCTAGGTGTGGATAGAAGATCGATGCATGGATGCAAGCGAGTAGAAAAAACAAGATCTTTGCATTGTGTTAGGAGTTCAGATAGTTGCCATGGATGGATATTAAACACAAGGGATTACTCTTATTTTTGCATTAAGTGCATTGAGGGAAAATCTGATTATGCATGCAACAATCAAGAACTTGGATATGTTGGTAAATGGGATACAATGCCACTAGTTGTTTCAGAAACATATGATGAAGACGAGGAAGAAAGATTTGAAGACATTCCTTTGATTTCAATTGATTATGACCATTGTAGACATCCAAATTTGGACACTTAATTTATCCAAATTTATCACTTTTCATCTAAACATTCTCTTATCTGAGTTAATTAAGTAGTATTACTATTATTTAATTAATACCCTTAATTCTGCCAAATCCCTAAGGTATTTAATTAATAATTAAATACTTTACTCTTTTAATCCTCCTTTCATCAAATAAATTAAATAAATAATACATTTATTTAATTCCTCACATGTCATTTTCATCTAATCCTAATCCATCTCCTAATTTCTTCATTAGGGATGTGCACATGCCTAATCCTTGATTAGGATGTGTCACATCCTTCAACTTTTGCAAGTTGGCTTCTAATCCTCATTTATCTTCTAATTACTGATTAATTAATCTTAATCAGTACCTTGGTTAACTCTCTCCATCCCCCAAGAAATTTTTAATTCCTTTTTATTCCTCCAAGAATCCCCTTTTCCCATGCATCTTCTAGAATCTTTGACTTGTCACACCAAGTCACATGTGATAAACTCCCACCTTTTGGGAACATTGTCTTATCCATTAGATTCTTCCAATCATTGTGAATTTAAAATTCACTTTTATTCACCCAAGATTTTTCCCATCTCCCAATGTACTTGCAAGGTACTTGTACTTCCTCCACCTCATGCACTTCTCTTCCACCTCACTTACACCTCATCTCCTCTTAGCCACTTCACATTCCACATGTCAAGATGTGAGGGCTTGTGAGTTCTCAACTCACCATATCCCTTCATCTTGACCTTGTTGGATGAATCTCAACCATTGAATTCTCTAAAGAATTCAAATTCTTCTATAAATACCCCCCTCAAGGGCATTGAGGGGAGAAGACTTTCATTTTGAGCAACCTCATGCTGTCAATTTGCATTCTCAAGCATTTACTATCATTTAGTCATCCATTTTAATGATTTTGCATAAGTTGATCTTGCATTTAGTCACTCAAGAAGCCATCTAAGGAGCACACAAATTCATCCAAATCAAGGGCCAACCAAGGAGTCTTCAACAACAAGGAAGGTATAATCATTTGCATTTATTTCATCTATTTTTCTTGTTTAATCACTCTTTAGGCTAATCATTGAAGTGTTCTTAGTGTTTTATTATTTGTATTTTAAGTTATTTTGCACATTACAATAGGGTAAAATTCCAAAGTACACATTTCTGGCACGCCCGGTGGGACCCACAAACGGGTTCTTGCATTTAACCTTCATTTTTGCTAAGTATTTTGCCAAAAAAGGTCGCAGAAAGGCGGAAGCGCCCTCTATTTTACCGCAGAAAGGCGGAAGTGCCCTCTATTTTACCGCAGAAAGGTGGAAGCGCCCTCTGTTTTACCGCAAAAAGGCGGAAACGCCCTCTGATTTCACCACAGAAAGGTGGCCACACCCTCTTGTCTGCTGCAGAAAGGCGGTCACGCCCTATATCTAAAAATTTCATTTTTTCTAACAGTTTACTGTAGTTAGGTGTATACGTCATTGTGCTTAGAAGATATTTTCTAACACTTTCTTGCAGTAGGGCATACAACTTTTCTTTTTCAAAAATCTAATAAAGTTTCCTGCAAAGGGGTGGATCCGCCCTTTCATTTTGAAAGACTCTTTTCCTCTAACATTCTGCTGCAGAAAGGTGGAAGCGCCTCTGTTTTACTACAGAAAGGTGGAAGCGCCCCTATTTTACTATAGAAAGGTGGAAGCGCCCTCTGTTTTACTGCAGAAAGGCAAAAGCACCCCAAAACAACACAGCTTGGAAGGTAAAACATTCATTTTAGCTTCATTTTTGCTCTCATTTTTGCTCTCATTTTTTGCTATTTTCAAGTAGTAACCCTCTAACATTATTTTGCAAGGATATTCATGTTTTTTGCTAATGTTTTGTAGCATATTATGGTGTAATTGACCAAGAACGAAGAATAAGATAGCTAACATTTGTTTGCAGGGCCATCTATTTGATCAGATTTTTGAAAATTATCCTTGTTGTTTTGGAACATAGTCTAATTAGGGGGAGTAAACTTCATTATTTGCTATGATTGTTTATTCTTGTGTCACCCAAGGGGGCATTAATTTGTTTTCACTTTCCCCTTACACTTTGTGTGAGCCTGGGGAGTAGTTGGAAATGGTTAGTGTCTTCTTTTTAGTAGGACCTGCTTGGGGATTTCATCACCCCAAGGGACAATTCCAACCACGCATACCCATGGGGTATATAAAGGGGGGAGAACAAAAGTTGTACCCCAATCTAGTCATGTCGTAATTGGCGAACGTCAGCTAGGGTGATACTTAGATATATGTGAAGAGTTGGTCCAAGCCTTTCAGTATCTCGCTGGGATTCCCGACTCACGCTTGTGATGGGCTGGTGTTCACGGTTGTGCCTCACGTATCGAGAGTATATCGAGGACTCCCTAGAAGCCTTGTGCGTCCTAGATTAAGACCTTTCCTGGCCATACCCTTAACATTAATCATAGGATTGTGCTTGCTTGAAGTGTTTTCTTATGAAAAACCCATAAAATATTTGATACACTAGCCTTATTTTATTATTTTGAGTTCTTGCCATAGCCATTGCCATCAAACCAAGCTCTGATTTATCGCAGAAAGGTGGAAGCGCCCTTGATTTACCGCAGAAAGGTGGAAGCGCCCTTGATTTTGCTGTAAAAAGGTGGAAGCACCCCTGATTTATTGCAGAAAGGTAGAAGCGCCCCTTATTTTGCTGCAGAAAGGCGGAAGCGCCCCTGATTTATCGCAAAAAGGTGAAAGCACCCCTGAATTACTGCAGAAAGGTGGAAGCGCTCCTGATTTACTGTAGAAAGGCAGAAGCGCCCCTAATTTACTGCAGAAAGCTAACTATGCCCCTTTAACTTCTCGGGGCCATTATTTACAAACCGTACGTCAAATCGACTTCATCCAAAAACAAAATTTGTTTAGTTTTTCAATCTTTATCTAGTGGTACTTTCCATTTCCTCCTATCAAGAATTTGACCATCCCGGGGCGGCCATGCCCCACATCGCGGGGTGGACACGCCCCTAACTTCCCGGGGCTGCCATTTACAAATCGTGCATCAGATCAACTCCGTTCAAAAACCAAAATTGCTCAATTTTTTGAGTTCCTGAGTTCTATCTAGTGGTACCTTTTTTTTCTTTCTATCTAATCAAACCAATCCATTCCTCTAATCAAATACATACAATTATCTAATCAATCAAGCACACCAATCCTATCAAGTTCAATCAACATCGTCTAATCATTTGATACTATCCAATCAAAATGATCTAGTACTTTAATCAAATTCATCAAATCATCTACTCGATCCAATCATCCATCTACCGAATCCCATCAAAATCAAAATCAATCCCATCACATCATCCAATTATCCTAATCTGAGCTTTAATCCAATCCTGATCTAAGCTTGACTTAAATCCCGATTTGAGCTTTAGTCCATCATCTTTGATCCATTTTATTTATCCTGTCATCATCATGAATCCTCATCCACCATCAATAGTATTCAAGGGAAACCCTAATTACGTTGACGACAATAACTAAAGTCTTGTCGATCAAGAGGAATATGACATAGATTCCCTTGATACTATCATTGCTAGTAAGCTTTCTCCACCCACTTTCCAAAATCCAATCACCCTTTCAAGTTATCCCGTTATGTCTTCATCCATGCCTAATCATGCTCCTTATGCCACCTTTGAAAATGGATATCCAATATCTTCTTCATCCCCATATTTGTCATGTCCTTCATCTACATCATCCTCTTATACAACATCTACATCCTCTTATCCTAATTTTCCATCCCAATACTCCTATTACAATTCCCCATCCATGTCCCCCTATCATAATCCTCTTTCCCAATCTTCCCATACTAATCCTCCATCCACACCCTTTTACCTTAATCCTACATCCATGTCTCCTCATCCTAATCCATCATCCCAATACCTTTATTATAATCCATCGCCCACATCTTCGTGTTCCACTATACCACCTATATCCTCTTGTCCTAATCCATAGTCCATGTCCCCCTATCCTAATTCACCCCTCCAATATCCCTACCTTAACCCTCAATCCAATCTCGTTCCTCCATCTACTCATAGTCCTACATTCAATCCCATTCCTCCATCTAACCCTAGTCCACCAATCCATAATCCCTCATCCATTTCTACCACCCTAACCAAGCCAACCATATGCAAGTCTCTCATTTAGAAGTTCTCCAAGGACTCATTACAAAGAAGCCATCCCCAACTCCACATCTTGAAGTTATGGAACCATGCCATCTAGATCCATCATCCACGGTCACTAGTGATGAGACCCTTCTCCATACCACACCTATTATTGATGTTACCACCCCTAGCACTGATCAAACCATTGAAACCATTGAACCCACTAAATCCATTGAACCCCATATCCTACTCCAAGAACCACCGAATCCATCAAAGACACCCAAGTCCAATCCACTCCCCTCTACTCCTAGATCCACCCAAATCCAATCCACTCCTCCCACCCCTAGTAGCACCAAAACCCATTCCAATGAACCTCATGAATCTTCCATCCCTCCATCTTCCCCACTTGAAGAGTCCCAACAAGACTCCATTATCATGCCTCCACACACGATGAGTCATGCCAAGAGCCTAATCCAAAGCATGCCAACATATCCCCTTCTCCAGATCAAGATCCTACCATCCCATCTAGTCTACTTGAAGATCACATCCCCCATCCATTCCATCCCATGATCCTCTTGTCATTCAAGATTCCATCTCCATCTCCATCCCCATCGTATGAGCCCGCTACCACCCATCCAAATGTTGCTATCCCATCATCTCCTTCTCATGATCCCCATCATCACCTAAAAATGCTATCCCCACACCACTTGCATATCCCCTTGGTCCTCTCACATTCCTCCATGGTGGTCTCCTCACAGAAGAAAAACAAAGCATATACACCAACCCTCCTCTTCCACCTAATAATGAACTCACATCATTCTTCTAGAATAACAAAAATCCTGTCCTAGATCGAATGCTCAAGAGAATGAACTATCGAGGAAAAGGATTAGGCCTTCACAAGCAAGGTATTATAGAGCCCATCCAAGCTAAAGAACATTTGTATAAGCAAGGTCTTGGATGTACTAATCACAACTCACAACCCAAGAATGTTGGTACAAGCTCCACACATCTTCCCCAATCCTCTTCTAAAAAGATAAGATCCTCCCATAACTCCACTAGATCATTTGCTGCCATCCCCCCTCCTCCATCATATCGCTTCAAAATAACCATCCATATTCCTCCTTCATCCACTCCATCCATTTTGGGTCCTTATGTTCCCTCGTCCCCCCATCACATATCCTTCAGGTCCTAAGTCTATTTTGGGCCCATATATCCCAAAATCACCTCCTCTATCTCATCCTATTATCCATCCATCACCTATCCATGTCACCCATCATAACTATCCCACTCTCATATTCCCTAATCAGGATCAACAAAGGCACGTACCTCATCCATCCACATATCATCCTCAAAATCCTACCTTCATCCCTCCATTCATATTCCCTCCACATCATCCATCCATTCACACCCATCCCATTGCTACTAAAAGCACTTTGGATGCCAAAATACAAATGCATAAGTCTAAACATCCACATGAATTTAAAGCTTCCCATGTCCCCTTTAAAAGACATGGTAAAGAAAAGAAAAATAAAATCCAATGTCAAAATCAAATCCATAGGTTGCAAAGGCCCACCAAAGCAAAAATAAAAACCATGAGGATCCCAAAGAAAATAAATGAAGCCCCCATAAACACATCCAAAGTTGCTACTCCAACAGCTAATCATGAAAATCCTCCATCTCCTAAGTCCATTTTGGGTCCTTATGTCCCAAAATTTTCTATCACCTCTCCTCCATTATCTCCACATCCTCCATTACACTCTCCATTATCCCCACATCATCCAACTATTAATCCTCCTATTCTTTCACACCCCCACCACCTGTGCCAATGTTGGTCCTGAACACACCTCCCCATCATACATTTACTCCATCATTCCATCCATACACTTTCCAACATCCCATCCATTATCCCACATATCTCCCCCATCAAACCCCTTTAATACCCACCCTTGCATAATTCCTCCATTGTCTTAACCATGGTTGTACCAACATCCGACAGTCACTTCAAAACCTGGGCTCTTAATACTTCATATGGAATTCGATGCTTGAGTCCTTCACCCATATCCTTATCACATGCCTACCGCATCCACTTATCCACCTCCCTATACTTATCCATCTCCACCCACATTTTATCCAAAAATCCAAAGAAATTGAAAAAAGCAAAAAATGGTCAATAAAATAAAATAGTAAAGATAAATCATTCGTCCAATGGTGAAAACTTGGCAAACCAGCACCTTGGATAAGTACCATGATGAAAACCTGGTAAACAGGCATCATGCGTAAATCCCCTATCCAGTTTACTTCTGCAATTGGGGGCACTTGCATCCCTTTCCCCCACCTCCTTCATCCCACCTGTCTTACACATCCTTTATCTCACTCCCCCCATCCTCCTTGTGATCTTGATATGGCTAGGAGCAAACATATATACATGCTTTGGACACCTCTTGACATACTTACCCTTCATCCACATGCTACCATCAGTATCCCTTCCTTATTCTAGCATCCTACATTCATCAAACTACCTTTTCCACCCATCCTATCCTCCTCCAGCTATCCCCTTTATCTTCCCATCCACTCGTCTTTCACCCCTTTTGCCTTATCACACGACATATCTAGCGTGGGGGCATCTACTTCCTTTGTGACGTAAGTCCTTGAAGACATCATTCATCGATCCTATCTAACTTTTCATCTTCCCATCCTTATCCTCCTACCCATCCATATCCTCCTACCCATCCATCCAAACAATCCCTTTCATCTCCCCATCCTTATTTTCCTATCCATCCATCCAAACAATCCCTTTCATCCAAACAATCCCTTTCATCTCCCCATCCTTATCTTCCTATCCATCCATCGAAACAATCCCTTTCATCCAAACAATCCCTTTCATATCCCCATCCTTATATTCCTATCCATCCATCTAAACAATCCTTGTCATATCCCCATCTTTTTCTTCCTACCAATCCCTTTTATCTCCCCATCCTAGTCTTCTCATCCATCCAAACAATCCTTTCAACCTCCTTATCCTTCTCCATCCATCCTAGCATCTATCCATCTATCTAGCCAATCCCCTTTATCCATCCAGTCTCTTCTATCCCCCATCCATGTCTTCATATCCATCCACCATCGCATCCTTTTTCATCTCCCCATTCTTATCTATCCATCTACCTAGCTAATCCCCTTAATCCGTTGAATCTCCTCTACCTCCCATCATCACATCCTTGCCATCTCCCCATCCTTATCTTCCTATCCATCCATCCAAACAATCCCTTTCATATCCCCATCTTTGTCTTCCTACCAATCCCTTACATCTCCCCATCCTAGCCTTCTCATCCATCCAAACAATCCCTTCAACCTCCTTATCCTTCTCCATCCATCCTAGCATCTATCCATCTATCTAGCAAATCCCCTTTATCCATCCAATCTCTTCTATCCCCCATCCCTGTCTTCATATCCATCCACCATCACATCCTTTTCCATCTCCCCATTCTTTTCTATCCATCTCCCTAGCTATTCCCCTTAATCCGTTGAATCTCCTCTACCCCCCATCACATCCTTGCCATCTCCCCATCCTTATCTTCCTATCCATCCCTACCTCTATCCCCCATCCCTTCATCCCCCATCCCTATCTCCCTACTTCATTTCTCTCTATCTCCATCCCATCTCATAATCCCTTGTCATTGGCCTTTGGTTATAGGTTTCTCCCCATGCAATCCACTTCCATCTATCTAATCGTCATCACTCCTGCTTCTTTCACACATCTTTCTAATCCTCTATCACTTTTCATCACTCTATCATTTCTCGTCGTATCGGTCCCATCTTTTTTATCCACTTATTCTATCATCTCATCATCCTTTATCCATCATTTGTCATTTGTCATTGGTCGAACTACGTCACCCTTGCGCTTTCACGTAGGCAAGGTTGATCATTTGATCTGCCCCCGGGGCTTTGTCTGTCTGTTCCTCTATCATATATCATTGGTCTTTCTGCTCTCCCCATCCACTCCTTTATCACCTATCATCAACCTTTCTACTTTTGTCTATCTAGTCTTTTTCATCCATCATCGTTCTTCATCATCCTCTTTTCGCTTTTATCCGTGGTTAGTAATCAGTCTTTTATCAAACTACGAGGGCTCTGTGCTTTCATGTAGGCAAGGCTAATCTTTGATCGGCCCCCGAGCCCCTAGGTCGTTAGGTTGTGTTAGTCTTCTATCTTGTGTCATGTCTCTTGTGTCGTTTCGTCAAGCTATGCCCTCATCTAGCTGGTTCTTAACAAATGAGATCCATTAGTATCAGTAGATCCAATCCGTTCCAAGAATCCCATGCCATATTGATCTTTTAGTTTAGTATCCATCATCATCGGTCTCAACAGGATGCATCCTTCCTAATAGACCTCATCAATCCCATCCATCCCCTTGATCCTATAACAAAGGACATTTGAAATTGATTGCAATTTTTTGATGCTTTTGGCTTTTGTTTATCATTTGAGCTCCCTATCATCACTTGACAAGGCTGCCATGATCCATCATATTATGGCGTGTTTTGATTGGTCCACATAGGGGCATATCTTGATCTTTTGTTTGATTGTGTCTTCTTGGTTGTCCCACGTAGTACCCACCAAGATCCCCGAGGTCTTGTGTTATGCTGGGGCATCTTTTTGTACTTGTGGTTATCTCAATACCTGGCTCGACCAAGGTCTTTGTGACTTTGGGGTGTTGGGATAGCCTTCTTGTCTGTTGTGTTTATTTCATGCATTAGACACTATTACGCCTTGGTGTCTTATGCTATAGCAAAAATCAGTGCTCCGAAGATGGCAAATTGCATTAGGATTGCATTTCATTCACCATTCTATCCTCTTGCATGTATCCCCCACCCATTCATCCTTCATCCTTATCTCACATCTCTATCCAATCCCCATCCATTCCATTTAGCCTGAATCATCTAATCATATCCTTGGTCTTGTTCTCAGTCTTGTTACAAGCCTAGATCCAATCATCCTCATCATCATCCTGTTTTATTCTTCCATATCCCTTCGGTGTTGTTTGGAATGTATCCTTCCCTCATCAACAACACTTTCATCATCATCATTGGGAGGTAATCTTCCCTATCCTTTAGTGGTGTTTTGGGATGTATCCTTCCCTATCCTCATTGACAACACTCCATCCATCCTCAACCCCTTTTGGCTTGTACCTTGATTGGGGCAACATCATCTTCGTCTTTGCATCCATTTGTGCTTCCCAAGCTCCTATCGCCTTTTCATCCTTTCATATCCATCCCTTTACATCCTCTTCCTCATCTCCCATTTCACCATCTCATCCATTTCAAGAGCACACAAGTGTTCTCTTCAACCTGAATGTCCTCTCGAGGGGGCATCCTCAATCCCTAATCTTCATCTTCATCCCCATCATCTTTTTTCCCAGTCAATCCTTTGATGACTGGGGCATCTTTCCCAATCTAACCATCTTCTTCTAGGTTCTATATTTTAATATTCTTTGAAATGATGCTACTTCATAGCACAACCCCAAAGAGGGGCAAAATGTAGACATCCAAATTTGGACACTTAATTTATCCAAATTTATCACTTTTCATCTAAACATTCTCTTATCTGAGTTAATTAAGTAATATTACTATTATTTAATTAATACCCTTAATTCTGCCAAATCCCTAAGGTATTTAATTAATAATTAAATACTTTACTCTTTTAATCCTCCTTTCATCAAATAAATTAAATAAATAATACATTTATTTAATTCCTCACATGTCATTTTCATCTAATCCCAATCCATCTCCTAATTTCTTCATTAGGGTTGTGCACATGCCTAGTCCTTGATTAAGATGTGTCACATCCTTCAACTTTTGCAAGTTGGCTTCTAATCCTCATTTATCTTCTAATTACTGATTAATTAATCTTAATCAGTACCTTGGTCAACTCTCTCCATCCCCTAAGGAATTTTTAATTCCTTTTTATTCCTCCAAGAATCCCCTTTTCCCATGCATCTTCTAGAATCTTTGACTTGTCACACCAAGTCACATGTGATAAACTCCCACCTTTTGGGAACATGGTCTTATCCACTAGATTCTTCCAATCATTGTGAATTTAAAATTCACTTTTATTCACCCAAAATTCTTTCCATCTCCCAATGTACTTGCAAGGTACTTGTACTTCCTCCACCTCATGCACTTCTCTTCCACCTCACTTACACCTCATCTCCTCTTAGCCACTTCACATTCCACATGTCAAGATGTGAGGGCTTGTGAGTTCTCAACTCACCATAGCCCTTCATTTTAACCTTGTTGGATGAATCTCAACCATTGAATTCTCCAGAGAATTCAAATTCTTTTATATATACCCCCCCCCTCAAGGGCATTGAGGGGAGGACTTTCATTTTGAGCAACCTTATGCTGCCAATTTGCATTCTCAAGCATTTACTATCATTTAGTGATCCACTTTAATGATTTTGCATAAGTTGATCTTGCATTTAGTCACTCAAGAAGCCATCTAAGGAGCACACAAAGTCATCCAAATCAAAGGGCCAACCAAGGAGTCTCCAACAACAAGGAAGGTATAATCATTTGCATTTATTTCATCTATTTTTCTTGTTTAATCACTCTTTAGGCTAATCATTGAAGTGTTCTTAGTGTTTTATTATTTGCATTTTAAGTTATTTTGCATATTACAATAGGGTAAAATTCCAAGGTACACAACCATATTTCAGGATTGGTTAGAAAAGGTACACGTGTAAGTTTTCAATAATTTAATTATTATATATATCTAGTTAATGATCTTTAGAAACATTTCTAATTTTTTTAGATTTTTTTTGTGTAAATTTGGTGTATAGGAGATGTTTTTGTAGTCATAGCAGAGCCTGAAAACATCGAAGGTGTTAGCTATTATTTATTGTATTGCACAGAAGAGAGGAATAAACTAACAAAACCTGAAACAAGTGATGGAATGTTATTTCCAACAAGCGAGTTTGAATTTAAGATTTTATATACATTGTATTCACATGTGCACATTACATTATAAACATTAAATATATATTGTACAAACCTTGTGCACAAAAATATTGCAAACGCGTTCATATGTCTTACCTTAGGTTCATGTTTACCATGCAGGTTCTATTGTAGTACAAGGGACATATCTAAAACAAGTCAAATTTGTTTAGCATGGGATTCATTTTGTTGACTATCAACCTGATAACAAGGTATATCAATATAGTCAATTAATAATTGCTAATAATTGCTACCACTCTACATCTTCATGTAGTTCCACATGCACGTGGCCGAAGAAAATGGAGACTAGATAGTGATGATCATCAAAAAATTCATGTTATTGAAAATGTGGGTTGAACCCGAGAATCTTTGACTTAGATTATATCCATGGTTTTAAAGTTCACTTGTAACCCTATACATGTTCAAATGAGAACTTATAGTAACTTGTACATAGTTGTAAATCATTTTGTGTAAGTTACAATTATATGTACATATTTGTTCCATGGAAAATTTTTAAGTTCAAGAATCTTTGATAGCATCATCTCTCACTTTTTTTGGTTGCATGTAAACCCATATATATGCTTTCAATCCTTATTTGAAACGTAGTGATTTTTTTTTAAATCATTTTGCCTAAAT
>VDFB02000017.1:545269911-545674571 GCA_007258455.2 Sequoia sempervirens | reverse complement strand
AAGGATTAAATTTGATGTTGACCTTGCTCACAACAACTTTTTAATGACAGTTATCTATTCAAGGGTGCCCTTAAAACATTATAATATACCTTAGTGTATGTAAAATTATATATAAATCAAACATATATATCATTATAATTCTATATAAATTTTGACAGTCTGTCCAAAATATCTCCTTTTATCTGATACAATCTTCTTAAAATTTTGATTGTATTCTATGGCAAAAATCTCTAAATATGGTAATATGGCCATCAAATTTAAGCCCTACCACCTACCCCCACTCCCTCCATATCTTTCTCTCAACTCATCATTTAAAAAGAAGATAATTAATATTTATATTAATATTAAAAACAGGGTGTTCGACCAAACATATTTAGAATGTTCGGTCGAACCCATTTAAACTGAATTTTTTTATTCTATGGTGTATGGGTTTAGTCGAACATGGGTTTGACTGAACCCATGTTTGACTGAAGTTTTTTTATTTTCTTCGACCGAACCCACAATTTTTCACCCTCCCCCCTGAGGCACCAAAATTGTTGAGAATTTTGCACTTTGAAGCTCGATTTGAGAATGAAAATGGAGGAGATCTCAGAAACCCAACTAGTATCGGGTTCCCCTCAAAACGAGCTATCCAACAAATATAATTTTAATATGTTTTGATTATATTATCTATCTATTTTTTAAGTTTTATTAAATATAGGTTTTTCACTGAAAACAAAACTCTCTGTTCTGCACAAGTGGAAAAATAGAAGATTATCAGAAAAAAATTTAAAAATATGAGTGCACCAGATATTGGAGTCCTTGATCCAAAAAAAAATAAAAATTCAATACATACAGTAAAAGTTATGCGATATACGGTCGTGTTATGTCTGAATTCTAATTGATTTGACTTTGAAACTTGATTAAAGAAAAAATATTCAATAAAAAACTATCTAACCAAGTGGAAGCACTAGATATCAGAGTTACAAATCTAAATTTGAAGGAATTGGAATTTTATCTTTCAAAGAAAACAGTTATGCGTTATACGGTGTGCGTCACTTTTTAAAAATGTTGTTTTTTGAAAAAAACCAATTTTCATGGGAGATGGAAAAAGAAGTGCAATCTAATTCCAAAAAAATTGAAAAAAATATTTTTAGAATCTATAGACAAAATGTGACAAGACTCTAGTTTACATCATCTTCAAATTCCTCATGGTTTAATCGCTATAGGTGCCCAAATGTGAAGATTTTGTTAAAAAAAAAGTTATCAATGTCTAGTTTGGCCAAAAATTGTAAACCACTATTGTGGGATCACCCATTAGTTTGGAGGCAATGTCATTGATTGAGGTTACTAAAAAATGGAGCTTCAAAACATCCCGTAAAACAAACCACTGGAAGGAGTGTTCCTCTACTGCAATTGTTCAAGTCTCCCCTCGGTTCACAAGCATTCCTCCCAAGGATGACCCAAGTTTCCACGACTTCTGCTGGAGTGAATAAGTTCTCTACAAACCCTTTTGTGACATTGCAATTGACCTTGGTTCCTCACCAACTCAAAATATCACACAACGGGGGAGGCTAGCATGCACCTACCATCCATGGCATGTTCGTCGCAATCTACCAGATATAGCCTCCAATACAGAACCTGACTCTCCTTCAAATGTTTTAGAACCCCCAAATCACTGCAACCAATCTGAATGGCAAGTCTTGTCAAGTGTTCACCCAGGCCATCCGCTCCACTTAGATACACTTGACATGCTAGGAAACCGTGAATTAGACCATAATCATGACTGGAATACTCATTCCATTAATCCAATAGAGCTAAGTCAAGCATCCAACTTCATAGAATCCAACCGCACAACATATGCAGTCCCCCTTCCGCCATTTGTAAATTCCCAACACACCCTTTCAATGGAATAAAAGAAAATAGTAGATTTAGTATTGTCCCACTTGTCCTCCACCACTTACCAACCACCACTAAAAATAATAGTTCAAGGAACTATAGGAACTGGAAAGTCACACCTAATTAAACAAATCAGGTCCACACTAGATTGTTCTGCTCCAAACGGGCAAACACCGCTCTTACTTCTTGCACCAATAGGTGTTGCGACATTCAACATTGGAGCATCAACAATTCATTTTGCACTGTGCATCCCCATCAAAGAGTTGGCTCCATTGCAAGGCCAAACACTAGCAAGCTTCCAAGAGAGAATGCACTTTGTGCGCTACATTTTAATAGATGAAATAAGCTTCATCGGTCCAAAGTTGCTTGAACGGATTGACTATTGCTTACACGAAGCTTTCCCAACAAACAACCACAACCCTTTTGGAGTCGGCTCAATCCTGCTCTTTGGAGACCTTGGCCAGCTACCACCGGTCAAAGACATTCCAATGTACTCTTCTACTTCATACGGGGGCACACTATGGCGGAGCTTCCACACTATTTTTACACTGAACAAAATATTTCGTCAAGCCGAAGAAGATCCCACCCAACTTCTGTTCTGTGATCTCTTGTACAATTTAACAAAGGCTCAACCTACTATTGTGGATTGGCAACTACTAATGTCAAGGTCAAGCTCGACACTATCATCTACAGAACAAAATGCTTTCTTATCCTCCATACATCTTTATGCAACCAATGAAAAAGTTTCACTCCATAATAAGCATATGCTATTATCTCTAGCACATCGCGTTGCCATTGCCACTGCAGAGCAAATAGGGAGCTCTTTCAACACAAACCTAGATGATGAGCAACTCCAACCCAAGATTTTAATTTGGGTCGACCAAAAGGTTATGTTATCTTGTAATCTGTGGACTAATACTGGCCTTGTTAATGGAGCTCTTGGCACAATAAAAAAGATTGTCTATAAGGAGAGTGAAAAACCACCCCAACTACCCTTGTTTGTAGTTGTTCGATTCAACAATTATATTGGGCCTGCTTGGGATACAAACAATCCCAAAGATGTCCCTATTACCCCTATTAGTCGTGGTGGTCGCCGCCAAATCCCTCTTAAAATGGCATGGGCCTTAACCATCCACAAATCACAGGGGCTTACACTTCAGATGGCCACCATTGACATCGAAAACATTGATCATCAAGGTATGACATTTACAGCAATTTCTAGAGTCACTTAGCTTTTTGGCCTTCGTATCCACCCAGCATTCACTTTTGAAAGATACACATGCATGCAACAAAGCCCATATGTTGCATGTAGGCTCAGCGAGGAAGTTCGATTGTCCAATCTTTCCACATCAACCTCTTCAAATGCTCAACTTCCTTTAAGTTAAACAATATGTATAGGTATGTTCACTTTTAACTTTTATTTGATTTCAAACCCCTCCAAATCAAATAAATTTCAAGATCAACCCTTTCAACACACACTATATAAACACAACCTTATTTCATTTTGCTCTTCCAGGATCTTCTACGCAAACTATTATTCATCATACTTCTAGGATCCTTCCAAGCTTCTTGGTACATCCACTCTCACATTAAGGTTAGTTGCCAATTTTGTTAGAAATGATATACAATGTATGCATATAAAAACATTTTCCAATTTTCCTATATATTTTAAATATTTGATTTATGTTCTATTTTCCAAAACAATTAAGACTACTGCAGGTTGTGTCGTACAGGACAAACATATCTAATGTCAAGTCACAACAAATTCAGGTGCGTTATGTTCTTTTCCAGTTTATTCTTCATTGAAACAAATCTACACAGTGGATTTCAATCTTATTGGAATTCTATGTCCACAGTTCACAACAATTACTTGTACTGTCTTTACTCTCATATGAGTTCAGGATAGAAAGGGTGTTGTTGCTCCAATTCAAACCCAAGAAATGAAGAGACCTAGATTATATTCAAGCTTTTTGAGCGGAAATATAACTGGACATTGAAACAACTTCTAACAGAGATAGATCAACCTCAGGTGATCATCTACTTGCATACCCTTCCAAGAGGATAGTGATTGATAACTTTTGGCTATATCAAAATTTCTAAGTTTAGTTCAAATATGTCATTCCATGTCCTCAATTTGTCAAAATATGAGTACAATAATGCTTTTGTTCTTAGATTGGTATTGTTATTCAAAAACAATGATCTTGCAGACAATTTCACCACTCGGTTCACAGGGGAGACAAACAAGAGCCATTATAAATGATGATCAAATCATTAAGTTTACAAGGGTTAGATATAGAAAACCTATGAGTATCCAAAATACTTTCTATTTAAACTTCCAAATTATTATGTGTTACGATGCTTCTTCATGAAAAAATAATTATGGACAATATCCATTGATAAATACCTTTTCTTTTTCCCTTTATAATGTTTAAGATTATTCTCTTTCTTTACAACATGTTAAAAAAAATAAAATTCCCCATATTCCTTCTTAGTAATTTTCCTATCCTTAAATTATATGAAAACTTTTCATTTCTGTAATTGCTAAGTAGACAATTTGTGTTTACCCCTGGCTAAACCTACTTCTATTCATGATATCATTCAACTATTGTATTATAAGGAAAGATTTTTAAAAAGCATTTCTGCCAACTACAGAAGAGGAAAGTTTTTTAAAGATTCCTTTTGTTGACATCCACATGATTATGATTTTTGAATTTTACAATTGAATTTTAAACAATGGTTAGATCACAACATGATTCAGGCACAACCGTTACTGTTTTCTAGCCCTTTTTGAAAATCTATTTTTAAGCTAATGAGGTGCCCTCAACCCATATAGTTCCAAACAACCCTTCAAGAAGCAATCCTACCATCTGAATTGTTGAAGCCACAATCCTTCTTGCCTCAATCTTTCTATTTCTGTTGCTATACTCAACGCATACAAGTTCAAATCTTTTAGAAATTATTTGTTTCCTATAAATTAGTTGTAGTAGTTGTAAAGGTGAAGCCTTCTAAGTTGACAAAAGCAAGTAAAAATGTGTAAGGATGGTTGACATTAAATATCCCAAAATTAGCCTTTAAGAAGAGTTCAATGTTTGGAAAAAGCTCTAGCAACCAATGCATTTACAGCTTCAGCTGTAGCTGTTATACATTAAATAATAAATAATTAGTAAAATTGATTTGAAAGTACAAGCACCAAGAACAAAAAACAGTAATTTACATTATATGAGTGCTAATAAAACAACAAAAAATAGTAATTTACTATTAAAATAGCAATAAAAAGTAATACAGTCCTCTTGGAACAAAAACCAACATTGTGTACTATGATAATTTGAGTGTTCTATATATATATATATATATATATATATATATGAGTAAGCATGATGCATTCAAGTAAAGAAGCACTGATTAATAATAAGACATCTTGTACAGTTTATGCTTTATAACATAAAGCAAGTGATTGACAAATTATCGTTGCCCAGCCAAATACATACTATTAAGCTCAAGTTCAATGTTGTCAATCTCTCACTACGATGCAGTGCATCGAACTTAAAAATTGCATACAAAAAAGAGCACTGCCACCAAACCTAAAGTTATATGTATTCTCATATGTATTTGGAAAAAAAAAGATGATCTACTACTATGTCTCCAAAATTTAATTTGTAATTTGACAGTCAGTGGTGTCAAATTACTCAAATTTTTAGCATATTTCATGTTCTTCAACCTCTTCCTTCATTGCAATTTGAAAGGTCTGTTCAATTAAGAGTTTGGTATTCTTAATTCTATGCTTTTTTTCATTTGTATACTCTTCGATGGAAGGATAGTAGCTCATCTTCATTGATCATGCACACACGCATTGTGTCTTCTCATTTTGGTCCCAAATTTATACTCATTTGCAAGCAAGCACATAAACCAATTTGTTGTTTTTGTACCATCATTGGTTGGTGAGATGGGATTCATTTTTTGTCTTTTGTCATTGCTATCTTAATACATGTTTTGAAAATGTTTGAATAAGAAAATGCAGATTGGACTTGGGGGCTACACTTGAATTTAATTTTCAATATATATAGTGTTTACCTATTGCTTGATGGTACTTCCACTTATCTAAGGGTTACTACATTATTAAAATGTTTGTAACTTTGCTATTTACTCATGACATACATTGTTTTGTAGGTAATGATTGATTTGGTCTACTTTTATGGGATGTGTAGAATTATCAACGAAAGTTTGCTTCAATGTTACTTTACTTAGGTGTCTTACTTGTTTTTCTAACATTTCCAAAAACTTTCCCTTTTTCTCTTCCCAGTTCCTAACTGACCTTTTCCTTCTATTGACATTGTTCAACCCATCATGGAGTTGTTTCTGTTTGCATAAATTTTTCCTTCCTAAATTCAATTTGGCCTTTTCCAATCATTAAGTGCTATTAAATTGCTCTTGCCTGGAATTTACAAAATTATCCCTACAAAAATGACTCCGACATTTCCTTTGATATGGTACAATCATTTTTGTGTATTGCAGAAAGTAGCACAGATACTACATACTGTTCCTGCCAACCATCAACTATAACCATACATTTCTCTATTAAAGATCAATGTAAAACTTATCATGCTTGCTGTCGATCTCAGTAACACCAGGAAGGAGACGCATAGTAAGGAGTTTCTGTGCAAGGAAGCAATGGAAAGCTTACATAACAATCATGTCCATTAATTTAACTTTACAGACAAATTTGGGGCAAATTTTATAACTTTATACATTCTCAATTCATTCCAGTTTTAATACTGCTTGTACAAAATTTAACTTCCTCTTCTCAACTAACAGATCTTCTTCTTTATAGCTGTAAATAAATTTTACCTTTCTAATTCTCAATACTAACAAAAAATTCTCCAAATCAACTTCGGCATACCCATTGCACCCCAAAGGTGCGATTGCTAGTTTATGAATTTCACATATCATCACTCAGAGTGAGCCTGCGATCCGAGAATGCATTAGATGGATTTCTAATACTTCCATAGCAGCCTGGGTTTCATCGTTTATTGACAACCGATTTTGATTCAATTTATGCCAACACCCCCAACTTATATACTTCAAATTACCAATAAGCTGAACAATAAAAAAATTGAAATACAAAATAACTTTAGTAGCAATTTCACTTTATATAGAACCAAAAACCAAATCTGCCTCCAGCTGTTGCTTCCATTTATTCGCTTAAAATGAAAAATATCAAGGTTTTAGAGCTTCTGCAACCTTCAACTCAACACAAGATTTTTAATCCTTCTAAACAAAAATATGGGCTGCAAGTTTACGTTTGTTATTAGTTTTAATGTGTAGGATACAACACCGAAACTTGTTTTACCCAATGTCACGTGTGGTAGCCATGCAACTTCAAAATTTAGTTTGCGGCACTTGTAAATCTATGGTTTTGATGGTCAGCACCTTTTTATTGGATAATTCTTCATTTAAATTCTCGTTAATAAATTATTGTGTTGTCTATCTAAGTGTTAAATGTTAAATGAAAGTAAATTTAGCATAAGATAGTTTATGTCCAACAATTACCATGAAGTTAATTTCTAGCTGTGCATGTGACACGGGTTGCAATATTCTCCTTTTGGATTATGTGGTTTTTGACCACTCACCAATATACAAGGTACAAGTATTCAACTACTTTGTAGTTAAATATTATGATGGAGATGGATTGCAGAAAGGAAATTCACCAAATGGGTTTCTATGTGTTAATGAATTGTTTTGAGAGTGAAAGGTAAGCAGTGAGAGCACAAAATAATAACAGATAATAAAATAATAACATATAATAAAAATTAAATGAATATGCTAACTGTTTAATATTGTATAGGTATTAATAATAACAAATAATAAAAATTAAATGAATTTGTTAACTATTTTATATTGTATAGATATTAAATAATAAAAGATAATAAAAATTAAATGAATTTGTTAATTATTTTATATTGTATATGTACTAAATATTAAATCTAGGGGTTTCATCCAAACTTTAAAAATATGGTTTGCATTCCACTTTGAAATTGGATATTGATAGGGTAAAAGAGTATATTTATAAATTTTGATTTAGCATTAGTTATGTATTTTGTGTTGTTAAATTTTAATATTTTGTTCTTGTCTTTTTCACAAATGATTCCAAAATTCATTTCTTAAACTTCAAACTCCTTGATATTATTTCAAAAATTATATGTTTAAGTATTAGACTCAAAAAAACTTTCCATCTAGTCATATTGTTGGACCAAAACATAAATCACAAAAGTTCAATAAGGTGTAACAAAATTTGAAAATCAAATCTAGAGACAAAAGTTACGCTTTCATCAATCAAAACGTTTTTCCAATATGTTTTTCTAGTTGATGTCTATTGGTAAATATATTTGTTCTCTCAAGTCCAATAGTTATTGGGGCAAACACCCTTGTCTTAAGATAGAGAGTTGATCTTTATCAAACACAAAAAACATAAAAACACATACATCTATGCACTTTACATGTACAATTTTATGTATGTGAATTTATATTTGACTTCATATTGGTTTTGTTTTTTTATTAAATTTTTATATTATATTTTCCAAGATGCAAATTGATTGTGTTTAAACTTTGGCAATATCATTGAGAATGAGACTAACCTCCCATAAAAAAGAGTTATAATTGTTAATGTAATTCGATAACTTAAAAATAAAAAAAAATTGTTAATTTTACATTTTACCTTAAAATCACATTTATAACTTACTTTCTTCTTGCACTTCAAATCATAATTTTATCAATTTATTATCTCCCTTCTATCTTAAAAATCTTCTTCCCCTTTTATCTTATCCATTTTAAAATTATCACTACAATATAAATGTTTGAATTACATTATTATAAGATACTATTAATTATAAATTTCCTACTACTATAATACATTAATTTACATTACTTTAACTGAAAGTGTTCTTGCAGTTTTCTTGGACTCTCATAATCAACAATCAAGGAACAAATAAATGAACACAAACTTCTTTGTCCACACTATTTTCATACAACTACAAAAGCATCACAATTGAAACTGTTATGAATCTTTCATTCAATTCACTATACAAAAAATTATACTAAAAAAAATATTATTTGTTCTAAACATTTAAATCAGATATCTTGTGTATGTATTTAAACTCCTATGAAAACTTATATAAACACTACATAATACACTTCTTTAACATGTTTACTTACATATGCTTCTCTATCGAGTACCCATTGCACCCTTCCTGGTGCAATTGCTAGTTGTACTAAGGTGCGAATGCTAGTAGCAGTAAAAGTCATCGTGAGTATAAGGCACAATTTCTTCTAGCTTCCATCAATTTAAAAAAAAAATTAAATTGAGGAAAACAATGGCCCCTGGGATTGAAAAGGACCAAACCCTAATTTTTATTACCTCCTAATATCCACTGAGATTAGGACTAGCACAATAGAAAAGTATATTTAATTAAAACCTAAACACAATAGTGGTATATGATTACACCATATCATAAACTTAGAGAATAGTAGATCCTCTGCAACAAATAATTGAGGCCCCATAGTTAAGATGACCTCGACCCCAGATAAGTGATTTGCATGCATACACACTAGGCTTGCTCGTAAGTAATTTGGGCACCTACATATGAAAGGATGATTATAGTAGCAGTAGGATGGAATTGTGATTGTTAGTCAATTGACTCATCGTATCAATCCAATGATGTCTCATGATTACAATTAGAGGCAAATTAAAGCATTATGGGAATACCATTCCGCAGTCTGTGAAAGAGTAGTCCCTGATCAATCCTTGCTCTCGTTTGGTTCGTAAATAGTAGGGATGGCCAACGTTGAACGGGTCTAGTAATGTTTACGACTCTCACAAGAGTGGGCAATAAAAATCGATTAGATATGATGACATGATGTTGGCAGAAGAATTGGTAATGTTCGTGACTCTCACAGAGTGGACAATAAAAATCAATTAGATATGACAACACGTTGGTGATATTGGAATTGATTCATGTAGTTTCCGAATAGCAAACAACCTTGAAAAATGGTTTAATGGGAGCAGTTACCCATGTGAGATAGATTTCAGCTCAAATTGCATTCACAATATATAGCCTATTGACTAAATATAATAATGAAATAATAATACAAATTAAAAATTACATTATAAACATATATAATAATAATAAATACAATAACAAATATATAATATAATAATATTATAATAATCTAATAGAATAATATAATAATACAATTTAATGTAATAATAATTATAAAAGAATAATACAAATTTAAAAAACTATAATAATAACTATAATAATTTTGAACATTTATTAATTACATATTATAATCAATGTATATTTTATTTTAAATCACTACTAATTATTGTAATGAAATGAATGTATTCATGAAAAATAACTAAAATAAATTTTGACAATCATTTACATATCAAATTAATAATCTATAATTAAAATATATAATAAAATTTTACAAATAAAATAAAATATAAAAAATATAATTAAATATTTAACTATTGTATCTATATATTAATCATAAACCATAACTTTTATTCATTATTATAATTGTAAAATAAAAATAATTATATAAAATTTAATTATTAATTTATATGTCTTTGATGATTGAATTGGATTTTTTTGCCCATAACTCCTCCCCACTATGTAGATATCAACTAATTTCACCAAAAATGAACATGTGGATATATTGCTACACCATACACTTCAATGTTAAAATGTCAATTTAGAGAATTTAGAATGTTGGTGATTAAAATCCTTTAACCTTACTATTAAAATACAAAACATTTAACTATATAATTTATTCTTTAAACAAAAAAAATATATGATAAACTTTTAAACTATAATTTATTTTCCAATTAACATAGATAAAACAATAATACATTAAACATAAAATTCAAAAACAATATCAAGATCAAGATCAAAATAAATTATAGTAAAATTCTAAATTCTAAATTGGTGCTCTACTAAAACATATAAAAAAGAGAAGTAAAATTATAAAATAATGAATAACGTAATTATTTTCAAAGCTCACACAAAAAAAGGTCTTAAATTTGTATGTTTCTAAATTGATATGAAAAATAAAATTTGAGAAGGAAAAACCGGCGAGGGCAGAAATCATCCACGTGGTTTCTCAACAGCGGAAAACTTCGAAAATGGTTTAATGGGAGTGGTTAAACGGCGTGAGACAGGTTTCGAGGTCTAGGGTTTTATCCCTACAAAACCCTAATCCTCAGCTCTTCAGCGTTCTTTGTTCGTTCAATACACAGAGGGGAGAGGAAAGGAAGAAAATTAAAAAACAGGAGGAGTAAAGTGAGTAGACATGGCCGAAGCACTGGTGCTGCGCGGCACAATGGAGGGGCATTCAGACCAGGTTACGGCCATCGCGACGCCCATCGACAACTCGGATATGATTGTGTCGGCGTCGCGCGACAAATCCATCCTACTATGGCAGCTAACCAAAGATACGAACTATGGCGTGCCCAGGAGACGCCTCACGGGTCACTCTCACTTCGTGCAGGATGTGGTGATCTCGTCCGATGGGCAGTTCGCTCTGTCGGGGTCGTGGGACGGTGAGCTGCGGCTCTGGGATCTGAACACGGGCCTCACCACCCGGCGCTTCGTAGGACACTCCAAGGACGTCCTCAGTGTGGCCTTCTCCATCGACAACCGTCAGATCGTGTCGGCCTCGCGTGACCGCACCATCAAGCTGTGGAACACGCTGGGCGAGTGCAAGTACACCATTCAGGCCGATGCTGACGGGCACTCTAACTGGATCAGCTGCGTCCGCTTCAGCCCCTCCGCTACCAACCCCACCATCGTATCGGGGTCCTGGGACCGCACCGTCAAGGTCTGGAACCTAACCAACTGCAAGCTCAAGAACACGCTTGTCGGCCACGGCGGCTATGTGAACACTGTCGCTGTCTCGCCTGATGGCTCACTCTGCGCCAGCGGCGGGAAGGATGGAGTAACTATGCTCTGGGACCTTGCCGAGGGTAAGAGGCTTTATTCGCTCGACGCCGGGGACATCATCCACGCCCTCTGCTTCAGCCCTAACAGGTATTGGCTCTGCGCGGCTACGCAGCAGTACGTCAAGATTTGGGATCTCGAGAGCAAGAGCATTGTTGCCGATCTTCGTCCCGATTTCATGCCGACCAAGAAATCCCAGGTTGGGAGTTGATAGTAATTGATTTATTTATCCGTGTTTATTTCGTTTACCTTTGCGAAATTCTTGTTTCTTGATTTTGGATAATTATTTTTTCATCCTGTTTTATTCTCTGTTGCAATGTGCCTTCCCCTGCCTCCCCTTTTGACTGTTCTAATGATTGTAATGGAATATTTGATTTGTTCGTTCTTTCAACAGAAATAAATAATTATGTTTTTGTTTGCATGATGCGAATCCATTATTTTTTTTCTTCATGCTCTTGCTAATAATTGAACCATTTCTTATGAATTGTACTGCTGTGGTCTTATAATGATTACTAGTACTTCTATGATATACTAGTATAATTAAAAATATTTAAAATGATTTTCTGATGCTCTTGCAAGAGAAATAGTTTTTTCTTGATGCTCTTGCAAGAGAAATTTCACAATTGGTTTATTTAGATTATACCTTTAATATTGTAATAGCTTTGACTAGAGGAGATGAAATGTCCTTTGTTGGAGGAATTGAACCAATGAATTAAATACCATGACAAATTATATTGTAATGACCACCATGGGTGCCAAACTCTGGATCTTTTGTTGAGCTTTTAATATGGCATGCCTATGTGTGTAATAGTCAAAGGTGGTGGTGTATTTGAAGTTAAAATCAACAATGTATGAAGGAAAACAACTATTCAAATTCTGGCACAAGAAATGTTTCTATTGCTTGTAATCAAAAAATTGTTGTGTGTTCCTTATTTTATAATTCAATTTAGATCAATAACAAAAATTGAAGTAGGTGAGTTAGAATGGCTTTACGTAACCAAATATGCCTAATTTTTTGAAATTTTGAGGTATTAGGGAAATTTAAACCAAATTTGATAGAGAAGCTTTATCAAAATTTGATTTGTTAGTGCAATTGGGATTTGCTTACAAATGAAGAAGAATTTTTGTTATGATTTTTATGCATAAACAATATGCAATTACTATTTTCCCATTTGTAAGTTTTACCTAGAATGAATTTGAAGTTTATAATGAACACATCACAAACAAAATAATGTGCAAGGTTCAGAAGATCTGGTTGATGTTGCAATAGAATGATTTCAAGACATTTTATTGTTATAGGTAAATTTAATCTACAGTCGTATCTGTAGGTGTGATTACATCTGCGCCTTATTTGATATTATCCTGTGATTATTGTGATTGAGGGCCAAGCTTTAAAATGCTTATTGTTAAGCTGCTGAAGCCAAGGTTAAAATACTATTTAAACAAAAGATATGATTTCTTTAAAAAATATTTATGATTAAGAGATTATCTTTGACTAATCTACAGATGAATAAGCCCTAGTACTAGACATGTGGGGATTTGAATCTAAAATCACTCTATACAAATACAACATTTAATCATCACACCAAAAGCCCCTGGATGACAAGAAACACTAGTGATCTCATGACCATTTTGAGAAAAATGAATTAAGATGCTATACCGCAATCCCTTAGATGACACAAAATATGAGCATTTTTGAGATGAAAAATGCACAAGATGTTTATGGGCAATGTTGCCTATAACTATATTATTATTTTTCATCCAAATATTTCTTGGAATGATATTGCATCAGAATTCTGGTAGAAAGCAATTTAGCTTTCATAGCTAGTTTCAGTGTTTGGATTTAGGAATGTTTTTTCTACTATCAAATTGTTGAGATTTGTTTTTCACCTTTTAATTTACATGTTCCTGTGATGCTTTAAAGTTTAAACTGATCTGTTAGAATTGATGTCTTGTTCAATTTAAGATTGCATTAGTTCATTTCTCTTTTTCGCTTGAAGTGCCATTATTTTCTTGTCAGCTGCTTCTTTTCACTCAATTGGATCTCCGGGCAAGGTGTAGGCATCTCTAAGAGTTACATTGTGTTTTGTTAAATGTGTACTTTATTGTGGATTATTTTTGGAGAATGCATTCCACACAATTGCTCTTCTTTAATAATTCTTTAATTGTTTTTTCTTATTTTATTGCAGATTCCTTATTGCACAAGTTTGAGCTGGAGTGCAGATGGAAGTACATTGTTCACTGGTTACACAGATGGAAAGATCAGGGTCTGGGGAATTGGACACATTTGAATTCAAAGCAGTAGTTGAATTGTATGCCAGCTTGAACTTCTGTGACAAACATTTTTTGTTTAAAGCTCAAATTGTTTGGCTAAAGTAGGGTAAGTAGTTTTTCTTTTGAATTTTGCTAGCTGTAGCAGAATTTTCTCTGATATGCAATAAGGGATTTAAAATGAAGGCACTCTGAACTTCGGATAAGTAATCAATAACTCAGAATGGGCATATTAACCTATGCAATCAAAATTAAATGTTTTTAAAGTCTTTTTGATAAGTTAAAAATGGTGTAAGGTTCTCTAATATAGCATGGTTCTCTCTCTTGGATCTCTACCTTCAACTATCTGGTCAGGTGTCAGACACATGCTATCATATCGAGAAAGATATTACAATCAACAATTTATTACTAAATCTGTTATGGGATAAAAAATATAAATGCATTTCATTATTCACAAATTTCAACCATTGAATTTCAGCAAAGAATAGCTTCAGTTTTGACATGTCAATTTATAATTATAGATCACGAATTTGTAATGCATTTTAGTATGGATGTCAAGAGGGGCCAAATTCTACTAACACGTGGCTATTGACTATATTTGTAGCTGGTTTAATGTGGTTGTGGTTTGTTATGAAGCAATGGAATGGAGTAGCCATAAAGTAGAGGAAGTGTAGAGGCTCATAACAATACTTGTGTCCAAATGGCTGCAAAGATGTTGATCGCTGCACTTTGCATGGTGGTGCTGCTGGGTGCAAATGTTGTGCTTGCACAGGAGAAGGGAGATGGAAACGGAAAGGGAAAGGCATTCATTGCCAAAAAATATCTTACAACCATGTCCCGCGTGGATTCATTTGGGTTGAATGTGCTGAGATATTCTGCAATGCTAATAGATTGAGGCAGCAACTGGAGGCAGATTGGATTTGCATTTAATCACGCCCAGCACACCCCATGTCACCCAGCTGAGTCTTTAAGTCATGTGCATTAGAAACCCACAATTCAACAATCGGCAAGAATAAACCCCACGACCTGAGTAAATGCTCAACCATTTCACGCAAGTGGAGAAGCAAAAGGTCAATATATATACCGAACCATGTGCATTAGAGACCCACGACTCAACAATCAGCAAGAATAAATCCCAAGACCTGAGTAAATGCTCAACCATCTCACACAAGTGGAGAAGCGAAAGGTCAATATATATACCAAACCACGTGCATTAGAGACCCACGACTCAACAATCAGCAAGGCACTGCCTTGCATTCAATGCATTATCATGTGCATTAGAGACTCACGGCTCAACAATCAGCAAGAATAAACCCCCCGACCCGAGTAAATGCTCAACCATCTCACGCAAGTGGAGAAGCGAATGGGGTATATATACCACTAGAGGCAGTTTTGGTCTTATAATCCTGTGCCTCTGAGTGAAATACTATGCAACTCTTAATTATAGATTTGAATGATAAATTATTAAATACAATAAAGATTTTATGAATCTAGCAGAAGGATCACAGATTTTTACAGTTTTACCCCAACAAAGAATAACCGAACCATGGTTTAGACAGTCGTTCTGTAATATAAAGAACCCATGTTTCCTATCCAGCAGGAAATGAACCCATGTCCTCTGTGTAGCGTTTCTTAGAAAGTTTAAAAGTCTAAAAACATTACAAGAATTTAGAGATGGGTAACTCACGCGGGTAGCACACTGTCAAACTCAAGAAAACTTTCGACTAAAACTCCACGTCCATGGGGTATCTTGTTCATCAAAATCCACCCGGGACTTGCACCCAGCTACATATAGCAGTGGTTCGTTTAATCACCAGACCATAGGTGGATGCAGTGTATTGTTGACTATACCTCCTGCAAAATCACAATAGTAGCATATTGTTCTGAACTGTCAATATATTTGTTAAATGTCTACACCGAAATCCATCTATATGCACTAAATAGAGATCATGAAGCTGCTTGAACCAGGGTAAGCATTACAACGAGCTACAACGGATAACATACTAACGATTGCTCCATAATGCATATTGGTATGAGGCTCCTCTCCAATGAGCAGCTCCCATGTGACTATTCCAAATGAAAATACATCTGCCTAAAACACAAAGCTTCAGACTAGATTAGGTGTGAAGAAATTTATTGTGATCTCATACAACTGGAGAGAAGAATTAAGGTATATTACTATCTGTTTTAAATCAATATTTTGAGTTTTTCATTTTCAGATTCTTATAGAAATATACAGAAAGTATTTTTTTAATGATTCGCTTCATCTGATCTGATAAGCTGATAGTATGAATCAACGCAATGGCCAATCAAAGTGATAAGAAGACTACTTTGACCTGATTCAAGAAATTGAAGATAAAAAATTGGAACTGCATTTCGATTTCTCATATGAAATATAAGTTATCTACTACTAAAAGTTAATCTCTACAAAATTTTAGGGTCAATTTAATATAAATAAATATGTTCCATATGTTTGATAGGAAGGCTAATTTTATTTGGCGGCTCATCAGAGAAATACATTGAACATTTTGTTATGAGACAGCTAAAATTTTGCATTTGTGACTATAACTGATGTAGTCAGTGCTAAGCAAACTCCAAAGTTATACTAACAAACATTTGTGTCAGAATCTATAAAATAGATGATAATTTAGATGTTAGTTTAGGAAATAAAAACTATAAAACTGCAAATACAAATGATTAAAAATCAAAATTCCATTACAAAGATAGAATCCAAAGAGAAGATACAGGTAGGCGGTGCAAAGGTGAAACTAATATGGGAGTTCAACAAGTATAAATGGTCCTCAATCTCTGACTAGGCACCCTTATAAGGAGCTTCTGCTCTTTTCTTTCTCTCTTCTGCAATTTGAACCCTAAAGCAGGATTCTCTCTTCTTTTGGACCTCAGCTTCAGATGAGCAGTTTCTAATCAGGTCTTCAATCTTATCAAATTAATCTGTATATCCTGCTAATTTGACCCCAATTTTGACTTGATGGATATAATGCTTTGGGTCAATTTTTCTGACCATAAACCTTGATAACAGTAGAATTGGCAAGAAGAAATCAATCGTGCCAATTATGATCCTATACGGCAGTTCTCTTGGTATCTTATACCAGTGACAATTCAAACCAGAGGTAATATATACACACTAAAATCAATCTGTTAAAAGGAGGGCTTATCTTTGCAGGTCCTTCTATGCTCTTATTGACTCTACCAAGTAATGTCATGTTCTCTCTACAGGATAAGGAATGGAAACTGTGTTGGGATGTTAAATCACATCCTGATTAGAACAACATTTACAGTCAACATGAAACCATGAAAAACAGCAAAAAGAACATAACATGCCCATTGACAAAAACTTGAAATCTAGATATGCTGAGACACTTTCTAAGCCTAATTCTGTGGATGTACTTGAACATGAGCTTGATGACCCTGTCCTTTACAGATTTCTATCTAAATTACCACTAACAGTCCCAGATTTTTAATGTTCAATTTCTTGACGAAGAAACATTCAAGCAAATGCAATTGGCTTGAATTTGATGAAGCCAAAGGATAATATGACAGTTCTCTTGGTATCCTATACCAGTGACATTTCAAGCCAGAGGTAATATATAGTATATACACACTAAAATCAAATCGCCCTGTCTTTGCTTGCCTCTCCACAAATCCCACGCTTGTCTGCATTCAAAGAGGCTGAATTTAGCTGTTTGGAGATCTCCCAAAGTTGCAAATCTTTTTATTGTGATATAGTGGGTGTGGAGATGGCTGGAGCAGTACAGAATAACTCTTATGCCCTTCTTTTGGCTGTGATAATGACAGTAGTGATATCCTCAGTTTTCACTGCGGATGCAGATGGACCCAGCCCATCTCCAATTACAGGCGCTGCTTATTTGGTGGGGGCACCATCTTTAATGATTGGATTCCACTCGCTCATTGCGTTTCTGGCTTGTTTTTTCCACTGAATGTTATTTCCATTAGCAGGAGGGTTGATTGGATGGCTCTGTTATTATACACCACTTGTCTACTTTTGATCTGTGTGTGACATAATGTAGTGGGTTTTACGGCTGATTGTCTGGTCATGATAGGCTACTTCGCTTAGTGGTATATACAGAATATTTTTTCTATTGTTTAACCATTAAGAAAATAAGGGGTCTTATTAAGGGCCTCGTGGATAAATACTTTGTACCATATTTTCCTGTCAGGCCTAATTTTTTATATAATAAATTTGATTTCAGAAAAACTTGGCTCGAGTTACTAGGGCTCTAGAATTTTTGTGAGTTTGTTTTGGTGATCTTGGAAAGAAATCGTATTTCACGTTGCCAGGTTATTCTGCAATAAATATACACTTTAGATTGTTGAGTTATTTATGCGAGATATGTGGGTGTTTCTTGAATGAAACTACATAGTTGGGGTGTCTCTGGAATGAACTGCATCTTAATTGTGGGTTATTTGTACGAGATGTTTGGGTGTTTCTGGAATACATATACACCTTCGATTGTTAAGTTATATGTGAGTCATTTGGATGTTTCTGGAATGAATTTACACCTTACATTGTTTGATTATTTGTGTGAGAAGTTTGGTTCTGGAATGAACCCTACACCTTACATCTTACATTGCTTGGTTATTTGTATGAGATGTTTGGGTGTTTTGGAATGAATGTACACCTAACATTGTCAGATTATTTGTGTGAAAAGTTTGGGTGTTTCTGGAATGAATCCACACCATATATTTCTGGGTTAGTTGTAGAAGATGTTTGGGTGTTTTGGAATGAATTTACACCTAACTGTCATGTTATTTGTGTGAGAAGTTTAGGTGTTTCTGGGATGAATCTTTATTTGGGTGTTTCTTGAATGAATCTACACCTAACATTGCCCTGTTATTTGTGTGAGATGTTTGGGTGTCTGGAATGCATTTACACTTCATATTTGACAGGTTATTTCTATGAGATGTTTGGATGTTGCGGATTCTTTTTAATATGAATGTATACATTATGTTTATGGGGGATGAGATTGATTGGTTGGTGATGGCATGGTATTTTACAGGCTTCAACAAAGTAACAGGATATGCCTTGCAAGAGCAGATTAAATCATTGACTTAAACTCAGTAATGTTTAGGGGAATAGAGAATGGATGCCTTAAATTTGTTGACCTAATTCCATTAATGGTTTAATCTTGTGTGAGCTGAAAATTACATCAATAGGCACTCTTATACCTGGAAGAAAGCTATATCCTATGGTAGACTTTATTGTTGCATTTTCTGCTCCTAAATCTGCCTATGAATGCAGAGATCTTGGTATTTATGCCAGGAATTGCTTTTATGATGTTTCGAATTTGCAAAATGATGCTTATGGTTCACATCCCAAGACAGGTTATTTGTATGAGATGTTTGGATATTGCAGATTCTTTTTAATGCGAATGTATACAGTATGTTTGTGGCGATTAGATTGATTGGTTGGTGATGATGTACTATATGCTCTGGTAGAGTTTATTGTTACATTTTCTGCTCCTAAATCTGCCTATGAATGCAGACATCTTGGTATTTATTCCAGTAATTGCTTTTATGATGTTTTGAATTTGCAAAATGATAGTCTATGGTTCACATCCCAAGACAGGTTATTTCTATGAGATGTTTGGATGTTGCAGATTCTTTTTAATGTGAATGTATACAATATGTTTAGGGATTAGATTGATTAGTTGGTGATGACATGTTTTTTTACAGGCTTTCAGCAAAGTAACAGGACATGCTTTGCAAGAGCAGATTAAATCATTGACAACTCAGTAATGTTTAGGGGAATAGAGAATGGATGCCTTAAATTCACTGACCTAATTCCATTAGTGGTTTAATCTTGTGTGAGCTGAAAATCACATCAATAGGCACTCTTATACCTGGAAGAAAGCATCTATATCATCTGGTAGTTTATTGTTGCATTTTCTGCTCCTAAATCTGCCTATGAATGCAGAGATCTTGGTATTTATGCCAGGAGTTGCTTCTATGATGTTTTTGAATTTGCAAAATGCTGTCTATGGCTCACATCCCAAGACAAACCGGAGGAAGGCATTTTATCCTTTGCTGGTGTCCATTACCGTATTTTCTGCCCCTCAACTCTTTATGAGTGCATGGTTACCTGTATATTGTTGTCGATTCGCTGGCATAATCTTCTTCTAACTGTGCCCGGCTGTCTGAAGCTGGTTGTTTCTGCTACTCTGGTCTTTGTTTATTCTCTCCGTCGTTTTTGTCACTTTAGATGTTCTTGAAGAACCACAATCTTATTGACATTGATAAATATATAGCTTATCTGATTGCCCATTAACTGATATTTAAATTCCCCTAATATGAATCCAAATTGGGATGAAGAGCAGGCAGAGTTAATTATATGGTTTTGTGAGGAATGGCATAATATCAGTAAATGTTTCGTAAATAGATAAATATTACTAAAATTCTTTATGATTAAGCAAGTCTTTAGGCTTTCTGAAGCGTCACTTTATATGGCGAGAGTGTATTCCCGCTTGTGAATTAAATATTTTGGAGTTACTAAAATTTTAAATTTCACTAAGATATTTTTAGAATAATGGTCACAACGGTAAGTGGGTGAATTAGTAGAGCTTTTAAATTATAAAACAGTTCTAATGTAATGAGGGGATACATCCAAAAAAATTTATCATGACAAATTCATAAGTGAAATTCACCACCAGCAATTTATGTCAGGAAAATTAAATTTTTGTGGTGATGAATGCCAGTGGTAGATTTTAATTGAGGCGAATTTGTCATGGCGGTGAATTTTCTCATGCTGAATTGTTGGTGAATTTTCCATCAATGAAATAGAGCTGACTCATCACAACAAAATGGAGTTATGATTGTGAACATAGATAGGGATGGATGATGGATTTCATTTGATTTTGAGTGTGGATTGGAATGGATGAAAAGTATATTATATCAAATGATTTTGGGCTCATATAAAGGTTAATCGCAATGAATGGGATTGGAGTTGATTAGGGTTGGCTTCGAGTTTTATTTTGAGCAGATAATCAAGGGATGAAGACAATAGGATAATTCAATTTGATTGAGATTATCACTATATTTTAGAATAGACGAAGGATGGGTTGGGTTCTTAAGTCAGATTTGAGTTTGATGATTTATTAGGATGGAGGAAGGAAGACGTAGATTTGATTGAGTTTTTAATTGATTTAAGGTCTTGATCTTGATTTTGGGGATTTAGTTTAGGGGTTATGGTTGGACTAGATGCTTTGGATAAGGATGAGTGGATGGTAGTTGATTAAGACTACCTAGATCTTTAGAGTTTGCTTGCAAGAGTTGCTTGGGCATCTTCGAAACGAACTAGAGTCAACTAGGAGTCCCTTTGATGTTTTGAGGACACCTTAGCATCCTTGAAGCACTAGCGGTGTCTTGGAGACATCGATGCTAGTGGTGGGATGGTGGTGTTGGTGGTGGGTTGATGGGGGGATGTCCCCCTAAGTTCCCAAGTCTTTGAGACAAGGGTGTCTAGGAAATGTGGGGTTTTTGGAGGGGGGCGTGTCCTCGTGGAACACTAGTTTTAATGCAAAGTGTAGACAATAAATGGAAAGTATTGGTGGTCTTGTATTAGTTGATCCTTTTTGTCATAGTAGCTTCTAGTGGGCATTTTTCTTCACATGTATGAAGAAAAAGGTATTCCTTGTGGTATTTGCCAAATATTCCTTAGTTGGGATTTACTTTCTAGTGGGCATTTTTCTTCACATGTATGAAGAAAAAGGTATTCCTTATGGTATTTGCCAAATATTCCTTAGTTGGGATTTACTTTTTATCACCTTGGTGAAATGGAGATTCCTTGATTCCTTCTTGCATAGTAGGAGTATGGCGAATGTGATTTTCTTTCAATTTGAGAAATTATTTTATATATTTTTAATTTAATTTAAAAAATTTGAAAAGTTATCAACATTATTTGTATCAGTTTTTCCTTCAAATGTGTTACCTAGGTTTCAGAAACTTAATGGATTTTAAAATGATTTCTTTGTTGGGATTTGTGATGTGTTTAGGGTGTCTTGGAGCAATTACATAAATTGGTTCAACGCCATACGTTATTTTTTAAGAGTTGCCTTCATCATCACCTTGAATGTTTTTAGGAAGTAACTTGTGCTCTAATACTAATTTACATTAATTTGTATCTTATGTGGTAAATGTATTTCTTGCCTTGAATCTTGATCATGTTTGTTGGTTAATTATGCAAATTTGAATGGGCCTACATTCAATTTGGCGATAACCCAAAAATATAACACATGAGCCTACTTGGTATGAAATATATAAAATATATTCTTCATTTGATATTTCCAAAGTAAAGTGATGTGCTATTGTCTTAAAAACTCTCCTATATGTCTGTTTTATTTTTAAAAAATAGTTTTTCTTCACATAATAATGACTTTGTTGCTTCCTTATAGTGTTTGCTAAGATACACATGTTCTACAATAGAGTATTCATTTTGGGTAATTCGTATGTGTTTTTATTCGGCGAGTTCATTTTTAGTTTTAGCTTGTATTTAGTCTGCTTTGAATTAGGAAACTTTTGCCTCCCAATTTCTTTCACATCTATTAACAACCCTACCTTTTGTAAACGAAACAGGTTCAAAATTTTGCAAGCAATGATCCATTGTTAGGATTTGAGATCACTTGTAATTTGTTTGAGTCTTGAATTTCTTGCACACCATTGTTTAGCCTTTGCAAGTAGGCGTCATTTCTTCCTTTAGGATGTTAGATTTCCTATTGTTTGCGTTAGAGATTGTTACCAATAGTTGAATATTGAAAGGGAGAAAAAGCCATTGAATTTACTTGAGGATATCTAGCCACAATTCAAAACTTGCTCATCATCTTCGATACTTCAAATCCTAGGTGTGGATTTCTTTGTTTTCATAGATTAGAATAGATTTATGATTTATGATGAGAAGATTAATTTGTTTATGCATATATTTTTGTTTTTTCTTTTCCTTGCACTGTGGCCTTTTTGATTATACCTCATGTTACTTGCTCACTTTTGCTTTCTATATTAATTATATTAGTTTGCTTATGTTTATGATTTTTAATTTTTACGATCTTTTCCTTTCACTTTGGCCTTTTTGATTATGCCTCAATTTACTTGCTCACTTTTTCTTCCTATATTATGATTCGTGTTTTCTCTGACTTGGAGGGGGTGGGTGAGTGGTGAATTTTCCTTTCTTTCATTCGTGACATATTTTCTATTATACTTGTTTACACCCTCTTTACCTATTACTACGCTCTTGTATTTCCCACTTTGCTCATGTTTACCACTTTGGTTGATCATTTGTTTGTCGTTTCCTCTTTTTATGGTTCCTTATATGCATAGTTATGCTCGACTTTATCACCCTTTGCTTATGCTTCTAATTTCTATCTAATAATTCAATGGACTATACCTTATGATCCTTATTGTGCTTTGCTTGCATGCTTCCGAGCACCACTATGTTATCTTATGCATAGTTTGAACTTATGCAAATTGCTTGTATCTTATATTGTCATAACATTATCCTCTCTGTCCTATTATGCTTTTATGGCCAGACTATTACATTGGAAAATAACATACATTCCCTTTCCCTTTGCTACATTGTATTTTTCATTCCTTGTCATGCTTCTAGAGCCATCTTTTCAAATTAGGGGCATCATGCCCTCCACATCCAATTGTGTGTTTGCATGCCTTACCATGTACTTAGGATCCATATTAAGGATGCATACCTTACCCATATCATATGTACCTACATTGTGCCCCTAGGGCCATTTTACCTTTTTCATTTGCTTGCATTGGGGGCAAATTTATGGACCTTGATAATCTTCATTCTATATACTTTTCATGCTTACTATTTGATATGTACTCTTGTTAGACAATGCTATCCATGACATTTATGACACACCTTTGCATGATTTTTTAACATGCTTTACATTTCCTTAGATTACATTAATTTTTCATATATGATTTTTTCTCTCCTCCAATTCCTTTAAAATGCATGCTCATTTTAGAATTTACATGCACTTTGACATGGGAGCAATAGGTTATGGAAAATTTTGCTTACTCATGCAAATTCCACTTAGTTTTGGGGCTATTTTGATGATATGTCTCAATACAATTACATAAAGACAAGTGACATACTCATTGGTTCCTTATTTACCCCCATTTGTTTTCACCTTCACATATTTCTATACATTCAATCTTATCCCAACTCTATTTACACATGATCCACATATTATCCATATAATTAGTCCACATTTCCATGTATCCACCCTTGATCTTGAGACTTGCAATTCTTTCTCTTGAGTTAATCTCATGGTGCTTAGGATTGATCCTAAGCCACTTGGGTTTGACCCCAAAATTTAATTTTCTACTAGTTGTTGTAAGCCTACTTGGTACGTGTCTATGTGACTATTCATTATGTTTGGGTATTTAAAGACATTCATTCATGCATTTGAACGTATCCAAAAATACCAAGGAATAACAAGGAACATCTACATTACAAGGAACATTCGTCATATGAACATGCAAACAATATTTCATTTACATTCATAGTTCCACGGAGTTTCATGATGGGGGACGTGGGGATGGGCGGACCAAGGGCCTAAGTTTGGGGACGATAGGACGACAACATTGAAATACATATAGTACTTGAAAAAATAATTATAAAAAGATGTATAAGAATTACAAATGGAACTTTGGAAAACTAGTTTTATCCATTTGAATTTTGAAGTGAACTTTAACTTGACATCACTCCTCTTCTTGCTCTTCATCATGCTCCCCCTCAACCCTATTGCTCTTCATGATTACTCTTTCACCTTACACTTGAAACTTTCACTCTCACACGCTCACTCATAGCTTCTTGTTGATTTGTTTTTTGTGAATTGAAATGAGAATTGAAGGCCGTTTTATAGAGTTTGTGGGATTTGGGTAGGGCCCATTGGGCACAATATATATATATATATTTGGTCATTTGGTTGCAAGATTCGCCTGGGAATCTTTGAGATGAACTAGAGACAACTAAGAGTCCCTTAGATGTCTTGAGGACACCTTGGTGTCCTCAAAGTCCTAGTAGCGTCTTGGAAACGACGGTGCTGGTGGTGGGATGGTGTCGCTGGTGCTGGGCTGATGGGGGAACGTTCCCCCCAAGTCCCCAAGTCTTTGTGATGTGGACGTCTAGGGAAAATGGGGTTTTGGAGGGGGACGCATCCCCGTGGAACACTGTTTACATTAATCAACATGTTAAGCCATTACATGCTTGAGTTTGTTATCTTAAAATATTGTTTTAGGTTATAAAGCTAATCTATCAAGTTTGTTGATTGAGAAGCACATGAGTTCACAATCCAACTTCTCTTAAGACACTTAAATACAACTAGTCCTTATGCATAATTAAATAAAAAATCGCATAGGACCATGCCATTTTTTCTTTTAGTAGATTACCATATTAGGTCGATCTCTCCGAGTTAGTTTCGCATTACACATGATTGAACCACATGAGATTCTAAATTTGCTATAATTTTGAGATAGCGAGCACTTTAAGAGAATTACCTTTTTGTATTGTGGTGAATTGATTATGTGCATCTTCACATCCACGTTCCATCATCAATTTGAGAGATAAATACATCTATCTTTCTCATTTAATATCACAAATAAATTTTAATTTTAATTTTCAACTCAATTAAATCTAGGTTTATTAGTGCTTAATTGTATATGTTTATTTAATTAGCCTATATTTATGTGAAAGGATATTTTATTCCCTTACAAATTGATATTAACTTTCTAAACATTTGATGATGATATAAAATTTTATAGGGTAAGTGCATAAAGATGGTAGCAAAAGAGTGGCTAAAAATGTATACTATAATGAGTTTATGCTCCTAAAGGTGCGAGCAACCCTTAAAGTGTATGCATTATAATGCACACATGTCATTTTGACATTAAATAAAAAGACATATCTCGCTATTTGGCCATCATATTTTTTTGGTATTACAATTAATGCACTCATGCTATAACACACACGTTATGGTTCAAGCTATGAAAATCCCACCCTTTTAGGCTTGGATTTTTGAACATAAGGCTTGGAATTGTATGCATATTGCATATAAGCATGTTTGAACTCTCTACTTGTTAACTTTACAAATTTTAGAACAAAATTTTATGAAACAACCACTAAAATGTCAATATATTTCTTAGTTTTTTAACCATATATAATTTTCTATAGTTCAAATAAATAAAGGTTCTTATTTATATTTAATGTTAGTGATGTCTTTAGATGTCTCAAATACATGTTATTTTTCATAATTTTTAATTTATTTTCTTAAATTTGAAAAATATATGATTATTTTATGCTTCATTTTTTACACATTAAAATTCTTATTTTCAATTATTTTTGTGGAAGGTAGGTGACACATGCTCAATGATCCATTTTTAGGATGCTATATAGTTATATCTCCATCAATTGATTTTAATAAATACTTAATGAAACAAAATAGGGGTGCACATGCCTAATACTATGTTATGTTTTAGTGATAAAAAATATTACTACTTTTGTGTGCACTTAACAATTAGCCTTCTTGGGTATTTCCTGACCGATTCACTCCTGTTTCAGCTGTGGGTATTCCTTCGATTGTGCCTACTTCGGATTTGTCAGCTCTACCTTCAGGGGGATCCTGGTTGCATTCCTTCTTTCGCTTGTCTGATCTCCCCCTCAAAGGTGCCTTCTTTTTGTTCAACTTTGTTGGAGCCATCCATCGCTGTTTTGGCTTGGGAAGATCCTCCCCTCTCTCCTCGATTGGAGGACTT
This sequence comes from Sequoia sempervirens, assembly GCA_007258455.2. Lineage (NCBI taxonomy): Eukaryota > Viridiplantae > Streptophyta > Pinopsida > Cupressales > Cupressaceae > Sequoia > Sequoia sempervirens. The sequence continues at coordinate 545,647,623 of VDFB02000017.1, read as the reverse complement.
TGACTCTAAGGTTTCTTGGACCTTGGTTCAACGTAGAAAGAAGGGAATTCCCAAATCTATTGGGGAGCTTTGCCCTAGGGCTAAGGGTGTTCGATTTGCTGGTTTGGGATTTGCTGTTGTTTAGATCCTCGATTTGGGTTTTCCTGTTTGGTGTGCTGATGGTAATATTATTAGCCTGTTGTTTGGTGTTTGGTTGGGCAACCAATTTTCTTTTTCTTTGCTGCCTTTTCTATTCTTTGTATAGGGTTTCAGGGCCCCTTCAAAACTTGTTTATCGCTAATCAAAATCAATTAGCCTTCTTGGACCACAAGCCTTTTATCATAACATCTTTGTCTACATATTCTTGTAGAATAACATAAGAAAATGATGTCTACAGTCCTGCTCACCGTAGGAACCCTAGACTCAATTATTTTTGTGTTGATCTGTGGTAAGGGCACACATACTATTGTTGTTGTGTCCTCCTTAGCAAGGGATTCCACATTTGGCTCGAGCATTTTGGGAAGAGACATTTCATTTGTGCACATTACAACTACATTTTCCCCATGCCTTGGTGTCTGCTCTAGTTGCTGTGATGGTTGTGATAGTTTTGGGTCTCCTCATGATGGTCGTATTGGTGATCAAATCTTGTTGGGTGAGAGAGTGGATTTAAAATATCTTGGTTGTGTTGTTTCTTCTTAGGTTGGTGCTTTAGGGTTGGGTCATTGCACCTATGTGACATTGCTAGTTTAGGGGTTCCTACTTAAACACCTTTGAAAGAAAAATCTAGCATCTCCTTTGTTCTCAATCCTCTACTATAATGGTTTGTGGATAGGGTGTGATTGAAAATGAGTATATTCATTTGTCATACCTTGGTTTGCATGTCTAACCTTGATTTTATCTATCTACTAAGTTTATGGCTCCATTAAAACCGACTTACCTTAATCAAACATTTTGGCCTTCTTAATTTTAATCTTTGAAAAAAGTCTTAAAGTTTAGAAACTATATTAAGAGAACTACAATTATTGTTCTTATCACATTTTTAATTTTTGAGTCTAGGCAATCTTGAATTACTTGTTCAATTTTAGGTATTATTAATTTCAAGGAAAAATTGACTTATGACCCTCATTTTCCCCCTATTTCTCTACACTTAATATAGAATTAAAATTTATATAATCATAATTTAATGAGTATATTTTCATTTGAAGGAATTATAAGAAAAAATAATTGCTTTGCTCTTACACTTATATGCCCTAGATTCATCCCATTTGAGCCTATTCTCTCACCATGGTGGTTAAGGTTTCACCCCTACTTTGATCTTGTTTCTTCTTTATTTGATATCCCTTTGTGTAGAATTTGACACCTTTAGGCATAATCTCCCTCCCAAAGCATGCCCTCAAGACATTTCTACAACCATCAAATTTGATTGTATGATTGCATATGCCTTTGTTCCTAAACTTGACTCCATGCCTTTGGTAGATATTCTCGTATAAAATGTAGGTCATTTCATAGACTTTATTGGATCATTCCTTTATAGGTTATTTCATAGGTCTTTGGTTGAGTCTTGTGGCATTGGAAAATTGATCTACTTTGTTTGGGGGTAAAAAATATATTCCTTTGATATTTTTTTTTGTGGAGGATATTTCATGGTCATATTTTATTTTGGAGAGGAACAAAATGTTATTTTTAAAGGAGGACCTTGGTTCATGAGCTTAAGTGCCCTATGGTGATTTTTGGTTGACACATTTTGACGTGCAAGTTGTTAGAAATATGAAATAGATTGAATAATCCAAGAACTTTATAATAGAAAATCAAAGCTACATAAATTGGAAAAGCATAAAGAATGCACACCAAAACTCTGAGAGATTATGCAATGTCAATATGACAAAATTGCATTAAGAGCTTCCAAGTTGAAAAGATACAATACAAATATGCATGAATGGATGCAAGAGTATTGCAAGAATGAATGCAAATACAAGCTAGGTAGTGAGTTTATATAGAACTTAGGAGAGGAGGTAGGTGGCAAATCCAACCAATAGGAATTAACCACAAAAGTGGAGATGGACCACCAAAAGTGGAGGATGCCACAAAAAGTGGAAAGTGGTTCCACCCTTTAACGAAGGGAACAACTCATCACTTATCTCCTAGTTATTAAATAATAAACTCACTTTATTATCCTAAGCAGGCTTAATTAAGTGTAGGAAAAATCTAGGACTAAGGGAAAATAAATTAACCTACTAGGAAAATAAAAACCTACACCGACACTCCCCTTAAGAATAGCTTAGGAGGATGTAAAAGAAGATGGGTCTCAAAACTAAGCCATGTTAGGTACCCATGTACAAATGCAATGCAAAAAAATCTCTCACAACCAGAGAAAAGGAGAAAACTTAGTGGGACAAAACTCCTCTCCAAAAGAGATGAAAAAAAAGAAAATAAGTGATCAACCCAAGATCTTCAATTTGCAACACCAAATAACCTCCACAAGAGATAGAGAGAAACAATAGTGGAAGATGTTATTCCACTAAACAAGAATTGCAATATGATACAATATGATCAATATGCTATGCAATAGAATACAATGCTATACAAACTCGTGGTTGACATATTCCCCCCATTATCTGCACACAAAACTTTGATAGATTTTCTAGTTTATTTCTTTGCAAAATCCTTATACTCCAAGAATGAATCAAAGAATTCAGACTTCTATTTGAGAAAGTACACAATGGTGTACCTGGAGAAATCGTCACTAAATGTTAAAACATATCGGGCTCTACTAAAAGATGGTTGTGGAAATGGCCCTGCCAAATCACTATGTACCAACTCCAAAAGATGTGAGGCTCTCCAAGCTTTGCCTTTTTCAAACTTCTCTTCAGGATGCTTGCCAAGAATGCAACCATGAAAAACACCTTTAGAAAAGAAAACTGTAGGCAATCCTATAACCATGTCTTATTTGCTGAGCTGTTGCAGGTAGCGGTAGTTCAAGTGACCAAACTGTTGATGCCACAAGTTACTCATATCATCTGAATGAGTGAGTAGAATAGTTGAAGGAGGATCGGGAACAAAGTGAGAGAATAAATAAAGTCAAGACTAATGATCTACTCTCCCAACTGCAACTTTAGAATCATTCTACATCTCACGAATCACCACTAAATCAGGAGTTAACTCAACTCTCTTGCTTGTGCCTGTGTGAGTGATTTGATAAATAGATAGGAGATTAGTTGATAATGAGGGCACACAAAGAACATCTTGGAATGTGCCATCCCCCATATCAATAAACCCTCTCCCACACACCTCAAGTGGAGTGTCATCACCCATCAAAATGGAAGGCAAAGAACATGGCTCCATAGATTCAAGTTCATCCTTACTTGAATCCATGTGGATGGTGGAGAAGCAACTACTACAAGGGCCTTTCCCTTTCCTTTCCCCTTGTTCTCTTTGGCCTTTTGAGAACCCTCTTCTGAACTCTGTTTGATGGAATCAGGAACATTGAGATTATTCTTCTCAAGAATGTGTATCAAATGATCAACCCATTTCTTCAAACATTTTTTCTCATCATGACCGGGTTTCTTACAATAGGAACATTTGACCTCTCTTTCTTGGGCTTGTCACCTTTTGAAGATGAGGTCTCATTACTTGCTTTTGGAGTAGCTGATTTTTGATTCTTCTTCTCTTTGCTATTCTTTTGTTTCTTATCCTTATTACTACTTTGTCCTCTTTGTTCATTCATGTCAAGGTTGGTAGCCAAGGCATGAGACTTAGAAGACTTAAGAGTGCCCATCTAAATTAGCTTGTCTTGCTCCCGTGTGAGAGAAGTAGCAAAATCATCCAAATATGGCATCTTGAATTGAGATACAAGTGCATGCTTTGAGAGAATACTTAGAATCAATAGTTCATCTTTCTTATCAATTTCACATTTTTGTAGTTGTAGCCTTAGTGATTTCATTTTGGTGAAGAAATCTTGAATTGTGTTGCAATTGCTTGGATTTAAACTGATTAGTTCATTCTCCAACATATGACCCCTCATAAAATCTTGCACACCAAAAAGAGATTGTAGCTTTTTCCGTATTTCATTTGGAGTATTCAAAGATTTAACATGAAAGAGTAAATCAGGAGATACAAACACACACAATTCTCCATATGCTTTATCACATTTGTTAAATCACTCAAACTTTTTTTCATCTTCATTTGGTTCAGTTTCCATTCCCATTACTACTCTATGCAAATCAAGTCTTCTTATGTGAATTTCTGTTTGTTTTTTCCACTCAAAATGTTTGTATGTAGTTAGAATAGGAACTGTTGTTGATGCTATGATGAAGAAATGCAAAATAAAAATGTAGAAAGAAAGTGAACACAAGAACGCCAAGAACACCCCCACCCTTTCACTAGTATCAAAGATCACCGCCCAAATATTATAAGGTTGGTACTTTATAATTTAGTCTGTTTACAAAGCCTTTTCCAAGATATAATGCTCAATAGGCTCAAAATAACCAAAATGACCAAAATTCCAATGCCCAAAGCAAAATATACAATTTTTTTTAAAAAATGGCTAAATTTAGCCTATAGGAAACAATTTTTTCTAGCAAATTTTTTTATTTTTGATTTAATTTCTGAAAAATCTACTCACTATTTGTAGACAATAACAGAAACACAAAAATATTTTGATGCTAAGAACAAAACCCATAAATCGTTTTTGATCTAGCAAGCAAAAGATGAAAAAATGATTTTTTAAACCTTTAGTCAGAAGAAAAATGACATGTGACGCTTTTTGTACAAATTTTTTCTTTAGATCTGTGCAAGATATGCAAAATCTAAAAGATACCCAGTTGATATTTCAACCTTGGCTACACAACCGAGAAACCATTTTTCTCAAAAATGAGTGGAAGCTGGATTTTTGGAAGTAAAAAGAAAAACGACTCTAATGAAAAATGAATTTCTTCAAACCCTTGCTTGCAACTATGTTAAATGATCTCCAATTTGGATGAAACAAAAGCTAAATTTGACTTTCTCGAGCCTTCTAGATGTGTAGGAACAATAAAAAATGCTGCAAGTATAACAAAAAATGTTGCAATCACTCGGATCTCACAAAACACATGCAAAATAAAGAGGTAATTAAATCTTTGCAAATCATTTCTGATTCTCTAGATCATTTAAGAAAGCAAGAGAAGAGCATATGGGAATTTACAAGTTTTTTACAAAAAACTCAATCTCTCAAAAGCTTTGATACCATGTTAGAAATTTGAAATAGATTGAATAATCCAAGAACTTTATAAGAGAAAATCAAAGCTACATAAACTAGAAAAGCATAAAGAATGCACACCAGAACTTCAAGAGATTCTGCAATGTTAATATGATAAAATTGCATTAAGAGCTTCCAAGCTGAAAAGATACAATGCAAATATGCATGAATGGATGTAAGAGTATTGCACGAATGAATGCAAATACAAGCTAGGTAGTGAGTTTATATAGAACTTAGGAGATGAGGTAGGTGGCAAATCCAACCAATAGGAATCAACCACAAAAAGTGGAGAAGGACCACCAAAAGTGGAGGATGCCACCAAAAGTGGAAAGTGGTTCCACCCTTTAAGAAAGGGAACAACTCATCACTTATCTCCTAGTTATTAAATAATAAACTCACTTTATTATCCTAAGCAAGCTTAATTCAGTGTAGAAAAAACCTAGGACTAAGGGAAAATAAATTAACCTACTAGGAAAATAAAAATCTACACCAACACAAGTGTATGTGCTTGAGGAAGTTCTAATATGTGTAAGACTTCACTTTCTTTCACTACATCTTTTGAATAAATATGCTTTAAAAAATATTGGTAAAATTTGGACTTGACCCCTCTTAAATCTTGTAATGTTGCATGTGCTCACATATGTGTTTGGATTAATCTAAAAAAGGGTCCATTTGAATCAATTGAGATTAAGGTATTAGATTGGGTGCACACTAACTACTAGATTATGAATGCTTGCCCTTCCAATGCATATATTTCCATGAGTACATGCACTTCTCTAGGGACTTCCCTCTTAGTAAAGAAACCATTGCTGAGAAACACATGTCAAGTAATGATGGGTTTCAAAAAGTACACAATAAGAAAAAGAACAAAAGAGACAAGTGTAGGAAACCAAAACCAAGATTTGATTCTCTTCCTCTTGAAAGTTTAATTTTTTTGGCCTTCTCTTTATATTTAGAAATTTCTCACTTTGATTTAGATCCAATTAAGGATACTCGAGATTAGGACAACTAGTATGCCTCTCATATTATCTCCTTGAGATTTGATTACACCAAAAGATCTACCTGAAATCCTTTTGGGAGAATCATATGCAATCATCAAAACTAGAAAACTGTTGAGTATGTGGGGCCAACCCTAATCTTATACTCACTAGATCAAATTCCAAGCTAGGAAGAAAAATAAACTAGGAATTTAGAGTATAAATACATAAAAAATTGATGGTTAAAAAATAATTAACATTAGAAGGTTCCTTAAAGCCTAAAAATTGAATCCTCTCTCTTGGAATTGTAGGGATTTGGGTGGTGCTCTATTTTTTTTTTATGTCAAATCTCTCATCAAGGACCATTCTCTTATTTTGATTAGTGTCCAAGAAACCAAACTAGACCTTTATAGTGTATTTGAATGTTTATGGACCTAACTCTAATATTATAAAGATGTAGTGTTGGCTTTCCATCTACTTCTGCATTGAGGAGTAGAAGCCCTAGAAATTGATCTTGGTTGGTGATTTAAACCTTATGCTTTTTTCCTTTTGAAAAAAGAGATGGATTGATAATTTGTGACCCTTACAGAGAGTGTGTTGAAGACATTATTTATTTTGCTTTATACCAAACCAATTAAAGGGAAATTCACATGGTCCAACAAAATAATTTGGTTGAGATAGATTTATTGCTAAATGATTGGATATGTTTCTAGTTTAGGAAGACATTATTATTCTCTTCCTTTATATCACCAAAAGAATATTTAGAGTATGGTTTTTAGCCACAAGCCTATTCTTTTAGATAGTGGGAGCAATAAAATTAAGGTTTCCATTCCATTCAAATACAATGTTGATTGTATTAATCTACTTGGCCTTCCTCAAAGAAGTGGAGTTGTAACTATAGATGCCTCTCCAACAATGCTTAGGATGCTTGAAGATATCTATATTAGAGTCCAATTTGAGAAATGGTGGAAATATATATTTTTCTTTACAAAGCATTCCCTTTTACTCAAACTCAATTGAAGAGATTTTTGAAACTAAACCCCTTACTAATGCTCCCAATATTGAGAGAGACTATCTCCTTGAGATATGAGAGGAAAAATCCCTCTATTGGTTGAGTGGGAGAATATTGATTACCTCAATATCCTCTTTAATTATATGAAAAATCCAAGTAGGAAGAATAATATAAGAGGCTTAAATTCAATATGACATGTTTTTGTGAAGGTGATGCTAATACCATATTCTTCCACCTAAAAAATCATCAAAGATACCAAAGGAATACAATCAAGGAAATTGAGTTGAACAATAGATCCAATCTTATTTATATTGAGGATATTAAGAAGGTTGTTCATGCACAAATATGAAGTTTTTTTTGAAAAAAATCAATGGGAGACCTTTGATTTCAAGTTTCTCTCCTTATCAACATTCCTAATGTTATATCTAAGGACATAAAATAGCTTTTAAGTCAAGCAATTATCATGGAAGAGATAAAAGGGATTGTCTTCAACATAGCTAAGGACAAGGCTCTTGGTGATGATGGGTTTTCTAACTCCTTATATGTATTTTGACCTTTTTAAGGATGATCTGCTTATCTTGGATAAGATTCTTGAAAAATAGGCAAGCTCATTAGTGCTACCAACTCTACATTTTTAGGTTTGATACCTAAAGAAAACAGTGCTACCACCTTCAATAGAGTTAGACCAATTTCTCTAAGTTCTACATTTTTATTACTAAAATTCTTGCTAGTAGAATGAAAAAATCCCTAGGTTTGATCATATCTAAGGAACAAGGTGGGTTCATTCTAGACAAGAAAATCTATGATAACATTGTGATCGTAAATGAAGTGATGTAATCTATGATAACATTGTGATCATAAATGAAGTGATGTATATTAGCATCAAATAAATAAGAAAAATGATCTTTCCATTAAGCTTAATATGGATAATCCCTTGGTAGAGTTGATAACAAGTTTATAAAATAGGTACTGCAAGCCTCTTGGTTTCCTTTCTCTTCAAGAAATGAATTTAGGGTTGCATTGCTTATCCTTGGGTTGCCCAAATCATTATTGTATCCCCAACTAGTTTTTTAAATACTTAAGGTCTTTGTCAAGGTTGTCCTTTTTCTCCCTATTTTTACATCATCATTGCTTAAACCTTGGGGAGATATATCTTAGTTGAATTGAGAGCTTCAATAATAATTGGAATTAAGGTGAACAATGGAGTTTAGGAAACCACCCATGTCTAATTTGCTAATGTTGGTGTGAAAAATGTATTTTACATAATTGGTTCATCACCTATGTCCTATCCACACTAGTTCCTCAAGTTTACTTAGGGTACACATAAGATATTTATCATTTTATGTTTCATATCAAAAGATTAATACACTTGTCGTAATCTTATGTAGTCCCATGTCTCACCTTGGCCTATATAATCGAGGGGTTCTCCTAATCCATTCCAATCAAAATCTTTATCATTGAATATTTTCATCCTTAGATATAATAGAATTATTCTCTCATATTTGATCTCTCTTGTGCTTTCATTGAAGCTCCTAAATATTGGGTGGCTACATATTTAGCTAAATATTACATGGAAAAGTATTATATACCAACTCTTATATGGTATTAGAGCTTGTGGAATTTATTTTTGTTAGTATTTATTGACAGATCTAGGTTGCAAATCTTGCTAGATATTTAAAAGTTGAGTATTCTCTTCTCTTGCATCATATGATGACCTAAAAAATTAGAAAAAATGATTAAAATACTAGATTTTGAGGGGTTCATCTTTGTGGCTTTGTATTGCAAGTTTATATTGGAGCATGTTGGTACAAATATGAGCTCACTATTGAGGGTGTCCAAGAAAGTCAGTTTAGCCATTTGATTTGTCTAAATTGGACATATGAAGTTATATCTACAAGGTTTGAAGTTGGTAAGTTGTTGCCATATCTAGAAGGTAGCTACAAATTTAGAGTATTTTGGATCAAATATAACCGTACAATTGTGTCTAGATGGTCCAAGGACTTAACAACCAATTTCCATTTCATCAACTTTAGAGCACTTTGCCTTGAGTGATCAAAGAAAAATTTCCCCTCTTTGATTGTGTAGATTGTACTATGATATTCTCACATAATATTTTGTATCATATTTGCTGAAGAAGGCACTACACAACACTAGTGTCATCCCTACATGGGTTGGATATGCTTCACATTTAAGATAAATCTGTTTTAAAATTTTTGATTAAAAATTAAAAAAATTATTGTTTGCATACTCATAGAATACTACTTCTGTAGTCCTTGCATAGTATTATAGGTATGAAGGTGGTTTCCTGGTTATAGATAGTGGGTTCAACTAGAGACTTGTAGTTTCACAAAATTCAATTGATAGTTTTTCACAACTATAAACACCTAAAAATGACTAATGTATTTTCATCTCACAATCATCATTATCCTCATTAATTCTTCTATCTATATTAATTAAATAATCTATAAATAATATAATTAAGCTAATATTTCTCCCTTTTAATTTATAATAATTAAATATTTTTTGATTAATTAATAATCTTAATTTATTCAACACTTATTATTTTCTCTGCAACATTTAATTAAAATCAAAATCAAATTATCTTTGATCCACTATAATTAAATAATTTTTTAAAATTATTTAATTAGCTAATACTACTCTTTTAAATTAAATATTTTCTTCCCAAAATAAATAAATAAAATTAATATTTATTTATTTCCCAACTATCATTCTGAAATAAATAAAATTATTTATTTAATTCTTTTAACTTTTTTAGACTACAAGAATCGGGTAGCAAGACCCCCTATAAACTGTAGTGCGCCTGGTAAACTTTTTAACGTGATCAACAACATTGGTGCGACACGCCCTCCGGTACCACAGGGTGGGGGAGACTAGACCTTGTGACCAACCTCCTACAACAAGAAAGATTTAGCCAACCGAGCTAGGGCCCTCATTTAATTCTTTTAACTTTCCTCCATTAAATTTAAATAATTATTTTTGATCCACTATAATTAAATAATTTTAAACAATTATTTAATTAGCTAATACTCTTTTAGATTAAATAAATCAAAACAATTTATTTAAATTAAATTGTTTCTTGGGGTGGGGGCCTAGCTTGATTGGCTAAAGCATCCTGTTGCAGGCAAGAGGTCACGAGGTCTAGTCTCCCCCCAAACCCATGGTACTGGAGGGTGTGTCGCGCTAGCACCACTGGTCATGTGAAAAAAGTTTACCAAGCACACTGTAGTTTATAGAGGGACAGATAGCCGACCGATTCTTGTAGTCTAAAAAAAAAATGTTTCTTCTAAAAATAACTAAATAAAATTAATATTTATTTATTTCTTTCTTTTAACTTTCCCTCCTTTATTAAGTTTAAATTATAGGCCTTACTGTATCTTGAATTTTTCTATCCATTGATCTTTCTAATTAATTTCCACTATTGATAAAAAATCAAGTGAAACATATATATACAAAGCTTTCATTCATACCCCCTAGAGCATTATGATCAAGATCACTATCAAGAGTACTATCAAGCTACCATTATCTTTATCAAACAATCAATCTATCAAGCTATCATTGACAAGCATTAAGTATCATTTGTCTTTAAGCAAATTTTATCATTATCTTTGCTATCATGTCATTATTGTTCTTTCATGGTTATTGTTATTTTCAAGAGCAACCCACAATAGAGCAAATCAAGGTCTTTTCTATAATGACTTTGTTAATCATTTCTGAGCCAAGATCTTGAGCTTCATTAAGTGATTGTTGAAGTGCAAATTTTGTATTTTCATTGCATTGTTAGTATTTGTGATTCACATTTTCATCATCCATATTTTGGCATGCTTGGTGGGACTCACTTGATTTTGATAATAAGTTATTTTACAAGAAATTTGGTTTTTGAAGGTTGCAGGTGCATATTTGCACATCTAGGTAATTTTGTCACATTTTTGAGCTGACTTGTAACACATTTGGTTAGATCTGATGTGTTTTTGGGTTCACACGATGCCTTTGGTATATATACACATTCAATTTTTTGCATTTTTATTAGATTTGTGCATTTGAAGCACTTTGCAACACATTTAATGAATCATGTTGTGCATTTGGAAAACTCTACAACACATCTAGGATATTTGGTCGTGAATCCAACAAATTTTGTGACACTTTCAACATCTTCTATTGCAAATTTGGTTAATTTTACCATGCATCTAAGATATTTCATAGTTCTTTTGAGACATTTTCCAATGCATCTAAGACATTCTGTTGCACTTTTGAGCTCTATCACTACACATCTGATCAACATTTGGGGTTAAACTAAAATTTGATGTTGATTCATTTCAAAATTGAAATTTTTAGTTCCTAACAACCAACCTGAAATGTGATTTGAATCTAACCCTAGGTCTGAGAACTTGGTATTTTGGTCTCTCTTGTTGTTGAACCTTGTGGAAATAAATTGGATCTTTTGAGAGTTGAAAGGGTTGCAAAAAAAGTGGATTTAGAGCTCTTCATCAAATTATCTTCTCAAATTTAGTGTTGGACTTTGGGTTCTTTCATTCTAATAATCACATAGATCTTTCTTTTTTTAAAATGTGTTCAATAGTTTCACTATTTACTTTACTTTTTTCAATCTTGCTTAGCGTGTCTTCCTCACATTGGAAATTAAATTAAAATAAATCTCAATGGTCAAATCTTCATTTTCAAATGGTCAAATTAGAACAACAAATGATCAAATCTTCATTTTCAAAATTCCATTGTCCTAAAAATTCATCAATTAATTATTCTTGCTCAGTTACAGGGATAACTTTTGTATATGTTTGTAACAATGGTAATTGAAGATCATGACAAGAGAGGTTGCATTCATTAGGTAGAGGGGGTATAAAAACATCACTTTTTGTCAGTGCGACTTCCCCACCAATTTCTTCTTTTGTTTTTAAATTCAAAAACAGGGGTTTGGGGGTGACAACCCCTAGCGGGGTCAAGGGGTAGCACCCTGGGTGCGCTCCCTGTCGCGATATAGGGTGGGGTCGAAGGGCGGAGCCCTCGTCACCAAGCACATTTTTCTTCTTGCGTGACCTTCAAATCTTCATTTTTGAAACATTTTTCTTTGAAAAGCGATGTGTTTGAACTACCTTGAAAATGCAACATTTTTATCATTTTTATGTTGTTTCTTCAAAATTGCTTCTTTCTATCAATTGATTCACAACTAGTGTGAATATATATAAATGGTTGTATCTACTAAGATCTACCTACAAACTCAAAACATTCATCTCTATGATTTAAACAATGCAAATTAGGAGTAGTCACCTAGGCATGACTAACAAGTGCACGAGCTTTCATCCTAACACATTGGTCCTAACTCATCTCACCAAGATAACAAGCCTTTGACACCTCTCCCCGACAACAATGCCAAAATTGAGGTAAAAAATAAATTGTATTTAGCTCAATCTAAGTGTTAATTTGAGGATTGTAAGCTCATGAAAGGTATTGTGGCAATATACACAATGGCCGCAGGTCGTGAGAAGAGTGTCATGCCCTAAAAAAAAACACTAAGGTCATTGACTTGGCAATTATTATTTTTCTTATCATTAAGTGTATCATGTTGGCCCTCATGTGACTTAGGGATATTAAGTTTTTTACTCAAAGGTAGGTTGAGTGTTGAAGAGGTGAATGAGTCAAAGAATAGTTTTATAGATTTTTATGTCAAAATACAAAAGAAGCAAAAAAATCCTTGACTTCTCTTGTGCTACTAATGTCGTTAATTTCATTATAGCATATTAATATTGGTATTTTTATATCAAGTTCATTAACATACCTTAAGGCACTTTATTAACAAACTTTCCTCACAATAGTATAATAATTTAGGATCAAGTTTCTATAGTTGGTACCAAGACAGAGGTATTATTAATCTTCCCCCCTAAATTTTTGATATTGCTTATTAATTTCCTTAACAATAGGTCCAAACTTAGCCACTAACATTGAATTTTATATATTAATATTACTTTTCCTTGTAGTAATAATGTTAAGTCTAAGTTAAATACTAATATTTATCTATATATTCATATTTGTATTGTTTACTCCTTTCTTTCTAATATTCTTGCTAAGTCTAGCTTATTCATCTCTAATAATTAATTAACAATAACAATATTTAATTTAATTATTATTTTATTTTTTTATTTATTCTTATGTTGTATTAGGACTATAAAAGTAGGTAGTCACATTTTTATTCACAAGACTCACAAAATGTATTAATCATTGTTTTGAAACAACTTTTATTATAGCTATGAGATACACAACTCAACTCACCACACATTAATTCGTGCTCCCAATATTAATATTGATACTAGCTTATCCATCTTAATATATTAATCTATATATTATACGCCAAGAGATTTCATTTTTGAGGCATTTTTTTTTTGCTTTTTTTTCTTTTTAATTTAAAAATACCCCTTGAAAATGAAATCTCTTGGTGTATAATATATAGATTAATATATTTAGATAAGCTAGTAGTATCTGCGATGTGCATAAGACATTGAATAAATTACTATATATAGGTTTATGATTAGAGATAGCATTTAGGATTAGGGTTTATATCATGGTTAGGGTTAGCATTAGGGTTCTAGGGTTTGGTTTAGATTTATTATTATGATTAGGGTTAGGGTTTAGTGTTAAGATTGGGTTTATGGTCATAGTTAGTGTGAGAATTATGTTAGGGTTAGGGGTAGAATTATGGTTATGGTTAGGGTTTGGATTATAATTATAATAGGTTCCAGGTTAGGAATAAGGCTTTGGTTAGTGTTAAGGGTAGGGTTGGAATTACTATTAAGGTTTGGATTGGAAATATAATTAGGGGTAGGGTAAGGATTTATATTTGGTTAGAGCTATGGTTTGGGTTAGGGTTACGATCAAGGTTAGGATTAAGGTTAAGATTAGCATTAGGGTTAGGATTTGGTTTATGATTATGATTATGGTGAGGGTTAGGTTTTAGACTTATGATTAGGGTTATAGTTAGTGTTAGGGTTTAGTGTTAAGGTTCATTGTTAGACATTGAATAAATTAATATAATTCTAGGGTTATGATTAAGGTTAAAATTTAGGGTTATGATTTATATCACAGTTAGGGTTAGCATTAGGGTTAAATTTTATATCATGGTCAGGGTTAGCATTAGATTTAGGGTTAACCATTTAGGATTAGGGTTTAGCATTTAGGTTTATGATTATGGTTAGGGAACTAGGGTTTAGGCTTATGGTTAGGGTTATAGTTATAGTTAGGGTTTAGTGTTAAGGAAAGTGTTAGAATTACGTTTATGGTTAGGGTTAAAATTTTGTTCTATGGTTAGGATTATGTTTAGGGTTTACATTAATGTTCAGGTTAGGGTAAGAATTATGGTTAGGGTGAGGAAATGGGTAGGATTGTTTAGGATGGGTAGGATAGGGTTACGGTTAGGGTTAACATATATAAGAAGTGTTACCTAATCCTAATTCTATCTCTAACCCACCCCTAACCCTAATCCTAACATTAACTAATCTTGACCCTATCTCTACCCCTCACCCTAACCTTGATCCTAATACTAACCCAACCTTAATCCTAATTATATCTCTAACCATAACCCTAATACCAATCCTAACCCTAACCCTAATTAATTTAATTTTGGATCCATCATAACCCTAACCCTAACCTTAACCCTAATTAAACCATCTTAAATCTATTTGAACCCTAACCCTAATTATGCCATAAATCTAACTCTAATTGAACTCTAGCCCTAACTTTGAAAGACAACACAAACCTCAATCCTAATCCTAATTCTATCTCTAACCATAACACTAACCATAATCATGGCCCTATCTCTAACTTAACCCCAACTAATCCTAATCCTAACCCTAATTCTATCTCTAATTGTAACCTAACCCCAACCTTCACTCTATCTCTAACCAAAACTCTAACCCTAAACCTAATCATAAAAGAAAACTCAACTCTAACCCTAACCCTAACACTAATCCTAATTTTATTTCTATCTCTAACACAAACCATAACCCTAATCCTATCCTTATCTCTAACTCTATCTCTAACCCTAACCGTAACCCTTATCCTAATTCTATCTCTAACCTTAACTATAATCTTGACCTTATCTATAACCCTAACCATAATCCTTACTCAAACCATAACCCTAATCCTAATTCTATCCCTAACCCTAACCCTAATCTTGACCCTATCTCTAACCCTAACCCTAATCTTAATCCTAATACTAACCCAACCCTAATCCTAATTATATCTCTAACCATAACCTTAATCCTAATCCTAATCCTAACCCTAATTAATTTAATGTTCTCTCCATCATAACCATAACCCTAACCTTAACCCTAATTAAACTATCTCAATTGTATTTGAACCCTAACCCTAATTGTGCCATAACCCTAACTCTAATTGAACTCTAGCCCTAACTTTGAAAGACATTTCTCCCCTCACAAAAACCTCAATCCCAATCCTAATTCTATCTCTAACCCTAACCCTAACCCTAACCTTGGCCCTATCTTTAACCTAACCCCAACTAATCCTAAACCTAACCCTAATTTTATCTCTAATTGTAACCTAACCCTAATCTTCACTCTACCTCTAACCAAAACACTAGCCCTAAACCTAATCATAACAAAAAACTCAACCCTAAACCTAATTCTATCTCTAACCCCAACCCTTACCCTAATCTTTACCCTATCTCTAACCATCACTCTTATTATAATCCTATTTGTAATGTTAACCCCAACCCTAATCCTAATTTTATCTTTATGCCTAACCCTAGCCCTAATATTAGCACTAACCCAAACCCTAATCCTAATTCATTTATAACCCTAATCCTAATTTTATATCTCTAACCCTAAAACTAACCCTAATACTAACCCTATCTCTAACCCTAACCCAAAACCTAATCATAATCATAATCCTAACATAAACCCCAACCCCAATCCTAATCCTAATTATATCTCTAACCCTAAACCTGACCCTAACCGTAACACTAATTACAACACTAATGCTAATTATATTTCTAACCCTAATTGTAACCCTAATTATAATTTTATTTTTAACGCTAACCCTAATCCTTACACTATCTCCAATTCTAACCCTAATCCTAATTCTATCTTTAACCCTAACCCTAACCCTAATTCTTACACTATCTCTAACCCTAACCCTAATCCTAACACAAACCCTAACACTAATCCTAATTTTATTTCTATCTCTAACACAAAACCTAACCATAATGCTAACCCTATCTCTAACCCTAACCCTAACCCTAATCCTAACAAAAACCCTAAATTTATTTCTATCTCTAACAAAAGCCCTAACCTTAATCCTAATTCTATTTCTATCGCTAACCTGAACCCGAACCCTAATACTAACCCTAACCCTAACCCTCATACTAACCCTAATATTAATTCTATCTCTAACCTTAACCCTAACCCTCATACTAACCCTAATCATATTTCTATCTCTAACACAAACCCTAACCCTAATCGTACCCCTATCTCTAACTCTATCTCTAACGTTAACCCTAACCCTTGTCCTGATTCTATCTCCAACCTTAACCGTAATCTTGACCTTATCTCTAACCCTAACCCTAATCCTTACTCCAACCCTAACCCTAATCCCAATTCTATCCCTAACCCTAACCCTAATCTTGACCCTATCTCTAACCCTAACCCTAACCTTAATCCTAATGTTAAGCCAATCCCAATCCTAATTATATCTCTAACCATAACCCTAATCCCAATCCTAACCCTAAACCCTAAACCCTAACCCTAACCTTAATCCTAATGTTAAGCCAATCCTAATCCTAATTATATCTCTAACCATAACCCTAATCCCAATCCTAACCCTAACCCTAATTAATTTAGTGTTAGCTCCATCATAACCATAACCCTAACCTTAACCCTAATTAAACTATCTCAAGTGTATTTGAACCCTAACCCTAATTGTGCCATAACCCTAACTCTAATTTAACTCTAGCCCTAAATTTTAAAGACATTTCTCCCCTCAAAAAAACCTCAATCCTAATCCTAATTCTATCTCCAACCCTAACCCTAACCCTAATCTTGGCCCTATCTTTAGCCTAACCCCAACCCTAATTCTATCTCTAATTGTAACCTAACCCTAATCTTCAATCTAATCATAACAAAAACCTCAACCCTAAACCTAATTCTATCTCTAAACCTAACCCTTACCCTAATCTTTACCCTATCTCTAACCATCACTCTTATTGTAATCCTATTTGTAATGTTAACCCCAACCCTAATCCTAATTTTATCTTTATGCCTAACCCAACCCTAATATTATCACTAACCCAAACCCTAATCCTAATTCGATTTCTAACCCTAATCCTTATTCTATCTCTAACCCTAATTGTAACCCTAATCCTAGTTCCCTATCTCTAACCCTAACCCTAAGCCTAATCATAATCATAATCCTAACATAAACCCCAACCCCAATCCTAATCCTAATTCTATTCCTAACCCTAACCTTAGCTCTAACAATAACACTAATTGCAACACTAATTCTAATTCTATTTCTAACCTAATTATAACCCTAATTCTAATTTTATCTTTAACCCTAACCCTAATCCTTACACTATCTCTAATCCTAACCCTAATCCTAATTCTATCTTTAACCCTAACCCCAACCCTAATTCTTACACTATCTCTAACACTAACCCTAATCCTAACAAAAACCCTAGCACTAATCCTAATTTTATTTCTATCTCTAACACAAACCCTAACCCTAATGCTAACCCTATCTCTAACCCTAACCCTAATTGTAATCCTAACACAAACCCTAACACTAATCCTAAATTTATTTCTATCTCTAACACAAACCCTAACCCTAATCCTAATTCTATTTCTATTGCTAACCCAAACTTGAACCCTAATCCTAACCCTATTTCTAACCCTAACCCTAACCCTAACCCTAATACTAACCCTAATCCTAATTCTATCTTTAACCCTAACCCTAATTCTTACACTATCTTTAACACTAACCTTAATCCTAACACAAACCCTAACACTAATCCTAATTTTATTTCTATCTCTAACACAAACCCTAACCCTAATGCTAACCCTATCTCTAACCCTAACCCTAACCCTAATCCTAACACAAACCCTAACACTAATCCTAAATTTATTTCTATCTCTAACACAAACCCTAACCCTAATCCTAATTCTATTTCTATCGCTAACCTGAACCCGAACCCTAATCCTAACCCTAACCCTAATACTAACCCTAATCCTAATTCTATCTCTAACCCTAACCCTAATTCTTATCCTATCTCTAACCCTAACCCTATCCCTAATCTTGACCCTATCTCTAACCATAATCCTGTCACTAATCCTAATGCTAACCTAATCGTAATCCTTATTATATCGCTAACTATAACCCTAACCCAAATCCTAAACCTATTTCTAATTAATCTAATGTTGGCTCCATCATAACCCCAACCCTAACCTTAATCCTAATTGAACCATCTTAAGTTTATTTGAACCCTAACCCTAATTGTGTCATAACCCTAACTCTAATTGAACTCTAGCCTTAACTTTGAACAATATTGCTTGCCTCACCCTAGGTGAGAGAATATTGCTTTCTATCCATTTTTTTTCTATTCAAATTTTCTTATTTTCTTCCTCATTGTTATTTTTATGGTCTTATTATATCCTTCACTTCAATTGAAGTGGAAGTTAATTTATTGTGAACCAAATTTGATGTTTGTAGTGGCATTTTGAATGAGATAATCAATAGCATACACTAAAAGATCTCAAATTCTAAAACATGTAAGATGCATATTCATTTTAGGGATTTTGGAGTGCATTCCTAATAGAGCTCGAAGTTCATGTACACCATCATTTTTTGGACACAACCTAACAAATCTACATCAAATATAATGATTAGTTAAAATAAACTTATTTACCACTACATTAAACAACAATGAGATAGACACAAATACGAGAATAATAATGTTAAATATAAATCTCATTAACAAATTTTCCATCACCCATATTAACTTGTACGTTTTCTTTGGGAATACAATTAGACATTGATCAACCAATACAAATAAACAATGGCATTTGAAATTGCTTTTATGTGTAGCTAGAAGATTCCTTTCATTCTTTTACTAATAGGTGGAATTTAAATGTTTATGGTTAGAGGAAATTATAATGAATTATTGCTTGATTATTGAGGCAAGTTAACAATAATATATGTAAATATTTGTGCATGCTTCTATCCTATTTGAAAATAACATTTTAGATCTTCTTTAATAAATTTTAATGATTTTTTACAAATTTTTCTTCATCAAAATTTTACAAACTTCTTATGGAATCTTGAGTAGGAAACAAATTTTATGCATCCATGCTAAAATGTGATCTAAACTAGATAATGTATTTACTATTCCCATGCTTCCGAAATTAAAAAATGAGTTTTAAAACCTTATTTTTATGAAGAATTTTTCATCATATTCAAATCGTAAACAAAGGAAAAGAGATGTAATGCAATGCATGTATATTCAATAGCAAGAACATGCTTTGATGGAAGATTATAAGTTACTTTTTAGAAACCGAAAAAAAACATTAACCTTGTAACAAATAAGAAACAATATCAATAATTACACTATTAAAGTTATACTAACATTGAATGACAAATAAGCAAATCAACAAATAAAACCTGGCAAGCTTCATTGCACGTTATTTTCAATTCCTACTTATATATTGGTTTAGAAATTAGAAGCTCATGTCTTGTATGTACATAAATAGTGAGAAACTCGATTTCATGAAAAATTGCTGAACATCAAAATACAAGAACGAAACCCCTAGGAAAGTGGAGCATCCTCTATTTTACATTGTCATGGAGATGTTAAATCGGACTGTGAAACTTAACTCTGAAGCTCATTTAAAAGCAGAGTCGCTTATGATTTAAAACCCAGAGAACCTTTTTTGTAAGCGTTCTGAAATTATGATATGCTTGAACCTACAAATAACATGCACTCCTTAATTTGGTACAGAAAGGAAAATTGGATTTAAAGCAAAGATTTTCTTGCAATCAATGCAATCCTATTTTGTGGATCCGGTTACCGCCGCGTAATCTAAACATCAAGTGATTAAATTTAAGAATCTATTAAAAAATTCAAAATTTTATTTTTCTTGAGAGTGAGCTCCAATGTACCTTATGCATCCAACCGATTGCTTCTCGACGAGCCGTGACATCTAAAGCACGGTTCCGATAATGCTCAACGTAGTCTTCCCAGGGAAGATGCTCTTTCTCCTTCTACACTAACAACACAATCCGCCAAAATATAGAACAAATACTGATGTGCATCGACAGATATAAGCATAAAACAAAATCATGTAACGTTAATCTTGTGCTCGCTACTCTTCCACTGTCTGTCAGTTATGTAAAAGCCATCCGAGATGAGTTGAATTGCCCAAAATCCTTCGAATTCCATTAATTGGCTATCACAGCTCGTAGCAGAATACGAATGGTTTCTTTTTTTTTACATCGTTATTTCTGCTGGCCTCTTATAGAGGTCGTGCTACCATTATAGGCTTATGCCTCTTAGTGTAATTAGTGTTATCACTAAACTCACTTGCAATTGACATCCCTATTTTAAAATATCGATATTGACATTAGATTTAGTGTTGTCATACCATTAATGCTATTGCATTTCATACTCAAGAAGTATAGGAGAAAAAACAAAAAATAAATAAATTCTAATTAATATGTACATCTCATATCCTCAAATATAATTCAAAAGAAATTAATACTTGTATTAACCCAACCTCTTTTAAAAAAAGAATATAATAATAATTAATTATAATACTTTATTTACTTTATTCATACCATTTTAAATACTAATTCATATATATAAACTTATAATTATCATCTCAATATATCTTTTAAAATTATTTCCTTAATTGTTATACACCTAATTAATTTTTTTAAATTATATAATGATAACTGTGAAAGTAATTCTTCTTTATCCTTTATATATATATATATATATATATATATATATCATTATTTTTATGTTCTTATCTCTTAAATAAAAGCTACACTATTTATGGTTGTTTTCTTTTCTTTTTTGTTTGCTTTTATTCTTTTTTTCAAACTATGCATTTTATTTCCTTTAAATAAACTAAAGTGAAAAGCTTTTCTAAAATTATCTCTCTTGCTTTCGTCATGGAAAAATAGAAGGTGCCTTAAAAGGCTAAAAAGATGTGTATTAGAAAATAGAATGTAATTAAGTGGAAACATGAAGAGAGAAGGTTCCAGAGCTTTCTAAGAAGGAATAAAACTATTGTTAAATGATAATAGGGGAGAGGAGCTGATACATACGCACCCAAAATCGGACGGTCCACGTGGACCAATGATTTTTTTTTCCTTATACCCATTATGAAAAAATATTATATAAACAATATAATTTTTATTTTTTAAATTTGCAATTATTTTGCCACGTGGGAGGACGATATTTGTCCACACGTTTTACAAATTGAAAAAATGACCCGTTGACCAATACATAGGCACCTCGGGTGCCACTTCTTGTGTGGCACGACGTCCGAAGTTGACACCTTGCCACACCAACTTCTCTCAATCTGCCATTGTAAGAATCCACTCCATTGCATTTATCACTCGTCGCCACTTCCTATACTTCTCAATTGTCGTGTTCAATGCAAGTCTCCTCTCCTAAGCTCCATGCCACCCCGCATTTTTTTCAAGCTAACCTGCATTGAATGCTCCTAGTGCCTCGCTCTTGTCGCCAACTTTTCAGCCTTTCATTCTGGAAAGTTGTCGTTCTTTCTTCACTTACATGCCACTACCTGCTCGGTTCGTTGTTCACAATCTTCAAACATTTACCACAACCTGCGATGCTCGGAGACCGGTTCATATTTGGGTAGAAGCTGGTTAGGAGATGGGTACATGCCAGTTAGTGAGTGTTACCGGCGGCTCCACTTTGGCCATGCAAGCAACGAACGCGTTCCTCGCTGCCATACTTGGGATTCAGTTGCTGTTCAGGTTGTGCATTGAGCTGTTTGACCTAGGTGAGCTTGCTCATTAAGGCTCGCCATTATTCAGTTTTTTTAGTTTTGTTTGCAATTTTTGTTTGTTTTATTAGACTTTTGGTGTTGCAGAAATCATTTTTTTGGTTGAAGTTTAGTGTTTATGAACACTGTCCTATTTGTGTTCATAAACAAACTGAATGTTTGGAAATTAATCTTCTGTTCAAGCATCACTCTCTTTATAGAATAGATAATAATATTGTTGGTTGTTTCCTCGCCATTGAAATTTCTGGGGTTGTTTTCTTCTTTCATTAATAATATTGTTCATTGTTTCCTTGCCATAGATGAAGCTGTATTTTTGTTTATATGGGTTCCACTCCATAGGGTTTATATTGCAAATATTACACTCATATTTTGGCATTTCTCTTTCATTATGGTTTATTTTACAAATATAACACTCATAGTTTAGCATTTCTATTTCCTTGGGGTTTATTTTGCAAATCTTATAGTCATAGTTTCACCATTTCTGTTTCATAGGTTCTGCATTATCGGATACTCTGGTTATCGTATTCTTTCTCATAGGTTCTCCATTATCATTGACTCTGGTTATACTATTCTCATAGGTTTTGCATTGTCATTGACTCTGCATATCATATTCTCATAGGTTCTACATTATCATTAACTTTGCTTATCGTAATCTCATAGGTTCTGCATTATCATTCACTCTGCTAATCGTTATCTCATAAGTTCTGCATTATCATTGACTCTGCTTATCGTATTCTCATAGGTTCTGCATTATCATTGACTCTACTTTTTGTAATGTCACAGGTTCTGCATTATTATTGACTCTATTAATCATTATCTCATAGGTTTTGCATTATCATTGACTCTGCTTATCGTATTCTCATAGGTTTCATATTATCATTGACTTTGCTTATCATATTATCATAGGTTCTACATTATCATTGAGTTAGGTTGCGTTCTCTGTTTCATAAACCAAAAAAAATAATGTGGGTTAATCTTTTTTTAGTTTTTGCTTCATCTTTTCAGTCACTTAATTTTTTTTTGTTATTTTTGTGCCATTCATCTATTCGACGACTTAAAACATTTATGTTATTTCTGAGCCATAGATAAATATGTTGGTGTTATTTTTTATGGGTTCTACTCCATCAAATCATTCATATACATTTGTGATAATTGTTAAAATCTTACTGTTTTCCACTCCTAAGCTTTGAAAATAGTTGGCTACATTTTTAACTTTTTTTATAGTCAAAAGAAATAGATTTAAAAGGATTCCATCAATTACACAATTAATTATGAATCCAATAGCTTCTATCATGCTAATACAATCATTGCGAACTATTATCCAATAGAATAATTCATAAAGTAATTTGGATCTTTTGAAACAATTTTGAGAAAAAAAAATTATTAACATCTAATTCCATGTTATTCTCATTATGTTCTTTCATGGATTTATATTTGATCAATTATAAAACCTAATAACAGTATTAGTATTCCCACCTCACATAGAAAGATTAAAAAGAATATAACTACTTAAGTGTGAGATTTTTAAATTTTAGAACCAGACATTGATATATGAGCAAATAATTATGGACTTTTCCTTTAGACTACAATGGTTACGCTATTAATGTCTCACGTCTCATATAAATTGTTTTAATTTAAAATAGCCTAAATTTTTTCAATTCTTGTATCTTTGACACACAAACAAGGGCCCAGTCCCTAGGTGGATAGTCTTAATCATTTAACAATCTCCTAAAATCTGTGTTCTACCATTCACCTACACCGAATATACTGTGTTCAATATTTTTTCGATTAATGTTATTGATTACTATTTGTAGGTGCCTTTGATATTACCACATATTACCATAAGCGTAGTTAATAAATGCCTCTAGTGGTTATCGTATTCTTTCTCATGTTTTGCATTATCATTGACTTCGACTATCCTATTCTCATAGGTTTTGCATTATCATTGACTTCGACTATCCTATTCTCATAGGTTCTACATTATCATTGACTCTTCTTATTTTATTCTCATAGGTTTTGCATTATCATTGACTCTACTTATCGTATTCTCATAGGTTTTGCATTATCATTGACAAAGCTCATCATTTTCTCATAGGTTCTGCATTATCATTGACTCTACTTATCATATTCTCATAGGTTATGCATTATCATTGAATCTACTTAGCCTATTCTCATAAGTTTTTCATTATCATTTAGTTGGGCTGTGTTCTCTGTTTCATTAACCAAAAAAAATAATTTGGGTTAATCTTTTTTTAGGTTTTGCTTCATCTATTCAGTGACTTAAAAAATGTATGTTGTTTTTGTGCCATAGATAAATATGTTGGTGTTATTTTTTTATGGGTTCTACTCCATCAATTCAGTCATATACATATGTGATAATTGTTATACTCTTATTGTTTTCCATTTGTAAGCTTTATATTGTTCTTTATTACAACCATTACAGTCATGGGTTAATGTTCACGTTTCGATTAATGTTGTTTAGTACCATTTCTACGTGCCATTGATAAAATTGGGGGTTTAGGTTTTTCATACATGCTGCTTCATTCATTCATTAATGCTATTTTCTTTAGGTGACATTCATTAAATTGGGGGTGTTATGTTTCCCAATAGTTAGGATTCATCAATTTAGACATGCAATTATTGGAGCTTTTTTATTTGCATTGCAAAAATTTGGGGGTCTTATTTTTTTCATAGGTTCTGCTTGATTAGGTACCCTGGATATTTTTGAGGGTGTTACCTTGTTTGTAACTTTGACTTCATCACAGTTAGTCTTCATCTATTCTACCAGTTTTGGGTGCCATTTGGAATTTCCTGGGTGCTATGTTTTTCATAGGTTACGTTTCATCAATTCATTCACCAACTATGTAGCCTTTTTTTGGTGTCATTGATAAATATAGGGGTGTTATGATTATCATATGTGCTACTTCATTAAATCTGTAATGCAAATGTTTGTATCTTTTTTTACGTGCCATTGATTATTTTGGGGGTGTTATATTTTGTATAAGTTATTTTCCATCAATTCAGTCATCCAATTATTGTACCTTCTTTTCGTGCCTTGGAAATATATGGGGGTGTTCTATTTTTGTTAGGTTCTACTTCATCAAATCATTCATGCATATATTGCACCTTTTTTAGGTAGCATAGATAATTTTTGGGGTCTTCTCTTGTTTGTAAGTTCCACTTCATCAATTCAGCGATCTATTCTACCAATGAATAATTTCCCACAGTGGTACACCGGTCCTCCACAAGTTAGGAAAAAACACTTGCATAAAAAAACACGATGATATCAAACACATATCAGATATTAAATGCACGTTTACTTGTTTATATATATGTATATGCATATGTATAGACATATACATAGACATATGTATATGTATATCAAATATTAAATGCACACGTAATTGTATTTATTTTGAAATAAAACAATTACACGCTGACAAACAAACATGATGAAGTGTATCTAACTTGTATATGCTTAAGGTATTTGCATCTTCTTTATATATATATATGCATATGTATAGACATATACATATACATAGACATATGCTTATGTATATGTATATACATATGTATATGTATATGAATATGTCTATATATATATGTATATGTATATATGTGTATACACGTATACATGTACATATACTACTTTCATGACATCCTGTGTATTTTAAAAGCCAACCTGCATCCAATGCTCCTAGTGCCTCACACACTTGTCAACTTTACAGCCTTTCATTCTAGCAATTTCTCGCTTTTTCTTCACAATGATGGCAATGTATGTGTATGTGTATGTGTTTGTGTATGTGTATGTGTATGTCTATATCTATGTCTATGTCTATGTCTACGTGTATGTCTATGTCTATTGTCTATGTCTATGTCTATGTAAAACTGAATGTGTATGTGTATGCGTATGCGTATGTGTATGTGTATGTGTATGCATCATTGAAGTCTTTGGATTTGTGTTCATGGTTGCCACTATACAGTTTATGTTGTTTTCTACAAGGCATTGTTGACAGTTGTTCTATAGCTTCCCAACGTGTGCCAACCACTTTTGCCACCTTTCCCTCAGCGGTTGAAAAAGTTGTGATATGGAAGGGCTACTGGCCTTAATTGTACTCTATAAGGTGTTGTTGGCTATCATCCTCTAACTTTAGTTATAATCTGGGGATATAGACCTGTAGTCAACAATGCCTTTTTGTAAATGGCATAGACTGTTTAGTTGCTTTGGTGACTTTAGAATGCTGATTTTTTAGATGTCCATATATGTCGATGCAACTAACTTTTGAGACATATACATTGATGTGGAATTTGTTTTGCAACTCCAACTACGTCTATTCCATATATATGTATATGAATGTCTATATATATATGCACATGTACATGTATATGTGTATATACATATACATATACATATACATGTACATGTATATGTGTATATACATATACATATACATGTACATGTACATATACTACTTTCACGACATCCTGTGTATTTTTTGAGCCAACCTGCATCCAATGCTCCTAGTACCTTGCACACTTGTCAACTTTATAGCCTTTCATTCTAGCAACTTCTCATTTTTTCTTCACAATGATGACAATGTATGTGTATATATGTGTATGTGTATGTGTTCGTGTATGTCTATGTCTATGTCTATGTTTGCGTGTACATGTGTATGTGTATTTGTATGTGTATGTGTATGTATATGTATATGTGTATGTCTATGTGTATGTATATGCATATGTAAATGTGTATGTGTATATGTAAACGTGTGTGTGTATAGATGTGTGAAGAGGTCTTAAGTGGACAACCTTGCCACGTCTACTTCTCTCAGTCAACCACCCTAACACTCCACTGCACCACATTTATCACTCACTGCCCCTTGCTGTACTTCTCTACAGTCGTGTTTAACTCACTTATGTCTATGTATATGTATATGTGTATGTGTATGTGTATACTTCATAAATTCAGACTTGCAACAATTTTATCTTTTTTAGGTGCATTGATTAATTTGGGGGTGTCCTCTACTTTATATGATGTGCACCTATACATCGATCCTCCACAGCTTAAAAAAAAATTCATCCATAAATAGGCACGATGACATCAAACATAAATTAGATTTAAAATGCACACTTAATAACATTCATTTAAAAAAAAAATAAGCACACACAAATATCCAAAAATGATGAAGTGTATCCAACTTGTATCTGACATATAACAAGTAGCATTCCAACATGGAATTTAAACAACCCAAACATTAAGACATGCACCCTTCCTCGTAAATTGGTAAACCCAATTATTACACCAATGCAGGCGTGACTTTCACATTAATCACAACTACATAATGTAAAAAAGGGGCCAAGTCAACATAATTCAAACCCATCTCACCCATCTTTGAGCAACTGGTGAACCCATTACAACCATGTTTCCCATCGTAGCATAACCAAACCAACGAGAAAATGCATCCACCTATCTCATCAATCATGAAACCTACAACACATATCAACACAAGTCTGTCCCATCTCACCAAGTAGGGTGTGAACATAGTTGTGGTGAACTCCAAAATCCCATTTGCTTCCATTTTTACAAGCTATAAGGCACCCATTATTAAATACAAAATTATGGAAACAATTGCAAACAATACACCAAACTAATCAACTGAATAATTAATGGCCGAAATCAATTAGATTCACCAAACAACCACCAATCAGATTCAAATAATTCCCAATTCAAATAGCGATGAAAACCTTCAAGTATTCACATGTATTACCATAGAACAATAATGAGTAGTAAAGCTTTGTTACAACATGTATTTAGGAGACTTGGTTTTCCTAAGGCCTTTCATGGTTGCCTATGTAACACTTCACAGTTGAAAGGTCCAATTGTGGAAAAAGTGCAACATAGATTACCATTACAAAGACTTTGGGAAAATCAAGTCTCCCTAAACCATTAAATTTTGTAACAATTGCACAAACTTTGACACTGCAAATTGTGTTTAATATTTGTATGGTTGGAATTTACAATTCTTTTCATGGTTCCAACATGAAGGCCTACTATTCAATTAATTTGGGGGGTTCTCTTTTGTATAGGTTATCCTTCATCAAATCAGCCTTGCAACAATTCTATCACTTTTAGGTGCCTTTGATTAACTACAAGTATGTTCTATTTTATAGGCACTTTGATTCATTTGGGGGTGTTATGTTTTTAATAGGTTAGGGTACATCAATTGAATCATGCAAATATTGTAGCTTTGTATTTGAATCACTTAGGGGACTTTGTTTTGTGAAGGATTTCAATGGTTACCTATGCAACACTTCACAATTCGAATGGAATTGTGGACCCATGCAACATAGGTTGCCATCAGAAAAGCATTCATAAAATCAAGTCTCTATATTATTGAATGCAAGAATACACACGACTCTATAGGGGAGAGGAGCTGATACATGCACATCCAATTTTCTATAGTCTACATTAACAAAACAACCATATTTATATGACTGAATTGGTGAAGCACAACCAATGAAAAAGACAACCAATGTGTATGTGTATATAAATGTTTATGTATACATATATGTATATGTATATGTGTATGTGTACATATATGTACATGTATATGTATATGTGTATATATATGTATACATATATGTATACATAAACATATATGCATATAGAATTGCTTACATGCATTATTTTGCTTACCGAGAATATATTTATGTCTCTATTGCTTAGTTGACTGAATTGATGAAGTAGAACCTATATGTATATTTGTATGTGTATGTTTTATGTATATGTATATGTATATGTGGATGTGGATGTGTATGTGTATGTATATAGAATTGATTATATGCAAAATCTATGAAAAGGAGAACCCAAAATTTATCTATGGCATCGAAACAACCAACAATAATATTTGTTATTGCAATGACAATTTCCAGCATTGCTTATATGCATTCATTTGAAAAATAGAACACCCCCAAATTTATCTATGACACAGAAACAACATACAATGTTATATATATGTATATGTGTATGTGTATGTGTATGTGTATGTGTATGTGTATATATATTTATATGTATACATTTATGTATATTTGTGTATACATATATATATATTTACATATACATATATGTATATATATTTGCATATGTATATAGAATTGCCTAAATGCAAAACCTATGAAAAAGAGAACAACCCCAAGTTTATGAATGGCATCAAAACAACCAACTATATTGTTTGTTACTGAAATGAAAAATTATAGCATTGCTTACATGCATTCATTTGCATGACTGAATTGAATCACAACAAAATAATATATATGCATTCATTTACATTGAATTGAAGATGAAGCATCACCTATGAAAAAGAAAACACCACCAAATTCATCAATGGCACCTAAAAAAGATAGAATAGTTGCATGACTAAATTGTATATGTATATGTATATGTGTATGTGTATGTCTATGTATATTGGTATGTATATGTATATGTGTATATGTCTATGTATACGTATATACATATACATATACATATACATATATATACATATGTATAAGTCTATGTATATGAATATTTATATACAAATATATACATATACATATACATATACATATACATATACATATGCATATGTATATATGTATATACATATACATATATGTATATGTATATATGTATATACATATACATATACATATACATATATATATATATATATATATATATATATATATATATATATATATATATATATATATATATATATATATGCATAAAGATATACATATATGTATATGTAACAATGGAAAGAAGCTGCTTGTAACATTCACCAACCAATGTCTATCCATCTCTTAATTGGAGTCCGAGCATCGCAGGTTGTGGTAAAGGTTTGAAACTTGCAGAGGATGAACCGAGCACACAGTTACGTGCAAGTGAAGAAAAAATGAGAACTTGCTAGAATGAAAGGCTGTAAAGATGGTGAGAAGAGTGAGGCACTAGGGGCATTGAATGCAAGTTGGCTCGGAAAATATGTATGTATATGTGTATACATATGCATACATAGACATATGTATATGTATATAGATATGTATATGTATATGTATATGTATATGTATATGTATATGTATGCATATACATATGTATATGTATATGGGTATGTATATCCATATGTATATATGTATATATGTATACATATGTATATATATATGTATATTCATACGTATATGTATATGTAAATGTATAGGTTGGTTGGAAAAATATTGTGGAGTGGCATGGAGCTAAGGAGAGGAGACTTGCATTCAACACGACAGTTGAGAAGTATAGGAAGTGGTGGTGAGTGATAAATGCGACACCGTGGATTCTTAGGGTGGAAAACTGAGAGAAGTTGACATGGAAAGGCTATCAACTTCGGATATCATGCCATGCAAGAAGTGGCACCTGAGGTGCCTACATATCGGTCGACGGGTCATTTTTTTGATTTGTAAAATGCGTGGACAAATATCGTCCTCCCATGTGGAAAAATATATCAAAAAAGGAATAAAAAATGACAAAATTCCAATGAAGAAGCAAACATTGCAAATCAAAATAGTGGCACATTGCAAATTACATAGAACACACATTGCAATATGATCATAATACATTGCAAATCAAAACAATAATGATGCATCTGTAATTATCATATATTTAAAAATGCCAACGAAGAAGCATACATTGCAGATCAAAACAATAAAACACATTGCAAATTACATACAACACTTTTTGGAATTTGATAAGATTACTTCACAAACCAAAAAAATAACGATCAATCTGTACTTATCAAAAAATTACAACTATCCACAATTTCGGTGCATTTGTAAATATCAAAACTTCTAAAGTGTATGAAACTTGAATTGCATGTGAAAAAAAAATAAGAAGGTAGCATCTAGTTGCTACTATTGTGAAATGGATCTTGGCTGGTTGGGGTGCCAATTTCCATGTTCTCGTCCCCTTCCACTCGACGAGGAGTGCCGCATACATGAGTGGGACTTGGAATGGTAAATTGGGTGCAAGTGACATGTGTTGGGGGTGGTGGTGAACACATTTGTACATCTCGAGTGCCAAATTGATATAGATATCAACAGTGCCCTGAAGTCAGATTGGGAGAGGATTGAATAATTCATTGCTGTGGTGAACTGAGGGATATTAATGTTGAGAATATCACAGAAGACTCCATTACTTTGAGACAATAGATTAGAAGGGTTCCTTAACTGCCTCTCTCTTTTTAAAGCCCTTTGTTCCTCCTCAATCTCTTTTTCCTTTCAGTCATGTTGCTTGTGAAGCCTCTCTTGCTCCTTTTTTACATCTCTATCCTTTTTTTGTTGTAATTTCTGTTGCTCTTTTTCTTTTCACAGTATCTCCTTCTCAATTCTAGAATTCTCCTTCAACTCCATTGCCACAATTTTTGCTGCCCTTTTCTCCTCATTTTGTTGTCTCTTTCTTGCTTTTATCTCCTTGACCTCTTTCTTCCTTTCCTCTTGCTCCATTAAAAACCTCATGTATTTATCTGTTGTCAACAATTGAGATTGTTTGCTGATCTGAATTGCACGAACTTTGGATTTCTTTTGACGGATAGTGTGCATAGGCAGCTTGAGGAACTTGCTAATGTGTGAAACTGTTTGTGTTTCTTCTGTCCCATTTGACTTTGTGGAAATGACCTCCTCCACTACCTGTGAGCCCTTTGGTACATCTTCATTTCCTTGTAAATCTAAATTGCAAGAAGGAGCATAGTAATGCACAACTTGAGAAAGGTCAATTTCTGGTGGCAGTGATGGGAAAGTATAGGTATCCTGTTGTTCTAGTACTTCCAAATGAATGCCCAAGTTCATTGCTCCCTCAACTAACTAGGATGGTTGGCTTTGTTGTGATGGAAGATCTAAAATTTTGCTAAATTGATCAATGGGGCTATCCACCATGGGAGGGGTGTGTTCATTAACCACCACTTGTGCAATTGATTCAACAGGACAACTATGAGGTGAGTGTCATGTTTCTATTGCAGTCTGCAAGTGTCCATTTGGAAGAGTGGACTATAATATTGCAACATCATCACTTGACATACCAAGTCCAGAAAGATTGAGAATTTTTTCAATTGCGTTAGCATCCTTGTTGACCACAAATGTCTCATTGGGATGCATGTTGTTAACAAGTGCATCAGGATTTAGCAGCCATATACCAGTCCTTTTAAACCCAAATTTGATGTTGTCAATTGTCAAAGCTCTTTTCATCGCTTTGTTGCCTAACATTGCAAGTTCTCTCCTCCTTACTTCAATGTTTGGAAACCTTGACAAAAAATCTACATGTTCTAATTTGAAGTAAGCTTTAAAAGGTGCAAACACACTCACATCCAACTACTATAGCTTATGTGATGTGTGTGATGGAAATTTTAACAAATCTACACCAATTTCTCTTGCTTCATGGATGGTTGCGAGTGCTACATGGCTTCCATGGCTGTCAAAGATCAACAACACCCTGTTGGTGGGCGAGACACCGCCTAGAACTGAGGTTTTGAAGTGGGTCAACTAATCTATGAAATATTCTTTGGTCATCCATGCATGGGGTTGGGCTGCCATGCAAGCACCTAGTTCATAGTCTATGATGTAATTATCTATGTTCACACTCCCCTTGAACAAGTAGAGTCCTGGAATGCTCTACCCGACAACATTGACACAACATAGAATGGTTATCCATTCACAACTCTTTGGGATAATGTAAGAGACATTCTTGCTACCTTTTCTTGCGAGCACCTTCATGGACCCATTTTTTCCTGCTTGGATGCTAGTTTCATCACAATTCCATATACGATTAGGACCATATGGAATGAATTTGTATGCTACAGACAGTGTTTTGTAGAATGCAACTACAATATCAGCTCTAAGATTAAATTCCCTATCTTTTTCTAGGCCTTCAATAGTTTGTAATGCAAGTTCAGGATGTCTGTGCTTGAGGCCTGTCCACCAGGACTTCCTTGGGAACCCATTGGTAAAAGGGTTTGGCCTATTCTGACATATTTGAGCAACCTCAAACTTAAGATTGACTATGTCAAGACCATGACCAATATCAACCATTTGCTTGCACCATTCCACAATAAGGTGTTCTTCCTCTTCAGTGACGACTGTTGGCGGACCTTTCTTGGAAGTTGTTGTTAGACCCCCTAGCCATTTGGATAGTGTGGGTATTGGGATTGACCACTTTTTGGAAGCCCCCCTTATCGACATGTCATTCTCTTCAACATCATAGAGTGCCCTTTTCATGTCATTCGAAGACCACAACTTCTATATTTGTTTTACCTTCTGCAATATTTGAGGTGTAGTAACCTCAATCTATGGTATTTGAGGAGTAGAAACCTCATCTACTTGTGCAACATGATCTATTTTAGGGGGGAATCTAGCTCCTCGTTTGTCAGAGGACAACCTTGTCGTGGTTCTTTTCTTTTTTTGTTCCTAGTATGGGTCACCACTGCACTGCCCTTGGCCATCTACACAGAATAAGTACAATCAAATTAGTGATGCTTGCATAGAAAAATAATTAGTTTGTAATGCAAAACATATGAGAATATGATAACCGGAGTCAATGATAATGCATAACCTATGAAACACAAATACTTGAAAAATTATCTTTATATGTATGAAGAGAGTGATGTGATGCTTGAATAGAAGAATAATTAGTTTGTAATGCAGAACATATGAGAATATGAGAACTAGAGTCAATGATAATGCAAAACCTATGAAACATAAATGGTAAACTATGAAACACAAATTCTTGAACAATTATCTTTATATGTATGAAGAGAGTGATGCTTGAACATAAGATTATTTAGTTTCTGTATGTGTTATCTTTTTAGTTTGTTGCATTTCATTTGAGATCATCTTTTCTAACAGTTTACAAAGTTACATCTATTCTAGAGTGACATAAGGAAATAGAGGAGTAAGAAGCACAAAATTACAAACTATGCAAGGGAGTTAGAGTTTAAGAACATCTCATATCTCTTAAGCGTTTACAATATTAACATTCTCATGCACAACAAAGTGAAAACCACACTCATATTTGAACTATGACACAATAGAAAGCTTACAAATGAAAAATAGTAAGAGTTTAACAAAGCTCACATATTTTTTCTATGACAAACTCATTAACAGGCATAAATATTTGTGAATTGATGAAGCAAAAACCTATGAAAAAGATGAAACAAAACCTAATAAAAATAGAAACTTGAGTGAGTTATAATGCAAAACCTATGAGAATAAGATATCTAGAGTGAATGACAATGTAGAAGCTATGAGAATAAGATAACTATAGTGAATGATAATGCAAAACCTATGAGAATAAGATGAGCGGAGTGAATGATAATGCAGGACATATGAAACAAAAATGGTAAACCATGACTAATATTTACCATATAAATGATAATGTAGAACCTATGATACTAGGATAAGTAGAGTGAATGATAATAAAGAACCTATGAGACTACTGAATGATAATGCAGAACCTATGAAACAAAAATGCTAAACTATGAGTGTAATATTTGTAATATAAACCCTATTGAAACTGAAAAGCTAAACTATGACTGTAACATTTTCAATATAAACCCTAGGGAAACAGAGATGGTAAACTATGACTGTAATATTTGTAGTATAAACCCTAGGGAAATCAAAATGGTAAACTATGACTGTAACATTTGCAATATAAACCTTTGGGAAACAAAAATGTTAAATTATGACTGTAATATTTGCAATATAAACCCTAGGGAATGTATATGCTAACGAATGATTGTCTTATTTGCAAAATAAACCCTAGGGAAAGCTTTGAATGGTAAATCATGATTGAAATATTTGCATTATAAACCCTATGGAACACATATGCTAACCTATGACTGCAATATTAGCAATATAAACCCTAGCGATAGATAAAGAAACACCTGTGACTGTAATATTTACAATATAAACCCTAGGGAAACACAAATAAAAACCTATGATTGTAATGGATGTAATGAAGATCAATATAAAGCTTAGAAATGGAAAACAATAATGACTGTAATGAAGAACAATATAAAGTAAACAAATGGAAAATTGTGAAAGGAAAACTTGGAACAATATGGATGCTGGTGCACTGGAATTTGAGTTGTTACCTCCCCTTGATGTTAACTCATTCAATTATGTGCTTGTCACTCCTCCTTTTCTTATGTTTGTCATTGTAGAATAAGTGAATACTTCTTGGTTTTCATGACTATTTGAATTGGGAATTATTTGAATTTGATTGATGCTTGTTTGGTGTGGTGAAATAAATTGCTGTCCTATTTTCAATTTGAATTCTGTTTCGTATGAATTGGAGATTTGATTGACTTCGGCCATTAATTCTTGAATTGATTGGTTTGGTGGATTGTTTGAAATTGTTTCCATGTTTTTTTTTTGAATAATGGTGGCCTTACAAGACTATTAAATGGATGTAGGTGGGATATTTGTCTTTGGCTCCAATACGTGCGCACCCTACTTGGCGAGATGGGACAAATTGAAGATGATATGTGTTGTAGATCTCATGGTTGATGGGATAGACGAATGCATTTGCGTGTTTGTTTGGTTATGCTACGATGGGAAAAATTGTTGTAATGGGTTAGCCAGTCGGTCAAAGATGGGTTGGATGGGTTTGAATGTTGTTGTAGTTGTGATTAATGTGAAAGTGACACTTGCATTGGTGCGATAGTTGGGTTTACCATTTTACGGGGAAGGGTGCATGTCTTAATGTTTGGGTTGTTTAAATTCCATGTCGGAATGCTACTTTTTATATGTCAGATACAAGTTGGATACACTTCATCATGTTTGGCTTCCAATGTGTACTTGTTTTTTTTTGAAATGAATGCTATTAAGTGTGCATTTTAAATCTAATTTATGTTTGATGTCATCGTGTCTATTTATGAATGATTTTTTTTTTAAGTTGTGGAGGACTGGCGTATAGGTGTGGTCCCCAACAAGCGCATGTCCCATCATACATTAGGGCCCCTGCTTACGTATTGGCTCCTCTCCCCTATATTATAAGTCTTAAAATGATATCATAAAGATTAAATATAAGAGATCACATTGTTTCAGCAGAAAGGAGGATTGGTGGTTTTCTTGTTTTTTTGCAGGGATGGAGATGGGCGTTGCTTGTCAAGTGATTTGTAGCAGGGAGTATTTGTTTATTCTTGGTGAGCAATCCACCCCACTTAGATGGTAATGTTTAAATCGCAGCGTGCTCATTATTAGGATCTTGGCTGAAAACTTCCAAGCCCTACATTTTTTTTTTCTTCATTTCATTTTCTTTTGATGAAAGGCCTTTCTTTTTTCTTTTTTAGGCTATAGCTTGACATACTGGAGGGTCGTCATACTAGAGGATGATAGGCCACTCCAGAATAAATAAGAAAATAAAATATTGTGCTAGGCCCCCATTTCCTTTACATATGTGTTTATTATACATATTATATTATGCATATCACTGATCAAGGAAGACTGATGCATTTTCTTTTACTTCCCAATTTTTTTCTTTTCAAGCTAATTCACAGGGCAGATTTATGGAAATGTACGAGGGTTTATTTTCTCTGTACAGGACCTCTACTCCTTTTTTTTTGATTGGTAAACACTGCAAGGGGCAACACCCCATATTAAATTTCCAAAAAAGGATTACATGTGTTTTTATCAAAAATTGCTGGTAGGTATTTTCTGTAGTATTGACCTACCAACCCACCAAGCTACCCATTCATGATACGCACAACAAAATCTGGTTGTCATTTCTGTATTAATGGAAAACCAGGAGTGTGACCTATACAAAACACCATGATCTATGCTATCCATATTGCACACCTGAGACTGGCACAAAAGGAAACTAACCATGTGCTACTGAAGGAAACAGTCACATTAAAACACTTAAAGGAACACCTACCTTGAAAAACTTCAGGCTTTTGTAAACACCCGAGGCTCAGTAATCCTCGTCTTCATCTTCAGATTCGCACCTCTTCATGTATGCCTTGTAACTGGAGATTATGGGACAATTTGGACTGCAATTCCTGGGTGCCAGGCCTTTGGCTTTTTCCTTTGGGTCTCGTTGGTCATTTTTCCTGCCATTCTTCCCCTTCGCCCAACTCCCATTCCTGGTCATCATCTGCATCTAGCTCATCCTCTATCTCCTCGTCTACCATATACCTTCTGACCCAACCCCTGGGAAGGTTTGTAGTTAATTTCGTAACTCTAAGGAGGAAGAAAATATTTCTATCCCTTTCTGCCCACAGTTTTTCAAAGCCTTCTGGATCAATAGTGCATATCGGAGGGAATTTCATAACCTCACGACCTCTCATGTGTGTCATATAGTAATTCTGTGGCATAGGAATTTTCCTTTCGTCATCCACATTGTCCAATGCTGTGGAATTTCACCGAGCCAAGCATGCTCAAAAACCATTTGGGTAAGTTTTTTGCCCAATGCCTTGGAAACTCCCATGTGCAAGAGAACTACAAGAAACATTGCCAGTATCTCCATGTTACCTCTCGCTCTGTGATAGGCACTCAAGAATTCTAGACCCAACACTCGCTTAGTTTCCTTTAAGATGAGCGGATGGGAGGATTGTAGTAAACCCTAAAGTCGTTTGTCTGAGATTTCCCCACGAAAAGCTTGCATTTTCTTTTCACTCTCTAATGCCAATGGCATCTCCATTGATCTCCTTTCCCATGTCTTCTGGAAGTTTCTATACTATGTTGCTTAGAAGCAGTTAAGAAGGAATATGTTGGGATTTCCTTTGTAAGCCATAGGCATAATTGCTAATGAAAACTAAAGTGTCAATCGCTGCCTTCATACGTGACAAAATACTATTTCGATTGTGAAGAGTACTCATTCCCAGGCATGAGCATTAAAGTAGAAACTGACATTCTTGTGGGGGAATAATTTTTCCTTATTTAATTTTGATTTATGATTGCGATGACAACCCATGTCTTGTCAAGAATGACGAGAGAATGTAGCCTTTCCTCTCATGGGATTTTGGGCACTGCCAATACCAAGTTCGATGCTAGAAACTTCCAGAAAGGATTTCTTTAATCTTTAATCCTCTAAAGTCCTAGCTGGCCGATTCTGTGACTACTTTTTCTAGCTCATCTACTTTGGTGTTACCCTCCTTGTATATATGACTAAATTTGAAGGCTGCAAACCTATTTGCCAATTCCTAGACCTGCTGTAGTAAATGATTTAATTTCTAGTTAGGCGTAGATCCTTTGTGAATTGCATTGATATCAATTAGAGAGTCTCCCTCCAAGTGGATCTGACTGAATTTCAGCTTTCTAACTAGCTGCAAACCAATTGTTTTCGCTCTGAGTTCTGCCTCATTGTTTGTGCACCTACCCAACGATATTGATCTCACTGCTAAAACCTTGCTTTCAGAGTCACGTGCAATGCAACCAGCCCCACCTAGGCATGGGTTGCCTTGCACAACACCATCGAAATTGATTTTTATACACCTTGGATCAAGGGCTTGCCAAATTGTCTTCTCTCTTAATGATTTTTTGGATTGAAGGGAGCTATTCCCATTTAGGATGGGTGGCTTAAGTCCTGGGAAGCATTTGATCAAATTGTCATCCTAGCTAGTAAAAAATTTGTGCTTATCTTCCTTACGCCTAGAAAATTCATTGACCAGTTCCAAAATTTCTCTCTTGATTTTGTCCCATAGTCTATCCTTAGTCAATTCCTTTCCTTGGAAGATTCTTTGGTTCCTTTCCTTCCATAGTTCCCAGATTACTATGGACGGGGAGATTTTCCAAATGCTGCTAAACAATGCTTTGCTACTTTTTTGAAGCCACATCTTGAACCAAGTTGCAATATTTTCAAGCATCAGACATTGGAGATTAAGCTTGGTTCTCACAAGATTCCAACATTCCAATGCATAAGGACAGGATAACGACAAGTGATTTTCTGTTTCCATGTGAGCTTTACAAAGACAACACCTTCTCGGGCCTTGTATTCCAAATTTGGCCAATCTATCTTCTGTGAGGATTCTCTTTTGGATTGCCAGCCATGCAAAAAATCCTGCCTTTGGTAGGCATTTATTTCCCTAGAATAGTTTGCTTGGCCAATCCTGACGGGCTAATGCTATTTCCTTAGCCTTATATCCTTGCTTCACCTTATAGGTCCCAATAGCAGACCCACCCCACCTGATTTGGTCCTTATCATTAGATGGGACAAAGAATCTTTCCATGAGGATTTTGGATAGAGATTCCTTCTAGGATTGTGGGGCGTTGAGGGGTTGTAAGTCATTCCAAACCCAACAAGTGCTTCCTTGATTCAGGATCTTCATACCATAATTGGCAACCTTATTGCCCCAAAGTCTAGTGGTTTCCTCTTTTATCTCTTCCAACCCCTGAATGTCACCAATTAGTGCTTTCCCACCCCATGATTCATGCCAAAAGGTTGCACTATTTCCATCTCAGACTTCCCATGTGACATGATATGATATGATGTCTCTACACTCCAACAGGAAGTTCCATACTGTAGAACCTCTCGGGGGTCCAGTATAGTGAGGATCCTTGTTGGATCATCTGAGTCAAGATACTTCCTTTTCATTATTCTAACCCATATTTGATTTCCTTTAGTATGGATATCCCAAACTAATTTGGCTCCCATGGCCTGATTCATAAGGGGTAGTTGACGCAACCCTGCACCTCCAGCTTTCTTGGGCAGGCAAATCTTGTCCCATGCCAAAAGAGGAAATTTTTTTTGCTCCCCCGTACCACTCCAAAAGAACCTTATGAAGATTTGAGTGAGAGCATCTTCAGTAGCTTTGGGAAGCTTGAGACAAGATATCGAGTATACTATAATTGCAAATAATACAGATTTAACCAGCAATAGTCTACTGGCTGATGAGAGCCATTTACCTTTCCAAGTGCTCAACTTGTTCTTGCAACTATTGATTAAATTCTCCCAGTATCAATTTTTGTTAATGCCTGCAAACAATGGGATTCCCAGAAAGAGACCTGGCAGGGAGGCAACTTTCAAGTTCAAGATCCTTGCAATATCTCTTTGTAAACTTGGCTGTGTATTTAAGAAGATCTCTGACTTGCCCCAATTGATGTTTTGACCTGATGCTTTGCAATAGGTATCCATGAATTTTTTAATCATTCTTGCTTCCCTTCGACTTGCTTCACCCATTAGTACCGTGTCATCAAAAAATTGTAAGTGGGTTGAGGGGTCCATACCATTTGTAACATGAATTCCTTTCCATTTACCTTCCTCTCTGAGCCTTTTGATCCCCCTCCCTAGTAATTCTGCCATAATTATGAATAGGAATGGGGACAATGGATCTCCTTGCCTTAGTCCCCTGGAGGATGAGAAGAAGCCATTTGCTGTGCCATTAACCAGGACCGAGAATTTCAGAGTTAAGATGCAACTGCTGACCCAATTAATCCATTTTGTGTCAAAACCAAATTTTCCTAATACTTCCAAAAGGAAGCCCCCGTCTACCATATCATATGCTTTGAGAATATCTAACTTTAGAAGCATGCATGCTTCCTTGTTTTTCTTGGCTGAGTGGATAGTTTCATGAGCTATGATGATGCCTTCTACTATGGATCGACCTGGAGCAAAGTTGCTTTGTTGCTCAGAGATAACTTCTTGTAGCACCTTTTTGAGTCTATTAGCAATTATCTTTGTTACCACTTTGTACACCATGTTGCAAAGGGAAATAGTCCTGAAATCACTCATAGTTTGAGGGGTTTTCTTTTTAGGGATTAATGCCAGGAAGGTGTGGTTTATTTCCCCTAACATTTTCATTTTCTTTCGGGATTCTTCAACAGTTGCACCAAGGTCTTCCCCAACTATATCCCAGAAGGTTTGAAAGAAACTAGTAGGAAATCCATCAGGGCCTAGGGCCTCGTTTGGATTCATTTGAAAAATTGCCTCTTTAACTTCTACTAGGGATAATTTTGATAGAGAAGTTTGTTTTGATCCTTTATGATAATGGATGGGATTGCATCTAGTAAATAGTCCCTGTTGACCCTGTTAACGTGGTTTTCCTTATTTAGTAGGGATTCAAAGAAACTGGTAGCCTCTTTGTTGACTTCTTCAGTTGATTGAGTTGTATCACCATTGGTTTTTTGATTTCTATGAGCCTTTTTCTATTGTTATTTGCTATTATTGATCTGTGAAAAAACTTTGTGTT
This sequence comes from Sequoia sempervirens, assembly GCA_007258455.2. NCBI lineage: Eukaryota > Viridiplantae > Streptophyta > Pinopsida > Cupressales > Cupressaceae > Sequoia > Sequoia sempervirens. The sequence continues at coordinate 545,606,164 of VDFB02000017.1, read as the reverse complement.
TCTGTCTCCTTCTTTTAGCTAGACTTCCCTTGATTTTTGGCTCCAGTAGCATTCCTCCCATTTGAGAACTTCAACCAGTTCTTCTTTTAGAAATTTTTCATTCTCAAAATCTACAACATCCATACCCCTAGCTATCACATGATTGTTTAGAGTGTGGATTTCTTGTTCTATTCTTTCTTTCTCTTGGAAGATATTCTTGAAGTGGCTTCTGTTCCATTCTTTCAGCTTCACTTTTATGTAACTTAGTTTTTTGTTTATTTTGAAAATTTCCATTTCTCCATTGAGGTTCACTTCACTCCACCAAAGTTTAATTAAGTCTGGTAATAGATTTTCTCTTAGCCACATATATTCAAATTTGAATGGACAACCTTTTGGAGCTTCAGCAAGACCAAAAGATAATTGGACTGGGAAATGATCAGAACCAATGAAGGGAAGGATTTGAGCATCATGGGATCCCTCCAATGCTCCCCAATCACCCCACAAGAGAAATCTGTCAAGTCTTTCTTCAATATTAGTGAAGCCCTTCCTCCTATTGGACCAAGTATATATTCCATTCCTTGTTTGAATATCCAAGAGGATATTTTTATCCAAAAACTCTTGAAAATCTCTTTGAACAACCAAAGTGCTTCCTGACTCCCCTTGTTTTTTTGTGTTGTTTAGAGTGGTGTTGAAGTCCCCTGCTATAATCCCTTTCTCTACCCTTTTCTTTCTACTATTCTAGAAATGATGTCCCATAATCTCCTTTTTCCCTTTGTGGGAATCAAGCCATAGACATTAATGCAGAAGAAAGAAAGGTTTCTTCTTATGTCTTTAATCCTAATTGTTTGCCAATTCTCAGATTTAGCCTCTACTTCCCCTGTGATTGAGAGAGGGTTCCATATAACCCCCAGACCCCCAGAAGCTCTTATGGCCTCCAAGAGATTCCTATTAAAATAAATATTTCAGCAGCTCCCTTCAGGTTTCTTTTGTATTGTGTGTGTGCCGGCCTATGCATCGCCGAGTTTATTCGGCTTTCCATGAAGTTTTGATCTGCCACTTTGCGTATCTTCTCTTCGCAAATTCGGGTAACGGCTTCCCTTTCGGGTCCTGAGGAGCTGCGTTGGGCGTCCACGTGCTGCATTTGCGGGAGGTTTTATTTCTTCTTTCCTCAAAGTCTTTTCGGGTTGCGAAAGGCTTCCCTGGGGCTATCATTTCTAAAGAGTGTTAGAAGGTCCTACATCATGCTACGTGGCGACGGATCGCAAATCTTTCAATTTAGTAAGTAAATAGCCGTGGGCAACGAAACGCTGCCATGCGCCTTTCGCACCCGGTTGATGCAGCTTTTTCTCCACTACATTACGGATCTCAGCCCATTGGACACATGTTGCATCTTTGCAATGTCTCAGAAGCAATAAGAGAAGTTTTCATTCGGGTAGCAACAGGTTGCCACGTGCCTTACAACTTATCTTTGAAGCGGGCGATAGGATGGCTGAGAGAGATTATGCTATTGGGTACCTCTCATCATGGTCGTTTGAGGCAGTGGATGACACTTGTCGCCTCGAGCTTGGTTGGGACCACTGCCATCATTACGAAGGACGCACCTGCACCTGGATGACTAGATGCTGTGTTCTAGCTCGATGCCGTTGTAATGGCATTGGGAATCTTCTGATTCAGGCATCATTACAGGGGATTGTGGGATCTTTTCTGTTACAGTTCTCCAAAGTGGTGGGAGTTTTCTCTCCTGCTATATATACTCTCTTTGTCGACGAGAGAAAGGTCCAAAAAAATTTTAGAAGAAAGGATACTGGTTTTAGCAAGAGACACCAGACCTCTTTTACATTTTTATTTGCAAGAAACTTTTAGACTGTGCCAATTGTTCGGCCTTTCTGTTTTTCATGTTCTGATTAAACTGTAAACTGTGCTTTATACTATCTTAAGCATTTCATTTGAAAGAACTTCTATATATTGAATACAAGCTTGCTTACCTAAATCATGTCTAATGACACTTCTTAGTAGTGAGGATGTATGAAATACTATTTTATGTCAATAAATGAATTGTTTATGCTATAGCTTTAAGTCTTTGATGTTTTGGAACGTGACAACACCATTCAGGCCCCTAAATCTATAATTTATCATGCCCATCAGCAAATTTTGATGCATCGCCTTAGATTAGACTTTGCTTCATTATATTCATTTCCTTTTCCCTTTCCAAAACCCATTATAGAAGAAGCCAACTTCTTTAAAATTTGGAGGTCACTCAGTTTGGCACAAAGGGGTCCCCCTTGAACTGAGTTTCCCATAAGACACTGCTATCTCGTCAAATTTTGGTGTCAATAGTTTGTTCTTTTTCTGGCACGCCCAGTGGGACCCGAACTAATGAAATTGCCTTGTAGAGGGTTTTATGAGCCATCGGCCTGTAACTAGATCCCAGACTGCAAGTAACCCAGGTTTACTAGTACCTCCACTAGGGACAGTCCAGGCCGCAAATCAGCTAGTAACCATTCCATTCCCACTGCCCTTTCCTCTCACCATGTTGCCGGCTGCAAACAGAAACTACGTAGCATGGGATGTTGGAAGTCCCCCGGTAGCCCCGTTAGCGCTTGCTGTTTGGGGCGCTATCCCGGTTTTGGCCCTGAAAGCTATTCCCAAATTCATTGGAGATAACACAAAAACGCCAGTAGAATATTTGTAGGATGTAGCGAATGTTTGTCTGGTACATGGTATTACAACACAAAATGTAGCCTTGAGGTTTCTTGCCACGTCTTTCAAAGGAAAGGCTCTGGAGTGGTATCGAACACTGACTCCAAATTCAATTTGCACTTGGGATGAGCTCAGAGATCCATTTTATGAAAGGTTCTCAAACGACGGAGATCGTTCTTCATTATATTATTAGCTATCCGTCATAAGACGAGCACCCCAAGAGGCTCTGACGAATTTCAATACTCGATTTCACTCAAATTGGCAGAGGATTCCTATGACTATCCGCCTGACTCCAGAATTGGCATTCATATTTTATCTGAAGTCCATTAATCCCGACATTTCTATGATGATTAAGTCTTTGGGAGGAACCACTCTACCAAATGCTTATGCTACCGCTATCAAAGCTGAGAATCATTTGATAGATTGCGGAAAGTTGCCTCCTCGACCTATTATGTTGATATTTTCTGAAATATCAAACTTTGCACAAGAGGTCGGATCGACTAGTGCGGCAGCAACTCCCTAGTCGATGTACTCATATGCGGCTGCTCCTGAGAGCTTGGCTTCTTCATCGGGTTCTTCCAAGGATGAAATAAGCGACTTCAAGGAGATGTTGTGAACTATGACATATGACATAACAACTCTCAAGTGGAACCAAGCAACGCCCCCGCGGCCCGCATATCAAAAATATCATGGCGGACGGTCTACTTATTAGCAAAATCAATATCAGAGTGTGCCTCACACTAATCCACCAGCGCCGACTACAAAGCAAATGGTCCCCGGGCCTACTTCGCTGACAAGTGCATTACCAAGCTCGAGTAGGGAATTAACCGCAGGACAAAACAATCTTATTGATGATATCAATCCATGGTGTTTCCCTTGCAACGATGCACATATGCCCTAAAATTGTCCACGTGGCAACTTACAACAGAAGGTGGCAAAGCAACACAGTCAAGGTACTATAGCACAAAATGGAGGATACGCATATGCCTCGCCAATGGAGAGTGCGGTCCTTACCGCGCAAATACAAGGAATGTCTTTAGAGCAAGAGTCCGATATTGCTCCTGATCATGCGCTCTTCTCCTGGATGGAAGATGAAGAAATGGTGTTTGCTAATGATGCATCCATATCCAAAACACCGCAGGTGCAATCTGACTATAACACATGCTCAAAGAGGAGATTCACCGGTGAGCCTGTTGTTTCTCTTCTGGACAGCCCGCAATGCAAAGGCATGTCCAATCAAATTCCTGGCGCTTCAACCGTCTCTTCACCTTCTCAACCGTGGAAGAAAATTATTATAACAAGAGAAAAAGAGCAGAAATCTCTAAGCTTGTCACCTTTTAATGTGGTGGAGCAATTAAAGAAATCATCCGCTAATGTGTCTTTATGGGACATTCTAGCTATCCTGGAACAGAAGACTATGCTACAAAAGGCGCTTCAACAAGAGATCAACTCAGCACCAACAGAGCTGTCTGCTAGTACAGAGGTGGTTTATCAAATGCCACTAGCTAAGGTTCTTACAGACAAAGCGAAGGAATCCCATGCAGAAAGCGGAAGTAGGTTGAAACCTGAACCCTTCTTCTTGACTCTCATTGTAGGGGAAAAGCTATTACACAACGCTATGATTGATTCTAGTGCTAGTACAACGGTTATGCCAAAACTAATAGCCGAAGCTTTGGGACTCAGCTACGAACCTATGAAGAAGGGGGTGATGCAGCTGGACGGAAATAAAGTTGATACTGTGGGTGTCATCAAAGCGCTTCCATTAACTCTATTTTCCTGCCCAAGTATCACGGTCCTGCAAGATACAGTGATCATAGATGTTCCTCCTATGTTTGGTCTCTGTCTATCCTAAAAATTTACTTCAAAGGTGGGCGGATATTTGTCTTTAGATTGGTCACATTTGATACTTAGGACCAAACATGGCACGAAAATGAAGATAGAATCAAAGGCTCTACATTCTGAACATGTGGCGGATGAGGCCTTGATCAATTTTGAAGCCGCACATACCTCTATCACCAAGAAGGAAATGTATAGTGTTGAATTGATAGAGAAAGAGAAGGTGAGTGGAGATCAAAATGATAAGGAAGATGCTCTGTTGAGTGAACACATAAACAATGATCCTTTTGGGAATTATCATGCTATAGGATTAGACACATATGTAATTTATGATGAAGACCAACTGCTTTCGAAGGTCGCCAAAGAATTCAATGGTAACCAAGCAAATGAGCTATGGACATTGTATTTTGACGGAGCAAGAAGCAAAGTAGGAGCTGGAGCAGGGGTATGTCTAATATCCCCGCAGAATGAAAAATTGTTGAGGTCTTTCCATTTCCAATTCACCTGTTCAAACAATGAAGCTGAATATGAAGGGTTAGTTCAAGGCCTAAGCCTAGCGGAACGAATGGGTATTAAGCAATTGATTGTGTTCGGAGATTCTGGACTGGTAGTTAATCAAGTCTGGGGAATTTTCATAACGAAGAATGTCCGAATGAGATCCTATCGGCATCGAATCTGGGACCTGATTGAGGGTTTTGAAGCTTTCAACATCCTGACCATTCCCCTAACGCAGAATGGCGACGCAGATCACATGGCGGTGATCGATGCTCAGTTTGATCCTGTCTCTAACTTGCTGCGGAACGAATATTCAGTGCGAATGCTTGTCCGACCAGCGATCCCCGACAATGATTAGAGTTGGCAAGTCTTTGAGAGCGATGAACACATCACTTCATTTATCCAGCACTCAGGGGAATTTGCTGATCAACTTCAACCAAAGATCGCCAAGGTCTATGAAGGACAAATTATGCAGCTCAAGTCAAGTAAACTTCCGAAAGGGTTAGTTACTCTCGAGAACTTTTTCGATTGTAATGACACCTGAAATGATAAGCAAAAATTTGTGGCAGATAAAAGTGATTATGAAGACCTTCGGGTCTCCGATGGCAGTAATCTCCGGGTCAGAAAAGATGTCCCACATCGAGATAAAGAAATGCTTATTAGTTTCTGCGAAAAATATGGACTAGTGGCCTGGTCCTATGATGATCTGGAGGGTTACGATCCTGGCATCATTCAACACACTATTGAACTAACAGAAGGTGCGAAATCAATCCGACAGAAATAGAGGCCAGTCAACCCTAAAGTTGAGGCCCTAATGGCATAGGAGCTAACCAAGCTCATTGATTCACATATTGTCTTCCCAATCAAACATAGTACTTGGGTATCAAACCTGGTACCACTCAGAAAGAAGAATGGTGATATCCACTTATGTGTGGACTTCCGAGACCTGAACAAAGCATCTCTGAAGGATCACTATCCATTGCCTTCTATGGAGTCAATCCTCCAAACTGTTGCAGGATCAGAAATGTTCTCTCTGCTGGATGGCTTCTCTGGCTATAACCAGATTCAAGTTAAAGAAGATCAACACAAGACTATGTTCACCACCAAGTGGAGAACATTTGCATATGCTAAAATTCCTTTTGGTTTATCCAATGCAGGGGCAACTTTCCAGTGAGCTATGGACATCGCATTCAACGAACTGATCAATAAGTTTATTCTAATCTATTTGGATGACCTTATTGTGTTCTCTAAATCTAAAGATGATCATTTTGATCATTTGGAATTAGTTTTTCAAAAGTGTCAAGAGTTCGGGGTTTCCTTAAATCCAAAGAAATGTGTATTCGGAGTACCGCAGGGTAAGCTATTAGGGCATGTTGTGTCTAAAGAAGGTATTTCAATTGACCCCGAACGAGGAAAGGCTATCAAAGAGCTTCCCCTTCCAATAAATAAGAAAGGTGTCCAATCTTTTCTGGATAAAGTAAATTTTGTCAGCAAATTTATTTCCAATTTTGCGAGAATGATTAGGCCGATCACCCTAATGCTGAAAAAGGATCAAACTTTCAAGTGGACAACAGAAGCCCGGGAGGATTTTGAAAAGGTCAAAGAAGTGATTTCTGCAGCTCCGGTGCTGGTTAATCCAGATCAATCCAAAGATTTTCTAATGTATTCTTTGAGTAGCAAGTCAAGTATTGCTACCGTTCTAACCCAAAAGGGTAACGTAGAAGAAGGGGAACACTCAGTGGTGTTCTATTCCCAAACCCTAAAATAATATGAGGTGAATTATAACTTTGTCGAAAGACAGGCCTTTGCAATAGTAAAGGGACTTAAAAAATTCCGCCATCAAATTTCCTGCAATAAAGTTCTAGTATATGTCACACATTCTAGTGTGCGCGAATACATCATGGAAGGAGAGATCACAGAAAAAGGGCTAATTGGATCACCAAGATCCTTGAATATGACATCAAAGTCAGGCCTACTAAGACTATTAAATGCAGAGGACTGTGTGAGTATATGACACAAAACGAGGAGGTACCCGCCAAGGAGGAACAACCAGAGCTCGTCTTGATAAATGGATCGGGATTGGAAGATGATTGGCTGACTGATAAAAATGAATTTTATGCAAACCAGAAAGTATCCGCCAGACCTCTCATCCCAAAAAAGAAGGTATTATCAACTTCAAAATCATGGGTATATGCTGATAGAAGGAGTCCTTTTCAAAATAAATTTCAATGGTGTGCTCCTATGATGCGTTAATTCAGGGGAGGTGCAGAGGATCCTTGACGCATTCCACAATAGCGACGAAGGTGGACATTTCTCCGCCAAAAATACCGCCATCAAGATCATGCGAACTGGCTATTACTGGCCTACACTTTTCAGTGATTCTCACTCTTTGGTAAGGGCTTGTAAAAAATGCGAGTTCTTCTCTGATAGAAGGAAGAATTCAGTAATGCCCCTCAAAACTATCGTGGCGAATGAACCATTTGTGCAATGGGGCTTGGACTTCATCAGAATGATCAACCCGGTTTCTAGTGCCAGACATAAGTGGATTCTAACTGCTACGGATTACTTCACAAGATGGACATAAGCTGTTCCCCTTAAGGGTGCAACAGAAATAGAGATTGTAGACTTCCTCGAAGAACTGGTGACAAGGTTCGACCCTCCGAAAACGATCATTTCAGACAACGCCAGAGCATTTCTAGGAACAAAGGTATGTCACTTTGCTTTAAAGAATGGTATATTCCTTAAAGCATCATCAAACTATTATCCACAAGGAAATGGTCTAGCCGAGTCAACAAACAAAAGCTTAGTTTGATTCCTTAAAAAGGTTGGCTCAGAGCACCAGAGGGAATGACATAAAAATCTTCAAAAAGCGCTCTAGGCAAACCACATAACTTCTAAGCAAGTCCTTAAGACTTTACCTTATGAACTGGTATATGGCAAAGAGGCGCTGTTACCTATCTCCATGGAGATCCCAGCAATACAGTTATTGAAATCTCTTGAGACAATACAGTTATTGAAATCTCTTGAGATAAAACAAAATGAAGCCATGGAGGTCCGGCTTGCCGAACTACTGGAAGTGCAAGAAAAAAGGGAGAATTCCCTAATGGCAATGACAAATCGTCAACAGGTGGTCAAATGATGGTTTGACAAGAAGGCTTCCGACCAAGGTCTGAAAAGTGGAAACTTAGTGCTAAAATATGACAGCAGGGCTGCAAAGTCAGGTCAGCACAGTAAATTTGATAGTCTATGGGAGGGACAGTTTAAAATCATTCGATGCAAGTAACACAACACTTTTGAGCTGGAGAATATGGAACAAGAACCATTAGGAATCCCAGTCAATGGTCAATTCATCTTAATTTGTTCCATTAGGCATTAAACTCTACCTTGTACATATGTAAATAGCGTTTTTATTTTCTTTTCTGTTGTTTGGCCGGTTCTTTTTCTATAATCAGTTGTCTTTCTACAAATTAGCTCATTATCATTGGCGGGTGAACATCGGGGTCGCTTTGCACAAAATGCATTCATATACGGAGAAATAGCATATAAAACTTGCAAGCCCAAAACAGTTTAAACATAGAAGCAGGAAAGAGCATGGATTTTCCTTAAAACGAGAAATATATATTTATATATATGTTCTTTGGTTTCAAAATGGCTGGGGGGCCGTATTCCAAAATATACAAGCATATTGAGGTATATTATATATGATGGCCTTTTATCAGGCTTATATACAGCAAAGAGAGTCACATTTTGAACAAAAGGTAAAGGGGTTGTTTATCCGAAGGCATGACTGGCGACAATTGATGCATTCACTGCAACATCCACTTCTTCCTCATCCACGGGCTCCTTGACGACACTGTCAGCATCATTTGGCACAACCGCCATTAGCGGTGGAAACACTAGGTTCTTGAAATTAGTGTACCAATCTATGTCGTAGAAAGGTATCACGTTGTATCTCTGAAACAGGAAGTGTAGGGCCTGAGTAACCCTCTGCTGGTGCTGGTCGCAGGTCTGCAGGTGGAATTCGCTAAGGAATGGCAGCCAAACGACGACAACTTCTTCTTCAATAAAGTGACGCAGGTTGCTGCTGTTGGTAGGCCTATCCCATATGTAGCATGTGCAACGACCTCACCAAGCCCATTCAAGTATTTCTTCAGAAGATTTCTTTAACCAGCTTTATGATAAGTTGCCGGGGAATGCAAATGTCCAGCATGGACGCTACAAAGTGGGAGCATACATCAGTATTTACCCTATACTTATCCTCATATTCTATGCAATCCTTGCCTAAGACCCACTTATTGGCTACCAGAACTAGCGAATGCTTGTTCTTCGTCATCCTTTTCAGCCTCCTAGTTAAAATCTCACCTAGGAACACCGTCTGTGACTTATACGAGGTTAAACGAATTGGGGTATCCATTTTTTCTGACATTGTCCCTAGGCTTCTAAGATAATGTTGAATTTGCTCACCACCTAACCTATGAAAGGACTTACTTAACACTCTGCTATTGACCTATCACTTCTCAAATGCTAAGTATGTTTTTCTCACTATCTACTGGCCTATTTATAGAAAAATTGACAAGACACATGCCAATCCGCCTCTAAAAAATGTGATGTTATGCTAGTTGCTATCTCGAAAGCTGAGTCTGCGTTTGCTCACATTTTCGGGTTAGTACATCCATGATAGCACGACTCAATGCATGCTTAATTAAATAAAGTTGATTAATTAGTTTTAAAAAGGTGGTGCTTGTTGGTGAGGAGACATATGGCCGTAGGCTATTGTGTCATCTCTCAAGCGCGTTGCAGAGCCCAAGGCGATACTCATATCTTTTCAGGCAGTGATCAATTGCCTAGTGTAATCATTTCGGCTGAGATATTAATTGCCAGCGCACGCTAACGCAGGGTTAGAAGGCCAGTTGCAGGCTCAATTTCCAAGGAGATCAGGGCGTATCACATGATCGCGCAAATGCAATAATGAAATCCGGTTGCCTCGGAATAACAATCAGTTCATCTTGTATGAGTTGCAAGATTAACGGTACATGCCGAATTAAATGCAAAAGGCTTGCTCTCGCCTACCATCTTGGGAAAGGTTGCTATTATTGCATGAAAAGACTTAATATTTCTAAGTCTTTTACAAATGCAAGAAAAGTGCAGAGTTGTTTTCTGTCTGTCTATCTAGAGCAAGCATAGTCGTAGGCTAGGAGCTTATGAAATCTTTAGAGAAGGAAAAATGTCAGAATCTTTAGTTCAGCTAATGCAAGAGGAGATTAGCCAAGAACTATTCAAGGCTATTCGTTCTTTAGTTGAGGTATATGTCTATGAGGATGTAGCATATGCCACACTTGGTATACCCAGCAAGACGAGAAGAGCCCACACAGAGGAGCTTGATAGACCCAAGGAATGAAGTAACCAGAAAAGGGTTGAAAAAAAATGGGATAATATCTTGACCCAAGGCTTGCGAAAAACCCTAAGTCCCTCAAAGAGGCAGCTTGTGCAAGGTTATCAGCAACAAAGGTGGACCAATCCATGACAAGTAGAGTCTAGTATAGTGGTCTCCCACAATACATGGTCCCATTGGTGCACTATTGCCCATAAGTGGTCGATGCTGCTATCCAACGCTATAATCCAGATACCCACCACATTGAAGGCCACAACTTAAGGGTGCATATCAGCCCAGAGGCCATCTGGCACATGTTATGTATCTCGGATCTAAGTAGAAGAAGGAGACTATCGAGCCCTTTCACCCAAGCAAGGGAGAGAAAATATGGAGGAAGATAAAAACCAGCTCAGAGTTCTTGATAGAAGAAACTGGTAAAAAAGTATCGTGGCCGCTAAACCACCAAGTATCCCATTATTGCGTGGTGCATTCCGCGATGATCTCCAGGACGCCATGTCCATGTTGGCATTTGTTTGCGGCTGAGACTTTGACGAGAAGATAGAAAGCTTTCAGCTGGGACCTGCAATACAATTTCGCAAGTAGCATGAACTCTTCTGGTATGATTTTGCTGAGTTCATGGTTGAAGAAATGAGACAACAAATTGAGAATTATCATGTGGAAAAGAAGTTTAGATTTATTTCCTACCTGGTCCACATGTTCCTACATCAGAATCTGGATTTCTTCACCCGTTTTCTTCCGCTATCAATTTTTGATGAGCAGAATAAAAGAAAGCCGGTGGCTACATGGACACCTTTCCTTTCTGCATTATATGACTATTATGCGTTTGCGGACTATTTCATAGCCCCGGTTGTGAATGATTTAATCGGAGAAGGTGATATTGTCCAACTCGATAAGGAGCAGACCGGATTTATGCAAAGCTACACCCCTGCTTGTGACTGGTTCTTAGGTAGGGATTTCACAATCCTTCGAATGCGGGGTTTTACTGACAAATCTTTCCTGCTCCCAGCTTGCGTCATGGATAGAGTGCTCGCGCTGGAAATTTTCCGGTAGGTGTGTGTCATTGATTTCACTTTCTGTAGCAGCGGAAGGGTCAAGAAGAAGGGATTCTTCACTTGCTCGAAGAATTTCAAGTGGGTAACTCTGATTAAAAAACAATCGCACAAGTTGTTACAGGAGAAGCTGGCACATCTAGGGTTGGTACTGGTAAACGATACATGAGAATACAACCCTTTCAACGAACTTCTGGAGCCACACATGAAAGTTACCCATATTGCCTGACCATACTGGGAAAAGCGGCGTAATCCACGAACAGATAGAGATGAGGATTTTGTTGAATTAACGCAAATCCCTACGCTGGACACTAGAGGCCCATGACACAAATTCTACTTTCTGGTGGCTGTGGCCAAGGATAATGTTCCGATGGAGTGCAACATATACAATAAGTTGAAGAGGAACGAGGAATGGAGTGATGAAAAAATAAGAGCTTTCTGGAAATATCGCTAGGAAGTAGCATAGTTGGATGCTCCTTGCAATCAGCTGAAGGATGACCAGGAATTTGATAGACGGTGGAAGGAAGGCCACCCCAGCCCGAGCTCTAGTGTTGATAGAAGCGAAGAGGGAGAGGGATCCGAGGAGCATGAAAAAGAAGCGGCGGCATCATCCTCTTCAACGCAAAAGGGCAAGGCTTCCAGGTAGGCCACCTATGTGGCCACGAACATACGCTTTAATATATCAAGAGGCTTGCATACACTCACTTGGGCCGCTAAACCGGCCAGGCTAACACCTCAGCATAAGGATTCGACTGCCGAAGTTAGTGAGTGTCCGCCTGTGAAAAGGCGGTGCACGAAAAATATTATCAAAGGGGTTTTGCAAGAACCTGCCGGAGGAGAAGCACCCACTGCTAGCTAGATACCAGAGTTTTCGGGGGAGTCACGAACGATCCTAGAACTACCGCCGACCAGTCAACAGGTATATTTCGCTCATTCTTCTCTTGCATCTCACTCTTTCGTATCTGCCCCTACTTCACTAGCAACTCTTGCCATAGGTCCAAGCCCTCCACCTTCTACTTTTGGTCCAACTTATTTGGTTGGATTTGCCCAGTTTTTGTAGGCCCACCCGCTTATAATTGCTCCTCCGAGTATGCTCATGCCTACCGCTGCCGCTAAAACTTTCCTTGCTTCGCTTTCGGAAAACATTCCCCCTATCAGCCCCCATTCTTTTTTCGCTATGCTTACTGATCCTCTTCCATTGCAACAAGTTGACACCCTGCTAGCAACTCCCCTATCCTGGCCAATAAGCCTTGTGACTGAATCCTTGATTCAGCCGCCACAAATGCCTAGCCCTGCTAATAGTTCTCAAACCAAATTATGGAATGTGCTGCACTTTTCTCCACAAACAGTCACTCTCCAGAAGAAGCAAATGTGTGCACCTATGAAAGTTACCTATCCCTATGCCCTGCCATCTGGTGCTCCTTTTGTAGGTGGGCTAGTTTCATCACCAGCCGAATTCATAATACAGATAGATTGTGGAAAAGAGGCACACACGAATAGAATGAGAAAATGCAAGGCAAAGGATGACAATGCTCCTGCCGAGTTGAGAGTACAAGCTTTGTATGATGAGGCCCAACAAGAATTAAAATTCACAACCATGTACCCAAGGGTAAGTAAGCCTCAGGGAGAAATGCAACCCGAAGACTATGAGATATATGTTGTCGGACTTGACATGAAGGTAGCCCGGCCACAAGATAAAGTTGAAATCATGGAGGAAATGCAACAGGTGGTCACTTCCGACTTCCTTAAAACTGGTCGCTAGTTAAAGAAGAAGGATGGGTAGCTATGGGCAGCCAAGGAAATGGTGAGTTTTCTGGAGGCAAAGGAGAAATCCTTAGAGGCAGATATCGCCTAAATGATTGAAAGGGCACTGACAATAGAAAATGAGAGGAACAAGCTTCAGGGTGAAGTTGCAAAAACCCAAGCTGTTGACCCTGACATAATAAAAGATCTGCAAAACAAGAACCAAGAGGCGCGACAGAGCCTACAGTTAAAAGAGGAAGAGCTTGAACACGTCCGCCTTGAGCATAGTCAGGGGATGGCACAAAAGGGTGAGGAGTTGGAGCACCTACAAGAGTAGTGTGAGCAAATAATACAAGAGAAAGATGCCGAATTTAAAGGCCTGAAGGCTAAACTAGAGGAGGAACTCTGAGAGACAAGGGCTTCTCTGGAAGAGCAATCAGCAAACCACTTCAAGCTGAACAAAATTGGAATAAAGAAATGAGCAGCTATGCGGAGCAGCTGGCGTCTGAGAAAAGAAAAAAGGCGAAATTAGCTGAGGCCCTTATTTCAAGAGACGCAGAGATTTCTTCGTTTAAATCCTCTCTGTTGCTTTCCCCTACCCAACCTGATGTCATTCCGTTGGTTAGGTAATTATACATTTCTCACTAGGAGAAAGTCAAGATCTTTTGCCTAACACTGCAGCCTACCCTCCGATTTATCGACAAGGCATCAAGGCTCAATCAAGAGGCCCACGACACAATTGAGCAATTCCCACGTTTCATCCTGGAGAAGGTTCCTGAGGTGAAAGACCTGCTCAACAAGCTATACTCCATCTTGGATGAAATCCTTGCCAGAGCGAGAATTGAGGATTGAGACACTGCTGCTCAAATGAAAAATAAATTCATTCATTGTCACTCCGCTTTCCAGCACACTAAGGCAGTCGCAACTTTTCTGAGTAGGGCACTAGATGGCATATGGGGAAGTTTCACCAAATTAGGCAAGATGGGGCTGCCGTCCCCATTCCTCGAGGATGGCTCTATTGCCACTAATACACAGATTGCTGAGGTTATTGAGCAGAAGGAAAACAACCTAGAGGCTTTCAAGGAGTTCAGCAGCTCCCCAAGGACAGCCGATATTGAGGCAATCATTCATCCACTCTTACAGCTGCTTTTCCATATACAAGCAGGCGCCACTCTACCTGATGCGCTGCCTCACAAGGAAGTTATTGATCTATGTGGAGCATAAGAAAATTTGTGCAGCATAGCAAAACTATCTGAAAGTGAATGGTTGCCCTTGCAGGTGGCTCTTTCCAAACTCTAACTCTATTAGCCCTATGCATAAGGCTCTGGTCTGCAGCACCAAAGAGATTTTTTGGGTTCTCCGTTCCTTATTCGAAACACCCCTAATAGTTGCCAAAAGCTGCTAAAATAAATATTTTAGCAGCTCCCTTCAAGTTTCTTTTGTATTGTGTGTGCGCCGGCCCATGCATCGCCGAGTTTATTCGACTTTCCATCAAGTTTTGATTTGCCACTTTGTGTATCTTCTCTTCGCAACTTCGGGTAACAGCTTCCCTTTCAGGTCCCGAGGAGCTGCGCTGGGCGTCCATATGTCGCACTTACGGGAGGTTTTATTTCTTTTTTCCTCAAAGTCTTTTTAGGTTGCAAAAGGCTTCCCTAGGGCCGTCATTTCTAAAGAGTGTTAAGGGGTCCTACATCATGCTATGTGGCAATGAATCACAAATATTTCAATGCAGTAAGGAAGTAAACAGCCGCGGGCAGCGAAATGATGCCACGTGCCTTTTGCACCCGGTTGATGCAGCTTTCTCTCCATTGCATTACAGATCTTAACCCATTGGACACGTGTTGCATCTTCGCAATGTCTCGGTAGCAATAAGAGAAGTTTTCATTCAGGCAGCGATAGGCTGCCACGTGCCTTACAACTTATCTTTGAAGCGGGCGATAGGCTGGCTGAGAGAGATTATGCTATTGGGTGCCGCTCATCATGGTCATTTGAGGTGGTGGATGACACTTGTCGCCTCGAGCCTGGCTGAGACCACTGCCATCATTACAAAGGACACACCTACACCTGGATGACCGGATGCTGTGTTCTAGCTCGATGCCGTTGTAACGACATTAGGAATCTTCTGATTCAGACATCATTGTAGGGGATTGTGGGATCTTTTCTGTTACAGTTCTTCAAAGTGGTGGGAGTTTTCTCTCCTACTATATATACTCTCTCTATGGATGAGAGAAAGGTCCAAAAAAATTTTTAGAAGAAAGGATACTGGTTTTAGCAAGAGACACCAGGCCTCTTTTACATTTTTATTTGCAAGAAACTTTCAGACTATGCCAACTGTTCGGCCTTTCTATTTTTCATGTTTTGATTAAACTGTAAACTGTGCTTTATACTATCTTAAGCATTTCATTTGAAAAAAATTCTATATATTGAATACAAGCTTGCTTACCTATATCATGTCTAATGACTCTTCTTAGTAGTGAGGATGTATGCAATACTATTTTATGTCAATAAATGAATTGTTTATGCTATAGTTTTAAGTCTCCGACATTTTGGAACGTGACAACACCATTCAGGCCCCTAAATCTATGATTTATCATGCCCATCAACAAATTTTGGCGCATCGCCTTAGATTAGACTTTGCTTCATTATATCCATTTCCTTTTCCCTTTCCAAAACCCATTATAGAAGAAGCCGACTTCTTTAAAATCTAGAGGTCACTTAGTTTTGCGCAAAGGGGTCCCCCTTGAACTGAGTTTCCCATAAGACATTGTTACCTCGTCAAATTTTGTCGTCAACAATTCCATTTCCACTATTTTCATCTGTCCAACCTTCTTCTTCCTTCCTCCTTATTCCACTTTGTCTCTTGCAAGAGCACAACATTTGCGCTTGACTGGTCAATTTGGCACTTAACCATACACCATTTTTTAGGGGCATTGACACCCCTGACATTCCAAGTTATGAGCCTCATTCTGCTGAGGGAAGGAAAATTTCCTTCCCTATTGTCAGTTTCTTTTTCCCTAAGGCGTTACCAACCAACACTAGTTTGGCCTTATTTGACATTCTTCCCCTGCTTGAATTTTTCTTAATGTTAGGGCCTTTAAGCTTTGATTCTGACTGTTGCAACTGCCTAGCTTCCAATATTCTCCTTCCTTAGAAACCTCCCAAAACTCACATTCCCCATCTGAGAATCACTCACTTTCTTCCTCATCTGATTGTTGGCCCTCTTCTTCTACTTCATTCATAGGGGCACCAAAATCTCTACTAGCACCACCAACAGATAATTCCTTTAGTTTGTTTTTAATATCTTTCTAGAGGATTTGAGTGCCATCCATGAGGGCAATGAGGGATTGCTCAGCTTGGTTATTCTCTTTAGAGGGAATTCCAATTTCCTTGTATAAGGAAGATAGGCGATCCTTTGGACGAGCATGAATTTCTTCTCTAGCTAACTTGGCTATCCCCATATCTATCATGCCCTAATATCTAATGTTCAATGAGGGAACATCCGCTGAGTCATCTTGAATGTTATTGATTGTGTTGTCTGTTGGTGGATTTTTTGAGGTGCTCTCCTAGAGTGATTTCCTAAAGAGACAATTTTTTGTTCTTGAACCCTCCCAAATTTTGATTTCTTGTTGCCAGCTTCCAAATTTTGTTAGAATCTCAACTGTTTTATATATCCCAACCCCTACATCTATTTCAACCAACACACAGGGTTTTGATCCACCTATTCCATTGACGAAGTTTTCATCCACTCTAATACATACTCCTAGGGCATCACCCAATCTTGTCATGGCATCATATTCTAGAATTCTAATGGTAAGTCTACTAGTTTAATCCAAGTCAAAATTTGGGTCAATCGGTAATTCCATGGGTCAAAACTAGCTTGCCAGTTTGGGCAGTGAAACCAGTGCCCATTCATAAACAAAGGGTCTCCTAAGATTTCCAATTTCGAATTTAAATCTATACATTCTATCAAAAATAAGGAAATTGGGAGAGGGGTCACCCTTACCCGATTTGGAAATTTATTCACCCACAAAGCTTTAATCTCCTCATTCAAGCTAGTTGGGTCAGTCCACTTCACAAAAAGGGCATGTTTTGATAGCCTCACCACTCTTTTTTCTATCAATTCTGCTGGCATTTGAAATAATTTATGTCATCTAGGCTGCATTTTCATGCACTCATATGTTCGGGATTGGGAGTTTTTGCAATTTAATTTCCTTTGAAGTAGGTCTCGGTCTCTCTTATTCATTCTTTTTCCAAATTCAAACTCCTCTCCTGTAGATTGAGTTGTCTTCACAAAAACATTCTGTTCGAGATTGGGCGGGCCTTTCTTCTACCATACTTTGCTGGTTCGATTCTAAAGGTTTCCTCCTTTGGACTTCCAATTGGTGGTTGGTTGATTACCTTTTGGATCCCATTCCTGAATCCACCCACGCCTACTCCTATATGCTGTTGTTTTTGATGAGTTCTAATTGTTGCCCAGGGGATTTTGCATTTGCTTCGAAGGTCTATCATGTCCACTCTTTAACTGAAGGGATCCATAAGGATCCTTACAAATTTGGTTCTTCCTGTAATGTGGATGAAATTTGTCCACCCAACCTCCATTTTTGAAAACCCACTGAGGGGTGTGACCTGGATTCGGTTGATTCGCTGTACCACCATCCTTCCTAAGAGGCTCGATTCCTTCCACCGGTTCAGAATTACCCCATTAGATATGCAACCCGTATGAATATTTTGGCTCATCCTCGCTCGCTCACGCCATTAATCAAACCCCTAGGCCTTACTCCCCTTTTTAGGACCTCTACTCCTTTTTATTATTAACCATATTTACTATTTTTCTATGTATGTAGGTATATATATTTTTCTTTTCCCATCTTACATTTGCCACTGTAAGTCATTCTACTACCTTGGTTTTAATCTACACTACTGCAGAGACTTGCCATGTATATTTGTTTTATGAAAATTCTATGTTCTAATCTTTCTTCTGATAAAGCAGATTGGAAGGGAAACATAGAGTGCTTGTTTGAAATCTACCACTAATGTGGTCTCTTTTCAAAAGGTATTAACTAGAGGGAATAAAAATCAACAACTCATTTTCAGACTTCATTCAACATATATCTTGTAACTGATTAATAATATGCAAATATAATTTCTATGCAAGCTCAATATTCAACATATATCACTGTAACAGATTAATAATATGCAAATACAATTTCTATGCATGAACATTATTCAACATATATCATTGTGACTGATTAATAATATGCAAATACCATTTCTATGTATGCACAATTTTACTTGAAAAAAAATTATTGTATAATAACTTATATAGAGAGAGCTCATACATATATTGCAACATAACTCTTTTCACCTCCATTTTTTTTTACATAAATATTTACTAATTTGTTCCCTACACCATATTTTGTTTGTAGATGCAAATCTATACCACAAGATGGATTTATGTGAGAGGAAAAAATAACTACTATTCTGCCATGAGTTTTTTTTTTTTTTTTGTACATACATGTTACACATGCTCTTGAATATTGCAAGAGGACTAAAAAATTCTCCATTTCATAGCATAACCAGAGAATGTTATTTTTTTGTACATAAATAACGTTGTATGATGCATTTTCAAACCACAGAGAATATCTACTTAAAGATAATGACAATCTTTATCTTTCAAGCT
Organism: Sequoia sempervirens; assembly: GCA_007258455.2. Classification (NCBI taxonomy): domain Eukaryota; kingdom Viridiplantae; phylum Streptophyta; class Pinopsida; order Cupressales; family Cupressaceae; genus Sequoia; species Sequoia sempervirens. The sequence goes on along the minus strand of VDFB02000017.1, from coordinate 545,587,290 downwards.
CACATACTCTCTATAACTCATGTACATTCTATGTTTAAGACATGATCATCTTCTCTTTAACTAGAAAAATGGCACAATAGGAATTGGACAACCCTCCCTCTTTGCCTATGTCTCTTTTCTCAACAACTCTGCATACATAATTCACACAAGTTTCTCCATGACCAATGGGAGCTCTCCTCCCAGCCATAGGACTAGTACAGTCCACCCCCAAGCTAGGGGAAAACCAAGGTGACCAAATTGCACTAACTTATATCTCTTTCACATAACACCACACAAAATTATAGCCACTTAACATAGTCTAACAAACACAAAAGCACAAAATGCTATACTCAAGAATTTCCATAGACTTACCACATAACACAACACACAAAACTTAGGACTCTCCTTCAAGAGCCCACATTAGGGGAAGTGGGGACATCTACAAGAGAGAAGAGCACATAATTATAAGTAGATATACTCATAGAATAATTAGTACATATCACAAACCAACCTCCTTACTCCCAATTCCAGCCTTCAATCATCACCATACTCCTTCACCCTAATTTACACATAATGGTAATCAATTTCTTATCCTCCAGGCACCACTTCTAGGGTACTCATACCCCCTAAATAGTTTCCTCTCTCCCAAACATCTCTCCCACTCAAAAATGCCACACAAAATGGTCCCCAAGTAAACATGAAGATCCATTTTACAAACAAGCAATCCCATACTAACAGATACATCAACACATAAGCTAACTTCCACAAGGTTTTGCACACACACAATTCCCATAACTACTTAAAAAAAAAAAAAGAAAAACTTCCAACAATTTTTTTTGCACACAAAAATTTCAGATTTTTCTTCAAAACAAAAGAAAACTTCCAACAATTTTGCACACACATTTTCAAAATTTACTTCAAAACAAAGGAAAGCTTCAACAAATTTTTCACACATTTTCAGACTTTAATTCTAAAGGAAAAGAACCTACCTCAGAGACTTTAAACTGGCTTAAGGAAATCTCAAACAACAACACCTTTTACTACAAAAACAATCCTCTTCAACTTCCCTTTCAATCCCCATTTGGACAACCTCCTCAAAATCAACATGCCCTTCCAAAACCTCGTCCAACTCCTTTTAGGCTAAGGTATTGCTTTTTTTTTAAACCCCAAAACTTCCTTGGGGGCCTTAGTCACCACTGATTATTTATCTAAATGACATGTGTTGCCTCTTTATTTAGACATCCCTCCCTCTTTTGATGACAAGGCCTTTTTGAAAGATACTAATTCCTTTTTTTTTGAAATTCGTCACTTCACAAAAGTGCTTTAAAAAAAAGGTCTTAAGAATTTGAAATTAACTTTTAAACTCATAAAGTTTCCCCCAAGAAAAAACCTATAGACCTAGGGGCAAGAAAATACCACAAACACAATCTAAAACACCTTAAATCACTTAAGACTTGGGTCTAAATTATTACCACAATCATGGCACTCAACACGACTTTGGGCAATAAGGAAAATACGCTTACTAACCCAACACATAATAATTCATCCCAAAACATCACATGTCACCTTGGTGTTCCCAAAATCCATTGGTCATGGCTATCCTACACACTCCACTACAATGTCAGTCCAACATCATGATAAACAAGACATGAAGAAACATCACAATATCCATGTAGGAACATTTATAGAGCTAAGTAATCTCATTGCATTCATTCTCCTCATGGAATGAATGTCATATTAATAACATAATCAATTTTAGCAAACAAATCACATTTATGCTATGTCTAATATCCACAAGTTTGTAAATCACATTTTCATATGCTCATAAGATAAAGATAACAAAATCAACAGATAACATCATCAAATTAGTATCATAAAGTAAAGATAACAAAATCATCAAATTAGTACCATAAAAAACATAACACCACAAGGAACCGTATCAATAAGATCAATATACATGTGTACATATAGCATATCTATGATAGCATTAAATGATAGGGCTAGAATCCATAGTAACGAAGTATCTAGAGCCAAAACTGCCTGTATAGGTCATACAAAATGACATGAATCATATAGTCCCAGGTATTGAAAACATGGGTCTCACATCCTCCCCCTAGGGCTGGACTTCCTCCTGGAAGTCCCTAAAGAGGTGAGGGTACAATGTCCTCATTCGTGATGCATCCTCCCAAGTAGTGGCAACCTCATCAAATTTTTCCCACTAGACCTTGACTTGGTCCAGCTCTTGCGCCCGAAGGGCCAATTTCTGACGACCCAATATGTGAATGGGCTCCAATGCCAATTGGCCATCTGATTCCACCTACTAGGCATTCCAATCTAGAACATGAGATGGGTCATGCACATAACATCACAAAAATGAGACATGAAAGACATTGTGGATACGTGACATGCTAGGTGGCAAGGCTAGACAATATGCAACTAGTCCTATCCGCTCTAAAATATCAAAGGGACCCACAAACAAAGGTGCTAACTTAGAGCCCTTTCCATAACAAATTGGACTCTTATGATGCGAGATTTTATAGTAGGATAAACATGAACATCAACAACAGATGAATTTAAGGTGTTGTAAAAGAGTTTGTTAGTCCTTGATAAAGATTACTGTGATATAGTATTCTATGCTATTCTTGTAGAAGTTGTCAAAACCAACTTCAGAGTCCAAGAACACTTGCATGCAAAGAGATACCTATCACAGGGAAGAGAATGAAGAAAAAAGAAAGAGAGGGTTTGAAGCTCTGTAATATGAAAGATGTATTAATAGAACAATAGAATGAAATATTTACAAAGATCAATCCTTAAAAGGAGATCATGCAAAACCTAAAAGTAACCCTAATAGGAAAACATTTAATAATTAATATAATTATTAAATGTCACAATATGCAATCTAAAGTGAAATATTAAGAGAAGAATAAAGGTAACTTAATTAACATAATTAAGTTAAAACCTTTACTCTAACAATTCTATGTTGTGTATGTATTCTTTTAATGAAAGACTCCTCCAAGCTGCTTGATGTTTCTTGCAAGACTAATAACAATAGATGGATGTGTTAGTTTTTTTTTTTTTAAAGATAGTACCATGTTTACAAGGTAATTCTTCAATGATACTATGATAGAAAATTGGTCATTTCCATATTCAGGATAAAATCTAGCATAGAATTCTGTGATAGGTTGTAAGATGTTAATCTTTTCTTTTATGAAAGATTGAAGACCTGCTAATTATGAATTCAAGGAAATCATCTGATTGGAAGAATGAAAGAGAGCATTATTGTACCTGTTGTTCTTCTCACATTTATTTGAAAAATTGATGAATTGAACGTATTATGCTATTAGGAGGAAAAGCTAAAGTTTGTAAAAGTGTATGAATGTCATTGTTCATAACTGTCTGTTCTTAAGTTAAAAAGGGAGCCGTTTTCTCTAAAATGCTTTTACATAGATATCATGTTGCAATCTCATTTATTTACCTTATGAAATAATTAATATATCAACAAAATCAAGACAACCATAATTTTATTACATCCATAAGTGCAATTTCGTCTTATCATTTTATCATATACACATAAGGTAATCATAACAAAATCATTAGATTAGCATGATTAGCTGCATAAACAATAAGGATCAATTATATGTAAAAGTGTACCATGTGTGAGATAATATCAGTATGTCAAGGCTAGAATCCATGACATCATAATAGTCAAAATTGAAACTATCTATGCACATCATGATATACATCATATAATCCCTGGTACCAAAAGATGGGTCTCATATAAAAAAAAACACTAAGGTCATCGACTTGGCAATTTTTTTTTAGGGCATGACAAAGAGTATGCATGAAGTGCACCCTATGGAAATAAAACTAAATTGCAAATCAAAATAATTCTGGTGACATGAATTATCACTTCTTGGCAATAGGATCTATTCTTTCCTATTCAAGTGACAGGGACTGTGCAAATATTATGGCAAAGTCTGAAATAAAAATTCAAGCACAAATTATCAAATACATAAAATTTGAAATATAAGAATCAATTAGAATTATTTGCAAATACAAATGATAGAAATTATGCTAGCTGAAATACGAATCCAAAATAATGCGAAATGTGAACGATTAGAATCATACACACAACTTATAGAAAATAAAAGTATATATATTCGGTGGCTGAGGAGTGGGCACCCTTCTTCCCAACCATTTGACCAAAAATGCACTCGCAAGATTTCTGGAATCATCTCAAAACAATAAGATTTCTTCTCCAATGATATTTGTTTCGTACACATCCATCTCTTCTACTTGAATACATGATGGCTTATATAGCCTTTTACATTCAAAACTGAAACCCATTATTATCCTTAGGGTTTAGAGTTTTATGGTGGAGATTTGCTACGTAGTTTTAGGAAGGGATGAAATGGACCCTAACCATTCTTTCTTAAGGCTCTATAACAATATACTAAATATTTTTTTGGTTGAAACAAGAATGTCATGGCAATATTCACATGTATTCTCCATTCTTTGCAGCTATAGGAGACTGCTACAAAAGTTCAGTTATGTGGAGTAATTCTTGATAGCTGAGGTGGCTCATGTGCTGGCAATAGAATAACAAGAAATAACCACAAATTTCATGATTGTAGAAGACTATTATCAATACATCAATGATGTAGATAGGAAATTTGTGATGTATAGTTGGCAGTTAACCAATGTGCATGTGGGTAGCATAATTTCCACACCAATCATAATATGTGCAATTATCCTGTAGTAGCAACAAAAAGAGACCAAAATAATTTTGTGGCTAATTTAATTTCTAATGCTTATTAGTAAAAATAAATTAAAAAGTAGTTTTCATATTTTTATCATAAAACTATATTCAATACCTCTTATGTATTGTAATCATAAGCAACATAAATGGTATGATTTGAAAGGAAAATGGAATATAAGAATGGATATAAAGATGTATGAAATAGGATGAAACATGATATAAAATGGAATGATAATGACTCTCATCACATTTGGATTTGGGATCTAAAATAAACAACTGTCTTTTAATCCCCAAGATCTACTTATGCATGCTCTCTTCTCGCACTCAGTGGTGATCTCGAGGATAAAAATAAGTGATATTGTTTTATTTTTAGAGGGTTTCCTAGAGAAGTGATCACTCTAGGGGATGAACTCAACTCCTTGTTCTAGTAGAGTTTAAAGAGTAGGGAGTGAATCAAAAGACATACCTCTTGGAAGTGGAATATTTTCAATCTTGGCTAAGCCTCTAAGAACTTTATACCTTAGAGAATTGAAGGTGGAGAGTGGGTTACCCTTTCCTCCTGGCTATTTGGGAGTATTTCCTTTCATCTATAGATTAGGCCTCATGAACCCTTGAAGTATATCTTGAGGATACCCCTAGTTGATTTTGTATATTCTAGGAAAAACTTATTGGCCATACCCACTTGAGTAGGCTTGTTAATGTGTCTTGCATGTTTGATTATTAGATCGCCATCTTCACTTGAAACTGAAGGGGAGATATCCATCCAAAATTGAGCCTTAGGAATTGTCTTCATTGAATTATTGTTTTATGTGCTTGTATTTTAACATAAATTGTAAAGGTTCACAACAATCAAGAAAACATTCAAACTAGTAAAAAAATCATAAAGATCGAAACAAGAAAATATTTTATCTTCATAGATCTAGAAGTGTGTCTTGCATTCTTTGTAATATTTTCGGACATTTTATTTTCTTATTGCAAATTTTTCTAAAATAAATTGCTCAAAATAAAAATCAAACCTAAAACATTGTAGAAAACCACATTTGAAACATAAACTACACTTTTGATCTATTCTGTAGCGCTTTTGGGAAGTTCTCCAACACTTCTGAGCCATCCTTTAGTGCCATTGAGCTATATAGTTATGCTTTTGGCTTGTTCCATGTCGCTTCTGGTTGTCAAAAATATCCTTGAAATTTTTAAAACTTAACAAAATCAATATGATCAAAACAACAAAATAGCCTAAGAATTGTGCTGAAATAGATCTTTTATTTGAATTATTTCATTATCCTCAATTTTTTATAAACATGCACTAATTAAGAGTTCTAGACTTATTAATTTTTATCATTTTAAAATTCAAAAACATGCATGTCACCTTTAGGTGGTCTAGGTTAAACAATTGTATTTGTGTTGGCTACTTTCTTTATAAAAGTGTGATACATAGTTCTAAACTTTCAACCACAATGTTCATGTTTGTTGTTGTGATGAGGAATCTAACACTAACCATGTTGAAATTCTACATCTATTGTAAGAATGCAAATGTGGTTAGTGCATGTAGGGGGGCTATGTAATTTTCCCCCTTTCCCCTTGCTTGCAAACTTAATTAGTATTTTAGTATACAATGGTGAACGTAAGGCCATGGTAAACTACTCTCCTTCATGAAACCCTAATATGGATGAATTGGTCGATGGTTGACCTACAAAGTGTTTTTTTTAGGATTTATGAAGATGGTCATAAGATTGGCACTAAAATCAATATATAATAATATAATAAATGTATCACTAATTTAATGAATGTGTATTGTGATATTTTGATTTAGATGAGAAAGTATAGAAAATTGGTAGGAGTAAGTTTACATTCAAAACCTTGAAAATGGCCTAGCTATGAAGTGAAGAAACCTCTACTTGATTCTCAACACCTTCAATACCGTCAATACCATCATGGAGTAAGTATGTTCCTATAACCATTGAGATCATTAAAAAACAACTATCTGTGCAAAATAAAAAATGTTCTACTAGCCCATTGACATGGATTTATAATCAACTTGGACATGGCTATTCTGATACTCATGCTTGAGAACCCATCCACATCTTTTGCAAGTTCCTAGATTTATAAAACATATATTCTTAGATCCAGGTTTGATATTGCCATCTCTAGGTAGGCCATATTAAATTATTCGATCATATCCTCCCTTCCAATCCTTTCCTTCCTCCTACTTCCCATCACTAACTTCATCTCTTTCTTTGAACCTCTCCTCTCGTATTTTCTTGAGATATAAGTTGAGGACATGGCAATAGCTAGAGCATACATCCATGAACTCTCTCCAAAGTGCATACTTCATGTTATTTTAAGTTCTTGCCACTTCATTGGCCTTAACCTCATAATTTGTCCAAAGTGATTATTTTGATTTGCCTCTAGCTCCAAGATTTAACTTTCTCAAAAGGAGATCTAAAATTGTCATCCGACTCTAAAGCTTGTCATCCTCATAATTTCCCATGAACCATATGTGTTGTCCCTCTATGCATTATAACGATTAAATGTGATCCCATAATAGTGGTTTACAATTTTTGGCCAAACTGGACATTGAAATTATTATTTTTAACTAAATCTTCACATTCGAGCACCTATAGTGGCTAAACTATGAGGACTTTGAAGATGGTGCAAACTAGAGTCTCATCAAATTTTGTCTGTAGATTCTAAAAATATTTTTTTCAAAATTTTTGGAATCAAATTGCACTTCTTTTCCATCTCCCATGAAAATAGATTTTTAGAGAAAACAACATTTTTAAAAAGTGGCCATTATAGCATAACTTTTTTCCATGAAGGTAAAATTATAATTCTTTCAAATTTAGATTTGTAACTTTGATATCTAGTGCTTCCACTTGGTTAGATAGTTTTTATTGAATATTTTTTTCTTAATCAAGTTTCAAAGTCAACGAATTACAATTTAGACGTATAGTACTTTTTTATATGTCAAATTTTTTTTTTTTGTTGGATCAAGGACTTCAATATATGTGCACTCATATTTTTCAATTTTTTTTTGATAATCTTCTATTTTTCCACATGTGAAGAACAAAGAAATTCATTTTCGATGAAAAACCTATGTTTAATAAAACTTAAAAACAAATACATAACAAAACCAAAACATATTAAAATTATATTCATTGGATAGCTTGTTCGAGGAATACCATAATCATTTGAAATAAATTTTAAATGAATTCATTTGATCCTCCAAAATCTAAATCAAAAGTGATTTTTTATCAGCATTTTGATAGGTGTAAAGGAGACGCATTTATAGGTATGGTTTAAAACTAGCGAGGTTCTATCCAAGGGGTTTGATCTAAAGTGATTTGATCAAACCCTCTTCAATTGGAATCTTTAAAATGGAACTTTTTAAGGCTTAAATCATTATATTTTCTAAAAATGGAACATCAATATATGGCTGCATGAAAATCATGAATTTTGGTATTCATACATTTTGCTTCTATTATTTTTTAATGGAATCCGAATTTTATTTTTTCCCCTTTCAATTGACTAGTAATTCAATTTAAATCCACTTTTGTTTAATTGAATATTATGTATTTTGGAAAACCATAAAGTGTTTGATGTTGCATTCATTTTTTCAACTATCTCTCCTCCGATTCTTAGATGCTCCTTATCTTGAAGTTCAATTTATTTATTATTTAAGTGTATGGTCACAATATGATCTCATTGTTCATCACAGATTAATAAATGAACACAATTTTATTTAATATTTGATAGTATTATTTATGATAATAAACATTTCTTCACTATATATTATATTTAAAATCTAGGAGGCTTATAATAATTACTGCTTATGACCCATTCCATTATCCCTTCTTTACAATCCCCCTTCCTTCCTTCCATATCTTCCCTAACTAATCATTTATCATTTAGTACATGTGTCATTAGATATCTAATATATCAGAATTGCCCAATCAGGCTCAAATTTTCTGTCAGATCTTTTGCTTCTGACATGACCATGGATACCATCACCTTAACCTCTCTATTTGCAGCCAATAAGGAATCCTTGGGCTGCAATGAGAGACAAAATACTCAGTGGAGCTTCTGTAACTTAGCCTGATGCAGTGCAGACACTCTGCTTCATAAGGCATTAAAGTGTTCATCTTGTCTTTATATAATGCCTGCATTACGTATTCAAAGAGGTTATGACTTATGACAAGAAATATTTCTGCAGTCTACTTGCCTAAAATGCCATTATGCTCTCACAAAGATAGAAAAGATCCATACATAAGAATGCAGCCACAAAATATTTGTAACTCTGTGGACGCTGGCTTTTGCACTAGTACAGTCTTATCCCCTAAGAGTTCACTGCACCAACCTCCATATGGTTACACCTGTGGTCGACCTTCTTGGTTGTGTGTACTGCCCTACTGGGTTTAATGGTGAAGAAGTGCATTTATTATATTCTATTCAATTGCATTTGATGGTAGGAGCTTTAAATATTTTATGATTAGCATAGTCATGAAATATATAGTTTGAGGCACCTATATTGGATTAGAGTAATAGTGAATTTTATATATTATGTTCTATATAATTTTGATTTCGTTTTGAGAGAAGGCTTTAATGTTTTTATATATCAATACATAGCACAATTTCGTGTGAAGTTCCTTCCCCAAAGTCCTTGTTTATTTGTTTTCACACATGTGTATACGTTTACCCTCATTTTATTTGTAACACACACATTCTAATACATTCACCTAGATTATACATTTATTACGCTTAGTCATATACCCATCCTCATATTTGTTATCCACTTTGATTTTAGCATTCTCATATCGTGGGATATTCCTATAAGCATGAGATTGATCTTGCACCCATGGATTTGATGCTTAAAATTTTAAAATTCAAATTCAAAATTTGGTTGACTATCACCCATTCTTTTCTAGCCTTGAGCCAACTAAACATATATTTGCATGATTAATTAATATATCCTTGGATTTAAAGGCATTCAATTACATCCACTTCACATCCTATCTCATTTGATCATTTGCAAAAGCATGCTAAGAACACGTACACTTGGCACTAAAAATATTTCATATATTCATATCCATTCTAGAGTATTTGCATGGCTAAAGTTTATTATTTGTAATAGTTTGCATGGTGATAAAGTCAATCTTTTTTGGGGGTTGACCTAATCTAGTCCTTCGAGCATATGTAGAAAACAATGAATTTAGAAAAATTGGAATCAAGACTGCGTTTTACCTTATTATTTCCATGCCTAGGAAGAAGTTAGATCAATGATCATAAAAGTGAACCAAACCCTTAGATTTAGTCCCTCATAGAGTTGATTGAATGTTTAGATCTTGAGGCAAATTATAGACACGTATCTTTCTTTTTTGATCTCAGACATCTAGATTTTATTGCATTAGTAGACATTTAGCATTCATTTTTTTAGAGCTAAGTATCATTAACCTTCTTAACATTTACTTTTTAAATTACCATTTAATGTTTTGATTTCCTAATATCTATGCTTACATCTATCTTATCTAGATTACTCCATGCATTTATTACTTATGATAATTGATTAGTCTAGAGAACACATTTAGTCTACGAAAATGTTATTTTATTTTAATTTTTTAGTGAACCTATCTACTCTTTTATGACCTAGTTTTCCTCTAGGATTTCTCATCAAAATTAGGGATTTTAGATATGATGTAGTTCTTATTTTATCATCTAGTTTCAGAACTTCTAGGGTTTGATTCACATTTGCTTGAATTCATTTCAAGTAGAGTTTGAGTATACATAGCAATACATATTTCTTCCCAACCTCTTACCCTAAATATTATTTCACTATAATACCTTTTAGATCACGATCCTTGGTTAATTCACATACGCTTATTTCAAATTTTAACATATTCCTAATTTCATATTATACAACACATCTATCCTTGATATACTCATGAATTTCTATGCTATGGATAGGAATGTGTTTTCTATGGAGCTACTATTTTATCATGCGTTATCTTTCCTTTCTTTCATGAACTAGCTAGTGCTTATCCTCTCCTACTAGAGATGCTTATATCATTTACACATACACTTCATGATTATCCTATATTTTAAGATAACAATGATCATGCATTAAGAAATTGTCTATCATGTGATTCACCTATACATGACATTAGTATGCTGTATGATGTCAGATCTATCACATATTGTTAAAGTTCTATATCCATCAACCCATATGATTTGAATGAATCACCTTCTTCCATTCATTTTGATAAATATTGGAGGTGATAATTTACATGGATATTTGTGATAAATCTTCACATAATCTTACCCCATATGATGATACATTAAACACTAATAACAATTTTTTAACTTCTTATGTGTCCTTCATTTCTACTTTATTAATTTATATTGTATTATATGCAGACATTATAAGCCTTAGTGATGAAATTTTATACGATGACTATGATGGGTAGCTCTATACCAATGCTATGTTACATGTAAAATTGCTCTTTTTTGCTAACTATGACCACTTAGATTATGAAATCTTGTTAATTATCAATTTTTGATATTATACTTAAGTCATAGATATTTACAATGGTTTGATTCTTGTTTTATCTACACCCCATTTATGAATATATCCCATGATTTAATCACATATTTTTCTAGCCCCAATTCATATGATGATAGCATGAATTTAGAAATGATCTCTCATGATCCCTCTTTCAACCCTAATTTTTCATCTATCAACATGGATAATGTGTCTCATATGCCTTACTTTCATGTGCCCTTGATTCACGTGATTATAAATTAGTGGGACATACACATCAAACATTAGGAAGAAGACAAGATGTGAATCTACACTCACTATTATTTCCAACCAATGCACTCATTTTTATCCTACACCTCAAGTCACATCTAGAATAAAGGGGCATGACATTATTCAACAGATTCAAAACACTTAGGCCAAAATATATCTATGAAACCTAGTATATACATCACATTTTTATAGAGATATAATAAAAAATATTTAGAGTAATTTATCCAAATAAGATCTAACACTACTCCATAGATAGTAACATATTTGATCGATTATATTGGCCACAAGAAATAACAAGCTATATTGTTTGATGCTAGTGAGATTTTACCACATATGGTCCTTAAAGAAGAAACCACTTTGCATATCATGGTGAAGTGTGGAAAAATGTTCATCAAACAATATTTAGTTGAAAATAGATCTAGCCTTAACATATACATTTATTCTTTTTAAGATAATTGCAAACAGACATGTCAAAAAATCCCTTGGACCTTACTATTAGAGGATTCAATAATATTCCTACCTGCCTTGCATGGGTATTATCATTCTTTTAACATGTTGGACCATACAATTTAGAAATATTTTTTCATGTGATTCTTGATACATTAACTTACAATATCCTTATTGTTCATTTACAATCACACACCATAAAAATAGTTCCCTCTACATTGCATCAATGTCTAAAATTTTGCATAAAGGGAAGATTTTTCAAGTATACCTATATATCCTAAAACATATGTCAAATAAAAAATTAGATACATCTAACAATAACATCACAAAAAATTGCCTCTTGATCTCATAACTATAACACTTTAGAAGATGATGACCAAGTTTTATTAGACTTTACACCTTGTGGTGTTGAAAAATATTGTGTTGATCCTAAAGATTATGGTATCCTTATCTCTACATGGATCCAACATTTTATGGAAAAATATTTAAAGAATATAATCATGCAAAAGGGGAATGCATATGTGAAAAGAACCTTGAGAGTGATACGTCTACATATAAGTCACCACCTCATCCTAAATCATCATTCAAAGAAATCTACATGGTCCTCGATACAAATTCATGTCAAAACTAGGGTATAAAGCTACATAAATAGGTAATAATGAACAAGGAAAATGTAGAATCTAGAAGACATCAACTTGAAGAAATGAACCAATGGTAAGAGAAATGAAAATTGAAAGGGAAAGTACCTCAAATTGACATGGTCTTAATCCTAATGAGGCTTCATGTTTATTTATCACATGTGGTCTTTGACCATGGTAGTTTATTTTGGGATATTAATTAACATATATTTATAGGATTCTATTAAATTATATTATTAGGGTTCATTGTTTACCATAGATAATATGTGTTTTTATTATTCATGATACTTTTTAACATTAACACATACATACATATGAACCCTAAGCACATATAAAGTTTTAAAAAATACATATAAAAATCTAAACCATCACAAACCATATGAAACATTCAATTTAACTATATAGTATAACATAAATTATAACATAAATATATCATTCAATGTAAATGATAAAGTTCAATAAATAAAATATTTGAGTAAATACAATTTTAACCTAAATTATAAAGATATATACATTAGGGGGATTAGATGACCCCTCCCCCACCTCACTCCCATGCTAAACATGAGTTAGAATCCTTGATCATGATCTCAATCGAGATTAGTCCTATAACATAGAAATAACCCCATGAAGCTAGCCAAACTCATCAAGTAATCCACCTATCTCAACCTTCTACCCATGAATAGTCATACATTTAGTATTTATCTTCCATGTCAAATATGTACCTAATGAATCACTAGGTTGTGTAAGTGTGGATCATTGGGCCTCTCACTAAGCAAGCTTTCACTCAAGTAGGTTATGTTATACATGAATGGAATATTAATCTAGGTGGATTTGTCTCTACTCAAGAACCATTTGATCTTGATCACCACAAGCAACATCCTTGTTGTGTCTATAGTGGCCTTATACTTGAAAATTAAAGCACACTCCATCAATGTGACTTTATAAGCTATGATTTCCTAACTCACATGATAAAAAAATGAAGTGAACCATCCAACATGTACATGATCTCAAACTATATGGTCAAATTACATGACCAAGAAACCCTATCTAAGATGCTTACCTACCATGTACAAAATTTAGGAGAGACCCCTTAATCATTATCAACTACCAACTATACTAAGGGGTCCACTTCTTCATCGTCAATCCCAAAAATATATGGGAAAAAGACTATTTCTCTTTCTATCACTCTCTCCTTTTGAATGTGGATTGTGATCAATGAAAAATTACAAAGTAAATAAAGATAAAAATATAGTGAAAATATACCTTGCTCTTTAAAGAACCTAGGATTGAAACATAAGAGGAATGCACCCAAGTGTTGAGAACTAGCTCTCTCAAGCCTCTTGATGTTACCTAGATGAAGTTGATGAAGGATGGAAGAATATACATTACTTGAAGAACTAGTAGCATGTATTTAGGATGAGGGTGAATGATGAAATGAGAGGTTCAATCCTCTCTTAAATATATGTATTAGAGGGAGGATGGATATATGAGATTATATTTTAAGATCAATGGTGGAGGATTTATGAGATGATTGGAGCAAGGAGAGGATGACAAGTGTCATAATTAGATTGATGCACTTAGGAGAGGGAATGATTGAGGATAAATGAATGAGTTGGATTTATTTGATTGAATCCAAGGGTTGCAGATGAGTCCTCTCACATGTGTGAGAGGATGCATGGGAAATAGGACCAAGGAAAAGTGTCATCTCATACATGTATGAGGACACATTGGGAAGATGAAATTTTTACATTTGTCTCTTCTCACATGTGTGAGAGATCACTTGGAGAAGGGAGATAGAGACATGTGACTTCTCACACCTAGTATATGGAGGGTGAAGATTTTCTTGATCAAATGGATGGTCAAGATTTCAATGTAGCTTATTAGGATAATTAGGATTAGAGGATAATTGATTAATTTAACCAAGTTTAGGCATGGGAAAGGAATAACCGATTAATTAATTTCATTTAAATAACTAATTGGATTTGAGGTGGAATAAGTGAATTAAGTAAATGATTCAATTATTTAACTATTTTATGGGATAGGAATACAAAGGTTGGACTTAATTAGTTAAATAAATATATATTTAATTAATGAGGAGGAATAGGTGTAATGAATGAACTAAATAAATAAAATTAATTTAATTAGTGGTAGGGAATAGGGTAAGGTCTACTATGGAAAAATCTAGGTGTCTGTATTTTGCCTCTCTTTAAGATGTTATGATTATGCGAAAGTAATATTGTTTCAATGAAAATAAAATGTAGTGACTTAGAAAGGGATGATTCTATTGAAATGATGCTCTAGTCATTGAAATGATAGGAGAATAGGTAGGTATTCCCCCTCAAGAGGACAAGAGAGTTAAAAGAACACAAGTGTTCTCTCAAAATGGATGGAATAATTATACGATAAATTATACGATTAAGGGAAAGTTTGGATAGATTGGGAGGAGAAGAATTGAGGGATGGGGTAATACTACAATTGTGTGAGAAACCTTGATTTGATATTGTACTTGAAATTATGCACCAATGTATAGGGAACGAGGGTGATGTTGTTCCAAGTGTGTAAGGATTAACCCAAATCAACATATCATATGCAAGCATATGACTTATGACACCATGATATGGAAGACCATGATGCCTCTATTTTTAGAATTTTTAGAATTCTTAAAAGCAATAAATGTGATTCAAAATGCAATTTTTAGATTGTAAAGTACAAAAATTGAATGATCCTAACTTGACAAATCTGGAAATTAAAATCTTTCAATATTTTTGTAACAATGACAATGCACTTTTTTTTTCACTTTTTCACTATATGCATATGCCTAAATGATCACTTTGAACACTTTCATATTTATTTTCAGATTTTATATGACCTGATGCAGATTTATCAATGCAAGTATGAACTAGATCCAATTTGTAATGACTAAAATTAGCCCTAGTTATCTTATGAATGCAAAGTGCAATGCAAATTTTCACTTTTTCAATGCTTTTTATAATGATATGCATACATGAATGATAAATGCAAACAACCTAAGAGCACACTTAGATTTAAAAATGATATGTTTCATATTTCACAAGATCTTAAGTGTAAGAAATAGTCAATTTCACCAAAATATTTGATTGGTAAAATGGATCTAGGTCTTAAATCACACTTCTCCCAATTTTGGTGGTTGGTGGATTAAAAATGATCTCAAAACCCACTTGACTACAAAACTCAATGGAAGATTCAGAATGGTGGATCAAGGTTTAAATCCACTAGTATTTTTCTGTGTGTGGATTGATGATGATTGATTGTAAATTAACTAAATTTTAAGATGCAATGATGTTCCTAGGTGAACTATGAAAATGCAACAAACTATTATTATTTCTAATTTATTAAATGCAGAAAGATAGAAATAGAATCTAAAAAGGTAGAGAGAAGACACAAAGGAACCTGGTGTGTAAATTTGGTGATAAATTAGCTCGTCTAGGGTGTGGTGTGCCCTATATTATCCTTCTACTTTTTAAGATCTAAAAACATAGGCTTGAAGTCTCTAGTTTGTAGCTCCTGTTCTCTCGGGGTCATTGTCGAAACTTTGTCTGTAACTGAGAAAATATAGTTTATGTGGCTTGAAAACTTGTAGGACTTGAAAGCATGAATGAGAAATTGGTCTTTATCTTCCTCCAATCAAATTCATATATGAAAAACCTGCACACATGAAAGAGCGGGAAGGGTTGTGTTGTATATGGGCTTTCCTAAGTCAAACCTTGTTTTGGTATTTCTACCTCCACAACAACTATGATGATGTAAAAAGAGAGCTTACCCTCTATTAGGTAGAGGCTAAATAATAAACATGAAATGATTTGACTAATGCTACAACTTACCACTCAAATTTTCATTCCTTGATGGATTGAAGTCATGTACTCATCACCTTCAAGGAGAATTTGATAGCTTCATTGAATTCATGTAAGTGTTAGTACTCACAAAACAAATGATCATAAAATGTGAACAAACTTACATAAAACATGATGAATGATTGACATGATTCTTGACATGGATGGATGCTACAATAATATTGATAATTTAGCTCTTGACTACTCTACAATAATCTCAATTTCCTTTTCAAAACATCCTAACATTTAAAATGATAAAATGACTAGTATTTAAATGTGATTTTTCTAATTTTCAAAAATCAAACACTGATAGCTGACAAATGACTTTATAAATTGAAATAATAAAATGATAAAACCAGTATATCCAAAAAGGAGCCAAAAAGGGGTGATCTAGGGCATGGGGTGCCCTAGACCAAACCCATCTTGTTTAAAGCCTAAAGTGTCGTGGGAAAATAATAAATGCTTATTTTTATCCCATTGCTTTATTTTTCAAAGATGTTTATAAAACGGGCAATTAAATGCATAATTAGGTCCAAGCACATAGGGGAGCTAAACCTAGTGTGGAACTATCAAGGGTGATAATTTTGGATGCTACACATGCATAGATGGAATTTTTGAGGCCGTGTCCTTAAAAAATATCATAAAAAACTCTTTCCTTTGGTGTCAGAAGTCGCTAATCCTTCATACCACTTACCTGTCATTGAGAACACGTGTCATCTCCCCGTGAGCCCACATTGACCATTACCAAGTCCCACACACCTTCCGCAGAATGGAGGGAATGTGCAACCTATCTCGTGCTTTCGAGTTTTGGCCATTGTCCTTACCCTTTGCCACCTTCATTCCATTCATAGACCATCACACCAAAAAACTAAAACACCAAACTCTGAAACACCTTTGGGAAGTCAAAAGTCAGGGTTTGGGGTTCATTCATACCCATTTAATCTCTTTGCATTTAGATAAGGTGTAAGCCTTAGCTCTGACCCACAGAGCACCAAAACCTTTTTGGGGTTTAGGGTTCATACATATCACTTACTGAACTTTATGGTAAGGCATAAGCCTTCCTATCAACTCGTGAAGTCCAAAATCTTTTTGGGGGTTAAGGTTCGAACTTCCTACATACTCCATACTCCACTTTTCATTAAGGCATAAGCCTTAACCATGATGTGCAATGTCTGATGTCCTTTACAAATTCACCTTTCTAACTCATTTTCCTTTGTGCATTTGATACGAGGTACAACTGAAGCCCAATATTTGAACCATGCAATATCAAGTAAGCCTCAAGCTTGAAGTCCGATGTCTGATCAAACTTGGCTTAATTTGTCTAACTCTTTCCTTCTCTGGTAAGATGTATAAGGTAAGCCCAAGGCCTAAAGCCTAAACTTCTTTAACACTTCAAGGCTTGCACTGCAACTTCAAA
The DNA here is from genome assembly GCA_007258455.2 of Sequoia sempervirens. Lineage (NCBI taxonomy): Eukaryota > Viridiplantae > Streptophyta > Pinopsida > Cupressales > Cupressaceae > Sequoia > Sequoia sempervirens. Next base: position 545,569,376 of record VDFB02000017.1, on the reverse strand, counting down.
TTCATCATTCAGAGCTAGACTAGTTGACATCAATGACCACCATGACTGGCCATAAAGTTCATTTTTTGATGAATAGGCACTAATCTATATTAATTATAAAGATTAAAATACATATTCACAAAAAAGGTGGGTGGTAAGAAGGCACACCCCGAGAGTCACATGGGAAATGCCTAGAAAACCAAAAAAAACCCAATCACTTGGGCCTAGCCCAGAAATCTAGGATTACAAACATAAAAAGGTCATCAAGCAGCCAAAGCAATACCAACAGATCCAAGAGGGTCTATGTCATCCAAATGTTTCCCCCATACATCAGCGGGGTCTAGAGTGACGTTAGGAGGAGGACCCTGACCATCATCAACATCTTTATCTTTATATTTATCTTCTTTGTCCGCATGTCGGGGCGAGAATTCAAGCACCAGGCTCATAAAGCATTTAGCAAAATCTGGCCAACTAGAGCCAATAGTAGGAGTATTATCAGAGGGCCACTTGGAGCTGCCACCACTACTCCCCGCTGCTCCTCCAAAGGGCCATCCCTGTCTAGCCCGCGGAGGAGGAGAACGAGACAACTAAGGAGGGTGGGAACCATGCCAAAGAGGAGGCTGAGAGTGGGGGTGGGCATTAGAAAATATGCAGGCATTTCTATCTTTCTAGATATTGAAGAGGATTTACACCCTAAAATTGTGCCAAAGCTAGGTAATTTAGCAGGAAGTTTGGAAGAATCTCCCAATAGAACCCTATGCTAGGAGAAGGGCTCTGATCTGAAAGGCTGAAAGAAATCATGAATCCAATTCCAAAACTATTGAGTTTTGGTACAAAACTAGAAGAGATGCTTGAAAGACTCAACTTTCCCACAAAAAGGGAACTGAGGGTCCTAGACCCCCAAGTGAACAAGTCGAGACCCCACATGCAAGCCTTGGAAAAGAATACACCAAGCAAAGTGGGAAAGTTTCAGCTCAACACTTGCATCCCAAGTTGTAGAGAATCTTTTCCATGAGACATGAGCGGGAGATTGAAGAATCCACCTCTTGTTCAGACTTGCAATCATTGGAAAATGCGATGAAAGCCACATATAACCAAACCTAGGCTTTTAATTTATGAAAGGGGTGTCTAGGTACCACTTCTAGTCCTTCCAATAGGGCTTGGACCCACAAAATCCCACCTTATGAAGCATATCTGCAGGAATAACATTCACCATACCATCATAAGTATCACAGTCTTGGTTTTGAAGACTATAGAGAGCATGAAAATCTTCCCATGAAATAATGCACATTGTGCATCTATGAAACAATGCTGCAAATTTTGAATGCCTTTGTTGTGGAACCTTAGTGCCTTAAGCCAAGCTGACTTGGCCAAAAACTAACCATTACTGGCAAAGAGGGGCGACCACCAAACATTCTTCTGATTGAGTGAAAACCCATCACAGAAACTAGAGCCAACCTAACAGAGCCAAGGCTTAACCGCTTCCAAGGCTCTCCAAATACTCTTGGCCATGAAATTTCCCACAATTTCGACTGGTTACTTCATGACCAGAAGGGTTTAAAAACCAACCTCCTTCCAAGTGGGTATGCGAATAGGAAAGCTAGATTAGATGCAATTCCTGAGGAGAATTTTTCAGGATTCATCTCTAATAAGGGCTCTAATTATCCATTTCACACATAGGGAAGTCCCTTTTCATTGAGTGGAGAGCAGACTAATTCCTCCAGAGTCTCTGGGAAGGCAACAAAACTCCCAAGCAAAGTGGTGAAACCCTCTATGGGACTTCGCAGAGGCCCAAATAAAGTCCCGAAACAACTTTTCAAGCTTAACATAAGAAAATTTTGAAGGATCCCAACAAGAGGAGTAATAAACATGTGTAGCCACCAAAATATTAGAGAAAAATTAGAATTTCCCTACCAGGTGGTGCAAGAGCACCTGGCATAGTTGGAGCACCTGGGAAGGTGCAAACTTATTTTTAAGTTTTTGGTTAATATCCATGTTGTGTTGTTTTGTTAAGGTCTTTTTTACCTTCTAGTTTATGGTTGTGGACTTTTTGTTCCATAGGTAAAAGTTAAATAACTTGGGAAATCTTTTTGTGGTCGGTTCTTACGTTTTTGTCAAAAATTGAAAAACACACTGTGCTTTCAAACATTAGTCTTTTGGCCATTCTTAGGCTCAAACTTGAAAACATAACTATTTATTGGCATTTTAAAAGATATATCTCAACCATTTGAAGAGGTTAGAAGTTTTGTGTGTTGGCAGATCAGAGAACAATAAAAGAAAACAATGATTTTTGTTGAAAAAGGCTGATTTTCCTGTTCTTGCGTGTGACAGCTGCAAGAAATGAGTTAAATAGCATGTAGTGCAACCTTTCAAGGCATTTCTTGTGGCATTTTAATTAGTTTTTTCCATCATTTTTATCTTATTGTAAATACTGTGTTTTTTTTGTTTTGCTGGAATGGACTAGTAAAGACCAAAAATATGGGGTTTTAACTTGTTTCCTACCCGTACCAGGAAGTATGGAAGCAGTGGAAACTAAGTTAGACTCCATATTTGTATATAGTGTAAATAAATAAGTCTTTATGAGTGTTGGTAGCATGCTAGGAAACTTTCCCTAGGCGAGTTCATAACACCCGGTTAGGGAAAGATTGTGCAAAATCTGTTTCCACGTTGTAGGGGTGCTGCACCTCCATTAAAGAAATGAGTACAGTGGTTGCAAGGAACCTTACAAAGCTTTGACAAGAGGCAAGAGACATTATCCAATCATTTGGTGGCTGGAGAAAGAGGATAGTCCTTTGTGTGTCCAAGAAAAGGCTTAAAAAGCCCTAAATTTCTCAAAAACAACAATAGCCCTGTGTACGGCCTGAGAAGGTCAGAAACCAAAAGAATCTTGAATTGCTCCAAATTTTAGTGAGGGTTCCTTCTTTGAATTTGTGGTGTTCAATGAGTAGGGAGGAGTATTAAGCATTTGCTTTGTTTGTGGAGATCTAATTCTAGTAGCCCTTCCAAACCCTAAACTAGGGTTTAAGGAAAGCGATAGAAGAATGGAGTCTTTTGCTTGGGCAGGAGCCATTCCTAGGCTGTTTTAAAACTTTAAAAACCTATGCACACCCCTGAATGTAGATTAGGAAACACTTGGAGATTAACTGGTCTTTAAGCTGATTAAGGACTAGTTGGTGAAGAGAGGAAAAGCACCAAGAAATGTTTGGTTAAGGCATTGAGATTGGTCTTGAAACTTGATAGCAAAAAATTAGAGATGATAGCAGGGTTGGAAATGAACCAGGGGTACCTAAAATAGCAGAGGACCTACAGGTTGAATGGTGGATGAAGTGACACCTTCGGAGTTCTCAAGGCAAGGACTCAGAGCATTGAGCCAGTGATTGACTCAATCCAACCTTGTTTCTATCACCAGGGAAAGAGGCTTGGTAATCTAATAGGCCAGTTTTTGCTCAATCCTGCAGAGGAAAACTTGCCACAACTTAGCTAGAGAAGCTTGGAAGGCAAAGGGAATGCCCAAAAATCAAAATATTTTCCTTGGCCCAATCCATTTCCAACCGTACTGCTGAAACCAATGGGGAGTGGGCAGAATAGACTACTTGTAGCACAAAGTTTTATGCCACTGAATGGCAGAGCTAGACACAAGGAAAAAAATGTTAAGACATTCAAGAACCGCCTTAATATTGTTCTCTTCCTCCAGAAGGGTGAGCAAAGAGTCATAAAAAAAATGGCCATTAACAAGTTGATCTTGGGAGTTAGGCAGGGTAATACCTTTGATACGCTGTTGAGAAACCACATTGGCCAACATATAGCCAAAGCCTTAGGCAACAAGCACATAAAGAGAAGGAGCAAGTAGGCATCCTTGCTGAATGGAGCAGAATAAACTGAAAGTAGAAGATTCATGGCCATTAATGGTGATACAAGCAGAGGCATCTGAGAAAAGCATTTGGACAACCTAAATGAAATTCGGCCCAAACCCTAAGGCTTTCAACATGGCTTGAATGAAAGGCCACTCAATGCGGTCATAGGCTTTAGCAAATTCAATTTTAAGAAAAATAACTTTCTAGTTTGAATGCCTGGCCCACTCCATACCATCCCACACAACAATAATGTTAACTAGAATAAATTTGGACTTGATAAAACCAATTTGCTTCAGGTGCACAATCTGAGGCAAAAGATGGAAAATATTCAAATCCAAAGATTTGGTGATGATTTTGTAAGAAACATTAAGGAGTGTGATAGGCCACTAGTTGCAAATATCCTCGAGATCTCTAGGACTAGGTATGAATTTAATATTTCCTTTATTAATTATATTACCCAGGTTTTTGGAATGAAAAGCCTCAAGATAGAATTTATGCAGGTTGTGCCCAACACAATCCTAAAGGGCCTTGTAAAATTAAAATGGGAAACCATCAATCCCTAGGGCCTTGTCATCAGCCATGGAATGAACGACTTCCTTCAAGTCTTCAATTGTGAGCAATTTTTCACAAAAAGCTTTATGGGTTGAAGATAGCCTATTTGACACAACAACAAGACAATCCTAAAGGGCTTGTTGTCGCTCTAAAGTATATTCCTGAGCAGTGAAAACTTGTTCATAATGTCAAAAAAATGCCTGGAGAATGTTAGGTAGCTCATAAAGCACCTAGGTTCCTTCTTTATTTTTTTGATGCCATGAGATGAGTGCCTGAAACACAGGGCCAGAAAAAACACCTTGGAGGCACGGTCACCAATCTTTAACTAGTGCAATCTGGCTTTGATTTGCGCACCTCTGATAGCATAATTGTCTGCAACTTTCTTTTTGTGTCTTAATTCCGCCACCCTACTTGTAATGATGGGGAAAAAGGGCTAGCCACTAGAACCTCGGTAGCTAAGTGCAGGTCAGTTGTGGTAGCCTCATAAGACCGCCAGTGAAAAATGGCTAGATGCTGCCCATAAATGCACATAAATCTTGCCGTGCAATTGATAGCATCTTTCCACCAATTAATCCAACCTGTATTATGAGGTGGCCTACATTCTAAATTCTAGACTCTACGAATCTGGGCCAACATGGGTTGATGACAATGTAGAAACATATTAAAAATGAACCGTGTTTTGTAGGCCTGAGGCTGTCTTGTCCCCCATTTAATGCAAAAATAAATGGGGAAATGATCTAACAATGTCACATCCATTAAAAAATTAACCTGGAGTGAAGAGATGTCAAAAGAGAAGAAAGATTTAGCCAAGATCATGGCATGATCAAGGTGCTTAAATATCTTGTCAGAGCCAACCCTGAAATTACACCAAGTGTGTCAGGCGGCCAATATTGGGATCAAAGAGCCCCAATTTATTACACATGTAAAACCACGCCTCCCGTTTTCTAGCTTCCCATATGAATGGAAGAGTGCCATCTTTATCATACACCATCTCAACCATATTGAAATCCCCACACAAAATCCATGTAGCAATTGGCAATGAATCAACAATCCAACACCAAAGCAAAGAGCATTCCACAACATCATTAGAGGCATAAATATTAATAATCCCAAAAGAGTGACTATCAATATTAAGAAGGATCCAAACAATCCAATGTGTGGGGTTAGACCCATGGTCAACCATGCAAGCGTGTCACCATGGGGACAAAAGGGTGATAGCTCCACCACGTCCAACATCATGAGTAGTACAAAACATATGACTGGCTGGCCAAATAGAACAACAAGTTGAAGCGAGCAACAAACCAAAAATTTTAACCTCTTAGAGACAAAACACTTCAATACCAACATACTTCTGCAAAGTATCCCTAATAGAATACTTCCTGGAGAGGTCTGTCAGACCTCAAACATTCCATGAGAGGAAATTCATGAATGAAACTCCTCCATATCGTCGGTGTCTAGCTCCTCCTCATTTAGAGTAGAGAAGTGATTTTGCAAAAATTATGGAAAAACTGGCCCAATTTGAATATTTGGAGAAGAAAATCTCCGTTTCTCATCAATGACAGTCAAATTGCCAAAAATATCCCCCTTTGTCATTTATGGAAAAATAAATGTTTTTCCCAAACATCAACATCCATTCTAAACAACAATCAATTCTCCCCTACACTGTTCACAACCATAACTCCCTATTTGACATTTCTTCCCTTTTTGAAAATCAAGGAGCATTTGAACATTCTCTCCCCCTTTGAAATCAATGGAAAAGGGACACTTCAGGACACCATGCTTCTATTGAAGCCAATTTGTTCTCTCCCCCTTTGACCAAAATTTTCTCCCCCTTTTCCAAATAAAGGAGTGTATCCAATAATCTACAACCACCAAGTTAGAAATTTGTAAAACCAATTTTATCTAACTTGATCTCTCTTTCTTCTTTAGGGCCCTATATAAGTCTTCTTGCAAAGCCCCCCTGGACTCATTCCCTATCACTAAGATTTTGTGATTTGATGTGAGAGCAATTACTCTCAATTTTTGTCTTAGATATTCAAATTGCTCTTTAGGAAGAGGCCTAACGAATATGTCTACCACTTGATCTTTGGTTGACATATAGTCCATGTAGAATTCCTAATTTTCTACCTTTTCTCTAAAGAAGTGATGCTTAATTGATATGTGCTTGGTCCCAGAGTGCATCATTGGATTCTTTGATATTTTTATTGCACTTGAATTGTCACAAAGAATAGTAACGTGTTCCTTTTACTCTACCTTGATATCTTTAAGTGTTTGCTTCATCCATAACACTTGAGTACAACATGCCATTGCTACCACATACTCTGCTTCAACTGTTGAAAGAGTAACTGAATCTTGCTTTTTTCTTAGCCATGAAACTAGTTTGTTTCCAAGGAAAAATACACCTCCACTAGTGCTTCTTCTATCATCCACTTCTTTCCCAATTAGCATTTGTATATGATGTCAAAGTGAAGTAATTACTTTTAGGGTAACATGATCTATAGTCAATAGTACTCTTCAAATATCTGGAAATTCTCTTCACAACTTTAACATGTGTCTCCTTGGGAGCAGCTTTAAATCTAGCAACAATGCAAACAACTTGCATGATATCTGGCCTAGTTGTAAGATATAAAAGAATTCCAATCATGGACCTATATAATGATTGATTTACTAACTCTTATTTATCATCTTTGTTGAGCTTACATCCAGTGACCATAAGTGTGCTAACTGGCTTACAATCTTCCATCTTAAACCACTTGAGCATTTCCTTAGCATACTTAGTTTGAGATAAGAATATCCCATTATCAGTTTGTGCTATTTGTAAACCAAGGAAAAAATAAATTTCTCCAAGCATAGACAACTCAAATTCATTTTGCATTTGAGTGGAAAATCCTTTACACATTTTTTCATTGTTGCGACCAAAAATGATTTCATCTACATAGACAACAACAATTATCATATGCTCATCTTCACATTTGAAATACAAATTGTTGTCTACAATACCTTTCTTATACCTTTGTTGTTGAAGATATTTGTCTAACCTGGAATACTAATCCCTAGTGCTTGTTTCAAACCATACAAAGCCTTTTTCAATATCTATGCATAATCTTTGTGTTTAGTCTCAATAAACCCTTCAGATTTCTCCATATAAATTTCCTCATCCAGATAGCCATTAAGAAATGCAGATTTTACATCCATTTGGTATAATTTGAACTTTTTATAAACTTAATATGCAAGAAACATTCTAATAGCTTCAAGTCAAGCAACAGGTGCAAATGTATCATGAAAATCTATACCCTCAACTTGAACATAACCCTTGCAAACCAATCCAACTTTGTTTCTTGTTATCTTCCCACCTTCATCCATTTTATTTCTAAACACCCATTTTGATCCTATGACTTTCTTATTAGCAGGCCTTGGAACAAGTTCCCAAGTCTGATTTTTCTTTATTTGACTAATTTCTCCTTCCATTGCTTCAATCCAACTTTCATCCTTACTAGCTTCTTCAAAGGATTTAGGTTCTATTTCAAATAGTAAAGAATATTTTATTTGATCTTGTTGATCAAGCTTTCTTCTTGTCATGACACAATCAGATTTGTTGCTAAGCATTTGCTTCTCAGAATGATCTCTTTTGACAAATTTGGGTGATGTTTTTGGAGTAGTATTTGATTTCTCTTCTTAATCATCATTACATTCCTCTTGTGGATCTTCTTCTGTTGATTCTTCTTTCTCTTCATAAACAGGGACCTATGAATGCATGCCATCTTTGTGTAATTGCTAAGAGGGATGTTCATCCACTTTGACATTCACACTTTCAACTATTTTCTGTAACCTTTTATTGTAGCACTTGCATGCTTTGCTTGTAGATGAATAACCCAAAAATATTCCTTCATCAGATCTTGTATCAAAATTACCCAAAGTGTCTTAATCCCTTTTTATAAAACATCTTCTAAATATTTTAAAGTATTTCATAGATGCAGGTCTTTTCCATAACTCATATGGAGTTTTATCATGATTCACTCTTAACTGTGCTCTGTTGAGAATGTAAACAACAGTTTGGATTGCTTCCTACCAGTATCTATCAAGCAGTTTGGCTTCATTCAACATTGTTCTAGCCATGTCCTAAAATGTTCTATTCTTTCTCTCAACAACTCCATTTTGTTGAGGAGTTCTAGCTACAGAAAAATGTCTACTAATTCCACGTTTTTCACAATATTCATTAAATTCATGTGAAGTGAATTCTCCATCTCTATCTGACCTCAAACATTTAATTCTTGAACCAATCTCATTTTCAACCATAGCTCTAAAAATTTTGAACCATTATAAAGCTTGATATTCATCTTTAAGAAAAGTTACCCATGTCATTCTTGAATAATCATCTATTAATAACATGAAATTCCTTTCTCCATTGATGCTTTTGGTTCTTGTTGGTCCACATAGATCTATATGTATCAACTCTAGGGGATTTGAATTTGAATATTCTTTTGACTTGAATCTAAATTTCATTTTCTTTCCTTCAAGGTATTCTTTACAAAGAGTGCTTGCTAGTTTGACAATGCTATGCATATGTCTGAATGCATTCTTCTTGCTGACTTTCACAAGATGGTCAAAGTTAATTTGACCCATCCTTTTGTGCCATAACCAACTTTCATCAGTTTGAATTACAAAAAACTTCCACTTTTCACTTCACTCAAATGGTATAAATTACTACTTATTCTGCTTTCCTTAGAAACAAGTCTACCAAAGCTTCCTTTCCTTATCTCACATCCACTAGCATGAAATAATAGATTATATCCTTTGTCGCACATTTGAATAACACTAAGAAAGTTATGTTTTCACCCTTCTAAATACAATACATCTTGAGTATTAGTCTACCATCTATGCATAGTGTACCTTTTCCAATTATCTTAGTAGTGGTATTATCACCAAACTTGACTGTACCACCATTACATTTCTCCAAATTGGTGAATTTGATCGTATCTCCTGTCATATGACTATAGCAACCACTGTCAATCACCCAAGGATTGCCTTATCCTTTGGAATGAAATGTTTGAACTAACATTGATTCTTCATTATTCATCTCAGTCCTCTTCTCTCTCTAATACCTCATAGGGTTTTTCTCCTTTTCCTCAGAACTTTGTGTAGATTGTTTCTTCTCTATAGGGGGTGAAAATTATTTCTTTTGACTTGCATGATCATGAGAAAATCTATTTTTCTTAGGAGAAGCAAACATCTTTCTCTCCTATCTAGAAGATTGTATAAACTTCTACAAAACTTAGCAATGTGCCCATAGTTATTACAATTATAGCATACATCATTTAGAGAACTTAGTGAGGCAAAAGGATTCTTTCTTAAAAAATTGTGTCTATCATCTCTCAAGTGTCTAATCTTGCAATCTATAGCTTTATTCTCATAGTGATTACATGAAAAACAATAACCGTAAAAAGCATAAATGAACTTGGTTTGTCTTGTATGTTGGCCTTTGAATCTCTTCTTTGGATTGTGCACCTTGATGAGTCCATCATTTTATTTCTAGAGATATTTAGTCTTCTTATCCTTTGAGGACCCTTCAGGCTTCTTAGAATCTTCATTGCAATCTTTATTGTGCTTTGTATCAAACTTCTCTTCTGCTTTAAAATTATCATATAAATTTATGGATGCACTGGTAGTGGGACCGTTTCCTTTCTCAAAACCCAAGCCAAATTTCTCTTTTGAAGAAGGCTTTTGCGAGTTGATCAATTCATCAATATCTCAGAACCACCTTTCAGCTTCAAACCTTTTTCTCTATTCTCTTGCCTTTTCAAGGTCTTTTCTCAAAGAAACAATTTCAACATCTAGTTTTTGACATTCTTCTAGTTTATTCTTCAAATAAAAATTAGTCATCTCTTCAATTCTCTTTGACTCTTCCAGCTGCAGCTTAAAGTCTACAATAATTTTTTCAGATTCTTTAATCCTTAACTTGTATTTTTCATTTTGTTTTCTACACCACTAAAATCTTCTAATGCAGAAACTAGTTCACCTTCCAAATCAACCTCACCTTATTCTTCCTCTTTAGAATCTCCACATTCTTTAACCTCTTCAGCCATAAATGCAACACCACCTACTTCACAATCTTCACTTGCAGAGGAGCAATCATCTTAAGAAATAATTTCTTTATCCACATAAAGACTTTTCTGCTTTTTGCCATAGTTCCTCTTTTTATATTTGTAAACTTATTGACTCTTGGACCTGTCTCCCTTTTCCTTTTCATTTCATGGAAAATTTGAGGCATAATGTCCTAATTTACCACAATTAAAACATTTGAAAGGGAGCTTACCTTTGTATTTTCCAGTTCCCTTCTTCAACTTTTTGAAAAAGTTCACTTCTTCTTCATTTGAGCTGATGTCAAATTCTAAATCTTCTTTAATCTTCTTGGTTTTGGAGGTCTTGAATGCAGCTTCACTTTTTGTTGTTACAACATTCTCATTTCTCATTTCATATGCAATTAGGGACCCAAACAATTCATCCATAGAATATGTATCCAGATCTTTGGCTTCTTCTATCGTAGAGACCTTAGAATCAAATCATTGTGGGAGTGTCCTCAAGACCTTTCTTACAAAATTTGTGTCTTCAATAGTCTCACCTAAACCTCTAATTGCATTCACTACCTCATCTACTCTAAGCATGTGTGCTGCAAAATTTTCTTCATCTTTCATCCTAAGAGTCTCAAACTTTCCTCTATGAGTCTGCAACTTCGCTTGTTTCACTTTAACATCTCCCTCATAGATACTATTGAGTTTTTCCCATACATTTTTAGCAGATTTACAATGCATGACTTTTACAAATTTAGTATTGGTTAAACCACATAGAATAGCATTTTTAGATTTAGCATTGTTTTCATATGCTTTATTGTGAGTTGCATTAGTAGGAGTAGTTGTTGGTGTAGTATAACCATCTACAATTGACTACCGTACATCAAATCCAAGAGAGGTTAAATAAGTTTCCATTATGACTTTCTAGAAATAATAATTTAATCCATCAAACAATGGAGCTTTGTTTGAATTAGATCCTTCTTGTCTAGCCATAATGTTCTTGAAACCAGATCTACCTTAAGTTGATTAAACTTTCTTCAAGGAACTAGGGCTCTCATACCCATTGTTGAAAGAACATCAATACAATAAGGGGGGAGGGGGGTGAATCAGTGTACAAATGTTTAACATATTAAATATTAGACAAGATTAAAGATCAAGAAAAACATCACACACATAAGAAGACACCAGATATATGTAGAAAATCCTAGAAGGGAAAAACCATGGTGAGAAAAGTTTCTTGAGTCTACTACTCAAATCCAACCTCACAATCAAAGATATTACATATGTTTTGTAAGCACCCACTTATAGGTACATTGAAACCCAAGACAATGTTTTGAGGCACCAACCTCCTAGTACACTGTACACCAAAGACGATGTTTTGAGGCACTAACCACAAGGTACAATTCACACCCAATTGGGCACCAATCGAATCTCTTCGAGGCACCAACATCTTACAACATTACAAGTTCATATGTGCAAAATATTGGTTCTACCTTAACCTGAGAATGCACCTCTTTTCTTCACCTCTTTTCTACAACACCCTCTCACAACTCACATTCATACCTTAGCCATCCAACTCTTAGTCGTTCCAATTTTCTTCCTTAGCTTCTCCAACAAGCCAACTCACCTCGAGCCAAACAATCACCGACCTTATTTATTGTATTTTCTAAGTTTGACATGACACAATTTTAGGCTTTGATTCACAATTAATGCCACATTCCTATTGACATGATGTGTTTGTGATGTTTGTCCTTGATGACAAAACTAGTTCTTGATGCATAGTGTTCTTTGATTGACATTGACAAGCTACATGATGTGCAAATTGGTTTCATTGGTTTTGAGGATGTTGATTGGTTGGTTGGTGTATGATGCAAGATGCATTCTCTCATTGATTGGTTTCCATGATTTGTAGATGGTGTATTCAGTTGCTTTTGCTCAATTTGTCTTTGAATGATATGTATCTTTGACATTGTGACAAAAATTTGGATAATACATGCACACAGTTTATACAGATTGAATGATCCAATCTTGGTGGCATATGTTTTGGTTTAGCTTATATCATGATTTCCTTGGCACTGTCTACATTTTTTTTTATGGGTTCTTGATGCATATTTGTATTGATAGTATTTATTTTTTAGGATGCTACAAGTCAAGTTTCTTAGACATCATGGACAGTGAGCATATAGTCTTCTAGCAAGGTATAATTTTTTATAAAGTTTTCTCTATTAGTATTGTGTCAAATACATATTTCAAGGAGATTTTATCAAAAGTGCATCTGACGTGAACATCTTATATAAGGAAAGGATGGATGATGTTGTGATTAGGGTATTCAGATTGATCATGACACACATGGTATACATGATGACACTTGCTTACTTGTTTAGCATATTGGCTGATTATCATCTTTCTTTACATGTTGACAAAACTTGGTTTTTCAAATTGATGCTACTTCACTTTCAGGTTATTCATAATCGATCATTTTCAGGATCATATAATAAGGCATTGTACAAGTTCAGTTTGTCAAAACAATAATTTCTCAGGTGACTAAGGTCATTTGGTCTTTCTTGTTACATTTTAATGTGTTTATGCACATTTCTATCACATATCTCATGGAATTTTTGACATGACAATTTATCATTATGTCAATGGTTCTTTGATTTCTCTACATGGGCATTATAAGGTGACTTCTCTATACGGGCCTTGCTATGATAATCAACATTGAAGTGTTTATAAGCATCTCAATTGATTTAATGTGGCATACAATATGCATACAATATAAACCTTAATTGGTTTCTCTTCACTCATTGTATTGTTGATTACCTTGGCATATCAGGTGGTTATTTCAGTTCATTTTGGAGTTATCTTTCTTAAAGTCACATGGCAGTGACATCAACATTATATGGTATCGGGCTCTAAATTTTTTTATTATTACAAGATATTTTTGAAAAGGTCGACAACCATAATTGGCAAAGCATATGTGTGGCTGTGACAGCTCATTATAATGTTGGGAATTATTATTCTTTTTTCATTAGACTCTAAGACATTATTGTGGTTTATTAATCATCGCGTTTGATTTGCTCGGACCTCAAATCATCATTGAATTTGATAAAGTCCTCGACAGTTTTGAAAGAAAGAATTGTTAGGGTAGTTTTATTGTTGAAGGGTTTGGAACCCCTTATGGGTTATGTGGTTAATGAGGGTTTTTCAGTCATTGGGTATTATGCAAACCCTCCTGTGGTTTCCAGCAGATTATATTTCTTGCTCAAATTGAATAATGTTAGTTGAAAGCTTGGGTAACCCTAACTCGAGATGGTTTATAGTTGTTGAAACTACTCATTCACAGTGGCTTTAAAAAGATGATTCTAGGTTTTATTTGTGATGACTGAAAGAATAAAATGAGATTATAAGACTTTTCTTTAACATATTTTTGTACAATAGTTGGTAGTATTGAATATCTTTAATAGATGGGTTGTTGAGAGAGGAATGTGAAGCTTCAGACACATTGTGTAAAAGTTGTATTGCATTGAAAATCTTTATTATGATTCTCATATTATTGTATTGAAAATCTTTATTATGATTCTCATATTATTCATGTTGTCATTCTCATGCAACATTCTTCAATGTGCTTAAAGAGGATATTCATAGTCTTCTATTGAAATTCTAGGGTTGCAAAATTTGCACTTCTAGGGTTCTAATAGAATACTGCAATTATGTTGCATTGTAATGGAGTTGGTGCTCTAAATTTGTAAGGGGTTGGTGCTCCTTGGAATGGGTGTTCCTAAATTTGTAAGGGATTGGTGCTCTTAGAGTGGGTGCTCTAAATTCTTCTTGTAAGGAATTGTAAACAGTGGTTTTATATAAGCCAGTAAGGCATCATTTTGGAGTGGTTTTTCTACCCCAAGAGGGTTTTCCACTCGTCAAATTCATGGTCTTATAATGTCATTGCTTTGTTATGATAATGTGGCTAGATTGTGATGTTTGTTCTTATCAAGTTGAATGATTGTCTTTTCATTTATGCAAATGTTTATACTAAAGCTGTTTGATTAATGTTATGAACTTTCATTCAAGGGAAAGCAAAAATAGTTCATTTAAGTCTTTATACCAATGTCTTATTCATATGCTTAGTTGATACACAAGCCAAGTCTGCTTCATAAGCTGTCATTTGTTTTCTTGGTTTAAAAGTCAAAACTGAACTAAAATTTTTTGTGACTTCTATAAATCACTGATTCACCCCCCCTCTTAGTGATTTCAGTCTTCCAACAATTCCTTGTTCGATCTCCTCCAAATTTTGTAGCCGACCTGTGCATTAATGGTGTTGGTTTTTATGTTTCCACTATTTGCACTATGTTTTGCCACCTAGTCGTTTGGAGAATCAAGTCTTTGAATTCTGCCCATTGATCTCACAAATCGTGCCATGATTAGACAATTATCCTTCAATTTCCAAGCTTTAAATGGGGGTTGTAGATTAATGATTCACAACAACAATGTGAATTAACAATTCATTGCAATCACTCCTTACCACATGTCTCAAGCCCACATACTCGCACTAGTCAACCCTAGTTAATGTGTGCTACTTAGGGAATGGCAGGGTTGCTTCTTCATTTTTGGTGATACCATGTTTCCTTTCCTTCGGTGGTCAAAAGTCACTAATCGTTCATACCACTTACCTGTCACCGAGGACACATGTCATCTCCCCATGAGCCTGCATTGACCATTACCAGGTTCCACACACCTTCCATTGAATGGGGGAATGCGCCACCTATCTCGCACTTCGAGTTTCGACCATCGACCTTACCCTTTGCCACCTTCATTCCATTCGCAAGCCATCACACCAAAACACTAAAACACAAAACATCAAAATGCCTTTGGGAAGTTGGAAGTTGGGGTTTGGGGTTCCTTCATACCCCTTCCATGTCTTTGTATTTAGATAAGGCGTAAGCCTTAGCTCCAACCAGCGAAGCACTGAAACCTTTTCAAGGTTTAGGGTTCACAGATATTGCTTATCAAAATTTATGGTAAGGTGTAAGCCTTCCTATCGACCCACAAACTTCAAAAACTTTTCAGGGGTTGAGGTTCGGGTTTCTTGTATACTCCATACTCCACTTTCTGTTAAGGCGTAAACCTTAACCCTGATGCCCGAAGTTTGACATCCTTTTGAACTTCAACTTTCTAACTCCTTTTCATTTGTGCATTCGATATGAGGTATGACTGAAGCCCGATATTCAAAACCATGCAGTATCAAGTAAGCCTCAAGCTCAAAGTCTGATGTCTGATCAGACTTGGCTTAATTTGTCTAACTCTTTCCTTCTTTGGAAAGCGGTATAAGGTAAGCCCGAGGCCTGAAGCTCAAAATTCTTCAACACTTCAAGGCTTGCACTGCAACTTCAAATTCATCATTCAAAGCTAGACCACTTGACATCAATGACCATCATGACTAGCCATAAACTCCCTTTTGATATCAATGACAATCAAATTGCCAACATATGCAACTTTTTAGAGATAGCTAGTTGGTAGTCTTTTGTATTTGACACAGACTTGTCTTGATATCACCTTCATTGTTGGGCTTGTTTCTTTATTTTTTCACATGAACACCATGAGATTCATTGGAAAGAAACCCAACAAATTTTGAGTTATATTCAGGGTACCGCACATTTTGACATTTAGTACACACCAAGAGCTTCACAAGTAGTAGGCTTCACCAACTTTGATTAGGTAGGTGGTGTTGACTCATGAAAGTCCACTTTTGTTTTTTTTGTTGGTTTAGGTCTAATCACATGGTCTTGCAAGAAACAAACCACTATTGCATTATCATCCACTAAGACTAAGTATCAAGGTACAATTATTTCCAACTAGGAGGTTTTATGGCTTTGACAACTTATGGAAAATTTTGGTCTACTGCTTAATCAGACTACTATTCTTTGGTGTGATAACCAAAGTGCCATTCAAATTTTACACAACATAGTAGAGCATTAGAGGATGACACATATCAATATATATGTACATGCATTTCATTTGATGACTTATCCATGATGGCTTTCTCTCCTTAGAGTATTTGTCTACTTTGGAGTAAGTTGTTAGCATTTTCACTAAACCTTTAGCATCACCTCACTATCTTGAGTTGCGACTTATGCTTGAAGTGAAGGAAGTTGTTCTTGGGGGCTCTTGAGTTCTTCTTTTCTATTTAGTTCTCTTTTTTGGAGAGCAATTTTTTCCCACAAGGTTTTCTCATTTACTTTATTTCTGAGACATTTATTTTGTACATGAGTACCTCACCAAGTGTTGTTGTTGAGACTCATTTTTTGGTGAATTTATCTCTAAGTATCACTCAAAGGGCGTTATTGTGAAAATATCCATTTCCTAACTAGTTTTCATTTATCTATTTCCTAATAGATCTATTCACATTTGCTTAATTTCACTTGGTGGTTTTGTTGTCTCACATCATTGACACATGACACATGCTCTACATGTATCACACTTCTTGAAAGGTTATTCAACATTTCACTCTCACCTTCCTACTTTGTCCTTGTCCTACACATACAAGGTGTTTCTTTGTGTATTTTACTTATTTTCATGATAGCTTTTGGTATTTTGTGTGTACATTCAATTTGTGGAAGTTCTTGGATATTACATTCATTTTATTCCTAGTCCAACATCAACAACTAGGGGAAACATAAATAAAGACTTAGGACATAAGAAGGGGTCAAAATTAAAATAGAAGACAAAGCTTAAGACAGGGGAAAGATGAACAACATAGTTAGGAGGTAACAAAGGCTAGGGGGAAAGGATGAAATCATGATGCAAAATGTACACATGGTGAAAGGGCTAAAATAGACACAAAAGTATGATAAGGGTATGCAAATTCTATTATCACAAGAAGGGTCAAAAGATGTAGAAGAACAGTGAGAATATGGATCATATTTAAGCACATTAGAAGTTAACTTCTTCAATCTAACATTTCTCACAAGAGCACACAAATCCATAAAAGAACCAAAATTAGTAGGGAATTGATGACAATTATAGATGTGCTTCAACTTCTTGTGCGGATGTTTGAAGTGGGTTGGTGTTGAGAGACTCAGTTTAGGAACTTGATAGTTATGGATTTGTCTTCTTTGATCAAGCCCTTCAGCAAACCAATTTGACGACAATAAACAAATATCAAAGACAACTAGGAAGCATGCAATATGCCTAGTATGGTGTAAGCAAATGATATAATGTTGATATTATAATTGTGCTCTCAATGGATGTATCATAAAAACTCTTGGATCCGAGTCTTCTTGCATTATTTAAAACAATTAAGGAATGACCTTGAATACAACAACATAACACACAAATATACTTTAAGTTGGCTCACAACAACTAATAGATAAAGATCGAAATGATTCAATTCGAAATTCAAATTTTAAACATTTGAAATTCATATATTGAAAATAACAAATTAATTCCACGCCCATAATTCCAAACCTGAATAACAAATTAAAAGTCTAAGGATCAAAACCAGTTCATATAAATAAATAATGATAGAACCATGGTTAAGTAAAATCATGGAGCAGGGGTCAGGTCCACTGCAAGAAAATAGCGCCCGTAGACTTGTTATAGCAAAAAACGACAATCTAGTGGAAGTGGGCCCAATCCCATATTCACCGTTACAATCATATGCTCTTCCCCCATTACCAGTGCCGTTATTCACACGTAGGAAGCGCGGAAAAAACAAAAAATACCTAAAAAACTTGACGGCAAACAGGCCCGTCAAATTTATTGGGCCCGGCGTTGACAATTGTAATCAACAAGTGGTTACGGCCATGACCGGAATAATAGCGGTCAATTGGTCAGACTGCAATCAAGTAAACACAAAAGTTTCCACCGGTAAGTAATCGCCTAGCACACCACGTGGCATCGCAGAGTTCAGTAGATCTGACGAACGGTACTCGCAGTCTTCAGTGACAGCTGGATTTTACATCAACATTTGGCGGGAAGGGGAAGGAGTGGGACCCACTTCTCTCACCCACTTGTATATACTGTTGCGCCTAGTTTTGGCGCGAATTAATGTGATTGGCCCCATCTTCCTTGCTGCCCACGCCATCGATTTGCGTACCGATGCCCATCCCCTCCCTCATGTATGCCCATCCCATGGATAACATGAGGGATGGAGAGGAGGTTATTATGTTCATGAAAGTTGTGTGACACGTGTAAGAGTATTTGTATGGGTGGTCGGCGTGTCATGGCATTCGTAAACGGTCCAACGATAAATATTTATTTTTGGTTTGTGTAAAAGGGCACGTAGGCTAATTGCTCTTTTATTTGTCACCCTTGTATTTTATGTCTGTATTTGTAAAATTCCACTTTTTGTCAAAGTTATTGGAAAAAGTTGGTGGTTTTGGTGAGTGATTTAAGGAGAAAATGGTAGAGGCCAAATTTTTGTTGTTTTCCACAATGTCAGGGTTTGGATTTGTTCGTAAGGGGGAGTGAAAGGAAATTTTGGGTTAGTGTTTGTACTGCACTTTGGTGAAGAAGTGTTGCAGAGGAATCTTCCTCCCTACCAACTTGTTGATTTGATTTTCTCAGCGTGTAAAATACTCATCAACTTTTGGAAGTCTACTCTTCGTGGTCCTCCAAAGGCCTTCAATTTCTCTTTGAGCGAAGACAAGAGATTGAGATTTGGAGTAGCACTTGGATTAGGAGGGAGTGTTTCGTTTCTAATGTTTCAGGGAAACATGTTTTTTTTTTTGGATTTATTGGGCATCTTTGTTAGATCAATTTGACGAGAGAAAAAATTATTTATTGGACATCTCTTTTGGGTCAATATGATGAGAGGAAAAATTATCTATTGGACATTTCTTCTAGGTCAATATGACAAGATAAAAGATTGTCTATTGGACATCTCTTATGGGTCAATATGATGAGAGAAAAGATTATCAACATTATGAGGTGTTGGTCCTTAGAGGGTTTGGAAGAATCCCCAACTTGCTAAATGGGTGAAAAATCCTATCAAAGTACAAGTTTTTTTTATAATGAGAGGAAGAAAATAGTTATTAAATGTTGGGGTAGGAGGAAGACAATTTGTAGTTGATAAGATAGGAAATTGACTCAATGATGGATGTCTTGGAGGTTATTTTAGGAAAGGTGGATAAAGAAAAACTTGCTAAATCAAATAAGATGAGAATCAATTGAAGGATCGAGTTAGGAAAGGTGGATAAAAAAACTTACTAAATCAAATAAGAAGAGAAGATGTTGAAGGATTGGATTAGAAAAGTCAAAATACATGACTTTGGAAGATATTAGCATTGGAGGTCAAGCAACCATAGATGCTTTTATTACCAACTCCCAAAGGATGCCAAAGAATTGAGTTAGAAAAGTTGAAATACGTGACATTGGAAGATATTAGCATTGGAGGTCAAGCAACCATATATGCTTTTATTTTTAACTCCTAGAGGAGGCCAAAGGGTCCTCCTCTAGAGAGATAACTTACTTTGTTTCCTAGAATGGTAGGGGCTTAAATGTTTCTAATAAAGCATAATTGGTCAGAAAGTTACTTCTCTATCGATTTTAGACATAACTCTAATTTGTGAGGCTAAACATTTTGAGCTCTTCTTAGAGTTGTCTATTAAAATTAAAAAAAAAGGAAATGTTTAACAATGCCATTATGTTGTTGTGTTGGGCAGTTTGATGTTTTACAAATCTTGATTTAGTGATGGTCAATCTTGTTGTCAAAGGGTCTTGTTAGATGGCTTGTTCTTTCCACTCTTTCCATAAAAACATTGCAAGATATGTTTTTAATGTACATGGCTCAAATCCCCCTATTTTTTAAAGGGTGGTCTAAACAAAGGTGAAGGGTTAACTTCTTTTGATTCAAGATCAACGAATCCTCTTAGGTGGAAATTTTAATGCTGTTCATTCTAGTGAAGACAAAAGTGGAGGCTCATCCAAACTCTTGTTTGGAAGAATATTTTAAAGAATTTTTCCAAAATTGTAATCCTTTTTTATCATCCCTAAAAAAGGCTAGTTCACATGGAATAATAGGAGAAAGGGGTTCTACTATATAGTAGAAAGGTTGGACCAATTCTTGATCTTCTCAAGTTGGTTACACTAACCTTGTATTTCATAATCTTTTATCCTCCTAGTGGCTTATGTAGATAATTATCCCATCTAGCAAGAAGTATATCTCAATAAATCCCCTCTTTTTCCTCTTTAAATTTTAACTTATGTGGCTAAAACAACCTAACTTTTTAAAGGAAATCTATTGTTAGTGGCAATCATGCCACTACATTAGTGACTCAAAGATCTTTTATGTAGCCCAAAAATGATATTTATTAAAAAGAATCTGTGTATTTGGAACAATTAAGTAGTTGGCATTATTAACTTATAGGAAAATAATAAGATTTTCTTGAAGCTATAATCTTAAGGATCTAGGTGGAGGCCCTTTCTATTGATGTATTTATGGAAGAACATATGCTTATTGGTTGTGAGGAGGACATCCTCTAGGAGGAAATTTATTGGAAATAAAAACCACAAGATCGTTGGGTTAAGGAAGGAGAGAGAAATTTAAAGTACTTACATGTGATAACAATATCTTGGAGACATTTTTTATATTGTTGATAGTCAAGGTTTGGTTTTGAATAATATTTGGGGCATCATATAGAAGGAATGCAATATTTTTTGTGCCTTCTTTCTTATGAGGGAATGACTTTGAGGAATGTAATGAATCATTTTCTAGATTATATTTCAAATTCAATCAACAAAGAGGGTAATCCAACCCTTCATACACTTTTTTCTTTGTCACATATTTAAGTAGCAATGTGTACTATGAAAGTTGATAGTACCCTAGGCTTGGATGGGTTTTTGGCAATGTTTTTTAATTTTTAAGGGATAATATAGGATGTATATGTTACATATGCAATTAGTAAATCCCTCCAAAGAGGATGGATGCTCAAATATTTTAAATGCATATTTTTCTCTCTCATTCCAAAGTATATGCAAGACACTTCATTTGAAGATTTTTGGTCTATAACTCTATGCAACACCATCAATAATTTTTTTGTAAAGATATGGTAAATTGGCTCATAATATTGCTTCACACCCTAATCGCATTGGAATAAGGTGGCTTCATAAAAGTGCATCAAAAAAATGATAGTATTATCACAACTTATGAAATGCTTCAATTAGTGTAATTTTTTTATAATCCAAATATAGTTATGAAGTTATACATTTCCAAGCCATATGATAAGGTTAGTCTTTTCTTAAGGTGATATTAGAAGCATTTGGCTTTGCCAACAAATGTTTCTCTTGGATTATGAATTGTGTCACTAAATTTTGGTTCTAAGAGATTATAATGTTGCCCCTATTGGTTTCTTTCAATGATCAAGGGGAATAAGACAAGGTGATCCCTTTTCTTCATATATTATTTATAATTATTTTTGAAAAATCCCTAAAGAGAAAGATTAAATCTTCATGTGTCTAACATTGTCAATCTTCTTGATAACTTTATAATGGTGTTCCCAAAGATTATATACGTAAACCAAGGTGAAGTGGATTCAAACTTAAGTGTAACAGAAAAACATAAGCTCATCTCACATTGTAATATTCCCTTGCACACACAAGTTGGTGCCCAGGTGCCTTGTACATGGATGAAATATTAGCAGAATGGATTTGCATGTATAAACATAAGAACCTTCCAATATCTCTACATAGCTATATGATAGATATATGTGCATGCACTCTTTGGTCATGATCGTGATGCATAACCTTAGGAAATATTTATTTTTGTGTTACAACATTGCCAACTCATACAACCTTTCTACATTGTGTATAACACATGGAACTCACATGCATTTACACATTATGCCCAATTCAACTCCATACATGTCCAACACCTAGCTACATCTACACATATATATATGCCAAACATTTGGCATTATATGGATCTAACACTTAGCCACATAGAAGGTACACCATATGTACATGATTCTTGTTAGTATATTGTGGAAGGCTTTATCTATCAACCTAGTATATAGATACACATCTTTGTACACTTTATAAACTATTCTATTGAGTAATGAGCCTTTTTCACACCTTTTGTCCTTGTTTGGTTATACTCTAAGGTTATCTCGTAAATTAGGTAGATGCTTCTTCACATCTAATCCTAACATGCATTCTCACCAACGCCAGTAATATATTATAGATTCACAATATTGATAAAGAATCTAACATATTCATCAAACCACTTGTATACTTTGTCTTCTTATGGAATGCTTCTCATATATATAGATTTTGCATCAACAAGCACCAAATGGACATAAACCTATCTCCTTCACATAAAATTATAATATACACATAAAATTCTAAGAAGCACGTGTGTATTAGAATTTTATGTGTATTAGAGTTTTATGTGTGTATTATAATTTTATGGCATGCTTCTCATATAGTTCATCAAACCACTTGTATACTTTTCTTCTTATGGCATGCTTCTCATATATATAGATTTTGCATCAACAAGCACCAAATGGACATAAAATTCTCATGATACACATAAAATTCTAATACACGAACTATCCAAGGATATTATTGATCATTCTCATTAGAAGGAGATAGGTTTATTTCCATTTGGTTCTTGTTGATACAAAATATATATATACGAGAAGCATGCCATAAAATTCTAATACATATACTAAAAACCATCAAATTCTAATACACACATAAAATAGTATGTGTATTAAAATTATAATACATGTATACTATTCATATCCTAATACATATTCTAATACATAAACCTATCTCCTTCTAATGAGAATGATCAATGAGAATTTTATGTGTGTATTAGAAATGTATTAAACCTATCTCCTTCTTAAGAACTATCCTTAACTAGATGATGACATACATAAAATTCTAATACACATTCTATGCCATTGTAGGTTGGATAGTGCCTATGAATGTATACACATTTCCACAATACATTCCCATTGCAAAACCAACCACCAACTAGTTGTAAGACTAGCTTCCAATAATCTTGAAGTCAAATAGTTGAATAGGATACTCTTTTTTCAACTTTAAATTATGCATTCTTTCATTTATTAGACACCAAATTTGACAATACTCACTCTACATAAGATGGAATGAGACATGATAGCTTCAATGGGTGACACACAAAAACCATGACATCCATGAAGTTATATGCAAGAAAATTTGATTATTCCCTAAGTGCATCCTTATAGAAGGATAGAATGTGTAGCTATGCATTAAAAACATGAGACATCTATGCACACATCAAAAGTACTCAACTTACCTCAAGATAAGAAGCTCATGAATCCTTCACAATTTCACTTTGATAGTTGAGTTCTCAATTTAGCTACACCATACACATTGTACCAAACAAAAAACACATTAAAGCACTTCTTAGAAACACTCAACATAATCCTACACAACTTCAAATTATGTGCCAATAAGCTACTTCTTTAACTAGCAATGATAATTTGGTCATTGGATTTTGGCCCTATGTACTACCTTATATTCCACCTTTTTTGTATAGTGATTAGCTTCTTTCAACAAGGATGTATGAGTTCAATAAAACCCTCTTCTTTCAATGCATTTCAAGCATTCATTTATTCCTAGGTAGAAGTATGACAACTTTAGATCTACATTGATTCTTGATACTTATAAAAATATTTCTGACTTCACATCTATGTCATCAATAAGTACATGAATTGAACCAAGTTTCTCTATAGGAAAGGGACCAACTAGTCTCACTTTTTGTCCTAGCACCCCTTGGTAATATCAAAACAAGGACATTGCTCTCCAAGAAATGGTGAAGTGATCTAGACTCAACCACACAATGGTACAACATGTAAAAAGTGTTTTTTTAGATTAAATATAGCTCTTTATTTTCACACTATATGTAATCCAAGTCATTTCTCTATAAGAAAGGGAAAATGATTTATGCATACTTCTACACAACCCATGCTCATGCACATCAAACAAACATAAACTCATATCATGTCACAATATTACCTTGCATGAATATCTTAGTGTCAAGGTTCCTTGTGCATGAATAAAAATCTAGCAAAATAACTTTCATACATCTGTGTAAGCACCATTCTAATAGCTCTATACAACTCTATGTTAAATAGCCATGCACACACTCTTTAGTCATGATACACGACTTAAGGAATACGTGTTTTATGCTAAAAATTTGTCAACTCTTACAACCTAGCTATGTTATGCACAACCTACACATGGGAAACACATGTGTTTGTGCAATTTATTCTCACATTGGCTTCATATTCTAACAACTAGATTAATCTATTCCACATGTTTGTGTCAAATAAATGGAACCGTATGGACCCAACACTTGGCACAATCCTAGCCACATAAAAGGAACACTATGTTCAAGCTACTTTTCAACATATTATGCAAGGCTTAGCTAATAGCCTATTAAATAGATACACATCATTATATGTTATATAAACTAGTATATTGACTAGCGAGCCTTTTCCACATCTTTGAGCCTAGTCTAGTTGTACCTTAGGGTGCTTTGGAAAATATAATAGACATTTCTTCTTGCCTAATCATGAGAAAATGTATTAGTGCCATCACTCTTATAGCATGTATATTCACACAATACCAATGAAGGATACTATATTCCTCACACGAGTTACATGCTTTGTCTTCTTATGGCCTACTTATCTTATACAAATTTCACAGCCAAGCACCAAATGGATACAAACCTATCTCCACTTGTGTTGTTTCATAACCTTGTTGCTACTTATACAAGGTTGTCATTTGATATTAGATAGATGTCATAACCCAATTTTATTACATCTTTATTTAAATATGGTAAATTGAATTAGTGGAGAAATTCAAAATATATTAAATGGAAATTTTGGAATTTTTGAAAAATAGATTGAAAGAAGTTGACTGATGTTGACTATGCAAACTTTTGAAACTATCCTATATGTTATCAAGAATTGAACGTTACTAATAAATTTGCAAGTACAAGTGTGTGCAGTTGCAGGCTAATAGGTTGAAGAACGAGAACATAGTTGAAGTAGGATTGTTTAGCCGGATTGAATGGTAAGCCAGTTGGAATCTGGGTGCACACACCACAAATGGCATGATAACTTGCATTTGAACTATTCTGCATATATAAAAGAATGTAAATTCATGACTTGAAATGTTTCAGTGATTGAAAATGAATGGATTGTAGATTAAATTGTCTATCTAAACCTTATATTTTTAAGTAAATGAAAGTACACGTATTGCAAGGAATGATTAAAGGATAAGAGTTTCATCATGTAAAATTATACAAATGGATGTTTAAAACGGAATAAAAGTTCTTATTTAATTCAGTAATAGCACATGAAACTCATAAACTCCTTCAAACACACATATTATATATATATATATATATATATATATATATATATATATATATAAGTAATGTAAATTTGGGAACACATATATATCAAATGTGGATGAATGTTGAAATCACATATAAGAATATATATATATATACACATATATTATGTATATATACATATATAAACATATATATACATATACATATACATGTTTATACTATTTAAATTTAATTCGATAACCAATAATATCAAATCGGACTTTGTGGAAATCAAGCTAAAATCTTGAAGGCGAACCATGAAGGACATCATGGCCTACTGAAACATTATGGCAATATTAAAAAATAGAGGCCGACAACTATGAGAGAAAATCCATAACGTTAATGCCCTAGCCGCATGCAATGAAAACATTGTTTGCATTTTAGAATGGAAAGTGGGGAAATAAATAGCGAATTGAGGGAAAATCAACTAACAACAAAGCAAAATGTAGAGAAGAGCTTATAGAGGTGGAAGAATTAGAGGCAAGCTTCACCCAAAGAGCTTGATTTTGAGGTAAATCAGTTTCCTTAGAAACAAGTTTGATTTCATTATCATTTTTCATATCATACTTGTGGTAGTTACTACATTTTGTTGAAAATTTGATAGCACATTAAATATGTATTTTTCTGTGTCTGTGTGTTACAACCTTGAGCCGAATGAAGTGTTTTATTGACCACCTTTTTGGGGTCGCATGGCCTAAAACTTGCTTTGCATAAGAAGTATCTAAGTTGGAGCCTTATCGGCTAGCCTTTAGAGCTAGTCTGAGACTTGAAACCATTAAAGATGTGACTACCATATAAGCTCACATGATAATGCTAGCCATATAATGACTATCAAAATTTCATTCTGACCAAATGTGTAATTTATTGTATCTAATTTTGTAGTGGTTTGAATGCCAAACCTATGGGAATGGGTATAATCCTCTGTGTTTACATTCAAATGTATCATTTGTGTTTTCATCCAAATGTATCACCCTTCCATTATTGGTTAGGTCGATAATGGTAAGAAGGTTAAGTTCATTTATGAGAATGTGATCAATGTTTGCATAATGAGATCGCCATCGATCGTAAGAAATGATGGAATGATTAAGTATGGGTTTCATTTAAACCATGTAAAGTTTGATCTTCATGGTTGATAGGTTTTTCTCTTTGAAATATCTATACAAAGATGCGTCTTCATTTTGAAATATGTATATGATATAGACCCAACAAGTCTTTATGAGTAAGCTTGAATATGACCCTTGATCAGTTAAGAAAAGAATGAACCAGTCATGTAAGGGGCAATCGCTCCTAGAGTGACCAGTGAATGTTTTGTTAATGGCCTCAAAAGGCATGGGTTAAGATAGGAACCTTGATAAACTCAAAGTTAAGTTCCCTAACCACATGGTTGCCTAGTTTCAATTCGACAAGTATGTCAAATCAGTTTCTTTATAATTCTTACATAATTGCTCATGAATTTTTAGTATCATTTATGTTTTCAAAATGTTGAACAATGGATGGACATTCTGTTTTAGAGAAAATGTAATTGCTTTGCTTAAAAATGACAAATGAGATAGTCGTAGACAATATTTTTATTGGCAAACAACATTGTTCATTCTTTGTTCATTGAGATAAAACCTTGTTCTATTTTAAACGGTGAATATTAATTTTTAATGTTATCATTCAACATAAAAAAAACTTGAAACAACTTTGAGTAATTGCAAAAAATGTATATGTTTTGTTGAAAAACAACATTGTCTGTCATAAAATGTAACTGTTTAGTTTGGATCAATATTTTATTGATGTAAATAGTGAATATTCTGTTGCAAACGACATTGTTTTGTTGTAAGGTTATCTAGTAGCTAAAAACGGTCTTGTTTATCAAACTGTTAAATGAAACATCATTGAATGTTTGTAAATAGTGAACATCCACTTTGAAATAGCTTGTCCTATAACTATTTAGTAGGAAACAATACTTGTTCTATTTAAATGATGAACGTTCATATGTAAACAACAATGTTAGAGTGTTATAGTTTGTGAAAAAACAAAAGAAACAACAATATGTGTGAAGCTGTTAATATATGCATGTTCTAGATTCTTTATTTTGACAAAAGAAACATCAAATAGAATATTATTTATTGATTGCAATCTGATTTAATGATTTATTTCAAAATGTACGCACAAATAAAAAACTTAAGTAGACATATATATGTGTATGCATATAGAATTCGTCTATGTAAATACACATACTTGTGACATACCTTCTTTTGTTCTTTTACTTAATTCATTTTAAATGAGTAATGTTTACGTTGAAAAGTAAGATTTATTCATGAGATGGAAATGACTGATTGTTCAATTACTCTACTTGAATCATGTATTTGATTTCTATTTAGAGAGTATTTAACATTAATTTGATTCTTCTTTTTTTTCAAGAAATATGTGAGAAGAATATTCTAATATTGGAACATAACAATGATACCTTAGTAGACTAGAGCACCTCAAGGTAGATGCATATTGTAGAAAGTTACCTTCCGGGATAGGTGCCAAAATGGAGTTTAGAGAGTATAGATGTGCTTTACTAGAACCTATTGTTTGTTGTTGTTGCAACACAATTATTATGCTTGGCCAAGCAATATAGTTCATTTTGTATGTATGAACTCTGTGATATCACTCTCTACCATTCCTAACATAGATCTTGCATTTTCTTTTCTAACTTGTAGATAGAAATTGCATGTTGATGTATGGGCACGCACTAGATTCCACCTTGAAAATTGTTCTCTTGTTAAACTTTTTGTGTAGGGTTGGGCATTCTTCAAGCCAGAAGAATTCCAAGGAAGCACAAGCTTCGTGGTTGGGCAGTAAAGTGCTTCAACCATGTTCTCGTCCACCAATGGAGGCAAGTGTCAAGGAAGAACCTTAGTTGTTTAAAAGACTATTATATTCTAGGATGTAACTTGATGTAATACATTCATGAATTTGATGTAAAGTGTACAATGAAATGAATTTGTGGCCTTAAGAGCCAAGTCAAACCTGATATTGTAATTTGACTTTTGAAGTGAATATATGGATCGTTGACTCATTTTAAGTGGACATGTGTAGCTATGATTGACTTTAGCCACTAATTATGTCTTTTTAATTTGGAATATATTCATGTGTCATTTACAATAATGATAATTAAGTAATAATTTAGAATGGGTTACTACAATAGAAATCAAATCAATTGACACCTAAAACACATATTATGCATAGTATACATAACCTTTTTATGAAAAGAGCATTACCCATCTAACTATTGATTGCATATTTTAAATCCTTAGAGAGTTCTTTCTATGGGAACCTTTTGTCTCCATGAAGAAAAAAATCAATCTTTATTTTCATAAACTTCATGACTACGAGGTTTGACAAATAGTCAAGAAGATAACATGATAAAATTAAATAATCAAGACATCAAACCCAAACAAACACTTTAAATAATATATTGATAAAGACAACATAATATTATTTTTCTATCATTCCAAAATAAGTAACAAATCCTTAAAAATCATGGACTATGACTAAACACATCATTGCAAGCATTAAGGGTTTTGAAAAATGACAAAATCATACTAACTATAATAATACTATAATTCTTGCAATTATATTGAATCCATGGCTTAAATAGTTTATAAAGGAATTCAATTGATAAAATAACCTAATAAATAATATTTGTCATACCATAAAAAATAAATTATTGCACTAAAAACATTCCATATCTATGATTGGTATGACACAATAGAAATACAGGAGGATTGGATTGAAATATACTAAGAAATTAGTTGTCAAGCATGTTGGAATGGATCTACAATGGATAGGGTCAAAGTTGTGGATCACAAGGAAAATACACACAAATGCCAATGACTTCTAAATAGGTTCTACAATGGACGTTTGATGGGAAGATTTCATACTTCTTATGTTTTCTCCAAATATTTGACTCCCTATATTTTGCATTATGCATTTTGTGTTTACCTCATACCATACAATAATCATCACAAAAAAATTATGAAGCATAAAAGCAATTCTAAAAAGTATCCTAAATTATTTTTTTATTTTGTTGAAAGGAACTTTTAAAACTTTAGTATTGATTATTTTTGTTGGTTGAAAATTCTTTCCTTTCATTATTTTAGTTTTCAAATGATATTTTGTTAAGTTTTGTGTATGGTTTAATCTTAATTTTAAAAGCAAATTATCATTGATTATGTTTGTTGGTTTAAATTTTTTTTCCTTTCATTGTTTTAGTTTTCTAAATGATATTTTGTTAAGTTTTATGTATGTTTAATTTTAATTTTAAAAGTAAAAAATGATAATAAAAAATAGTTAAGTAATTTTAAATTTTATAAATTTTAAAATATTTTTAAAAATTAAGATATATAATTATTTTTAATTTTAAAAATAGATTTTAGAAATAAGATTTTATTTATTTTTTAATATTTTTTATATATAATTTTATAAGTTAAATTTTAATAAAAGGGATTGGTAAAAAGATTGAGAGGAAGATTAGAATTTATAAGGTAATTTTTTTAAAGAGAAGTTGATCAAAGAATAATAAAAAGATCATAATTTAAAATTGTAGTATAAAGTGAATATTGAATAAATCAAAGTTTTTGAAAGGTATGTGTATACAAGATTCAAGTCTTATACACTCCCTATGAATGTCATGTTTCGTGTTACATTATGGTTGATGTTGCAGTTTTTGTTTCTCATTTTGATAATATAGGTCATTATCAATATTTCCCAAGGAATTATTTTGGTGTAGGAGAGTGAATGAAGACAAAGATGGGAGGTACCATGGAATAATTCTCATATTTATTTTAACATGGCTGAAGGGATAAGAAGTAGAAGACACTACAAGTAAGCTATTCATTCTCTTTATATGCATATGTTTGTTTACCAAATGTGGTTGCAATTATACTTACTCAAATAGAAATGAAGAGAAAATAAGTATGCATATTCTCTCATAAGTACATTTATCTTAGCTAAATGTAGATGAGGTCAAGAGTGTTATTGTTTAAATAGAAAATAAGGGTTGATACTATATATAGTGATTATTATAGAGATTGTTGAATGGAATATTGATAATTATGTTGAAGGTCTAAATAGATTCTGATGGGTGTGAGCTCAAAGTGAATAATTCCCTCAAATGTATGTTTGGTAACCACACATACATACTTATTGCTTTGGCACAAAATTTCTTCCTAGACACTAAAATTCTAGGATCTACAATAAAAAAAATTGCACAATTTTCACTTTTTATTCACCAAAAAAAATTAACTATAATATTTTTATTTGTTTATGATATGTATGATTTTCATTTTTAAGGAATTCCCATCTATGGAAGGGAGGAACCTAACTTTCAAGATAAATTATTGAGATTTCTTGATAAGGATGTAAGATGATGGAATTAATCCTAACTAAACATGTGGTGGGTTTCAATTTGACTTTTATTTCTTTTCACCCTATGTAAACTCCTCTAAGACAAGCAACACTTCATAGGCCATTTTTCATAATGTTTCCAATAATAGCAACACATTTGTGGCATACACGATGGTGGATGTGAGGGTGGTGGAAAAGAGGTATATTGTATTCGCATGATATATTTTTCACATCATAATTTATTCAACATTTTTTTAATGGGGTCACAGTGTCCATAATCTATCACAAGCAACTTATTTAAAATCATTTCCCCTTTATGAGTATGTTGGGCCCTCTCTATCTTCATTTGAAGCATGATGACATTTCTTTAGGAATTCGGGGAAGATTAAGGGTTTACTATTTGATTGAGCCAAAAGTGAGAAACTCATTTTATAGGTGAGGTTCCATAACCCACCTTTTTTTTATATAAAATGAGCTATATATTGGAAATTTTCATTGTTGTTAGGGTTTCTTGACACTTTATGCAATCATTATTACATTCCATGGGATGAAATCTCTTTGAGGCATTATTCCAAATACTTAAAATGCCCTATCTATGATTCCACATTTTGCATATATTTCACCTAAGGTAATTGCATCTATAATGTCTAGATAAAATCACTCTTCCATTATGCTTTGATAGATGTCCATACCTTGTTCTAAAGCTCCTATTTCGGTGCAAGCAAGGAGAAAAGTAAGCAAAGGTTTTTGATTTTAGCTTTGTGCTTACCAATTGCATTTTCTTGAAAGTTTATAAATATTTTTAGATAGATACATTTTGTGCATAGTTTACATTGTAGGCCATAACACCATATGTATTTAAGGAATTTTGTCAAACAATTCACGTACCTGTTATGCCTTGCATAACCACCCCATTTTTTTGGGATCAAAATGGGCCCCCCTTTTGTTTTTGTTTTGTCTTTGGTGTTTTGTTTGGGTCTTAGGAACTGTTTCATTTTCTCCCAAGTCCTTGTTTATTTTGGTCTAGCAGAAGCAGAGTTGGAATGAAAATTGGACTTAGAACTTTTGTAAGGTTCCAAATTCGGATTCAATCCTGGTTTTGGTTTTTCCCTCCTTCCTTGTTCTTTTCATTGTTTGCTAGTTGGTCTTGTGCTCTTGGGTCCATTTCTCCCTTGAGGTGTTTCTCGTTTTCCTTGTGTTTTGTTTTTGCTTGAGTGGAAGTGTAGTCGGGGATAGAAGTGAACTTGGAACTTTGTAAAAATTCCAATTTCGGTTTTTGTTATGATCCTGCTCCCACTCGCTTACTTTATGTTGTTGTTTCTGTTGGTGTTTGGGTCAGGTTCAATTTTTGTTCTAGTCCTGCTTCCTGTCATTTTTGTTGTCCCTGTCTCAATTTCGTTCCTTTGTTTAGAGTGGAACCAGAATTGGAACCGCACTTGGAACTTTGCAAAAGTTACGATTCCAGTTTTGGTTCCATTTCTTCCCTTGTTCCCCTTTATCGTATGTCCTTTCCGCGGGACCAGAACTGGGTTCAGAGTTGGGTAAGAGACTTGTTAAAGGTTTCTTGTTCTGTTCTAGATCCAAGCCCACGTCCGCCCTGCCTTTGATTTCCACACTAGTTGATTACTCTTTTTACATTGTTTGCTCCACCCTCAACCGATTGCATTTATTGCATTAATTGTAGCCTCCTCACACATGCAAAATAATTTTAAAAACCTAATCAAGGTTAATTGGCTCATTATCTTTGTTATCTAAGTTGTTTTAGCGAACCAAAGACAGGATAACTTCAAGAGGCACACAATTTGATTGTGGGGGCATGTTAGCGAGTGGATTTACGAAGTTTCAACCTTTCGTTGTTGGAATTTTGAGGTAGGGTCTTTTCCCTCTCTTTTCCCATTTGTGCTTTGTCATTTCATTTTCGTGTTCTTGCTTGTTCACAAGACCTTTTCTTGTGAATCTTCACTTGTTCCTTTGTGTCTTTTTGGTTTTGTTTTGTCTTTTTTGTGTTTTCCATTTTTATTTTTCTATCTTTTTGTTTGTTTGTTTTTTGTTCTGGTGTTGTTTTCATGGCAGGTCCATTCTGCCATGCCCTAGTTTCTAACTAGGGTTTCGTCTGATGGGGTCTTATGTGCTTTAAGTGTGTTAGAATTTGTTTGGAGACCCCTCTAATCATTTTCCTGCGTCGATTATGTGATTTCCATGTTGGGTTTTTGATGCCCTAATTATCTGAGTTGACACGTCGGGCAAACTAGGGTTTGCTCGACAACCTTTACAAATATCTAGCCCTACAATTTAATTTTATCTTTATGTAGTTAAAGGGTGAGGTTAATCCCTTTTATTTGGATTCCCTTATGATCCTATGTGACTTGAGTCCTTAAGTTCATGTGACCACATTGTCAAGAAAATTGCTCTATTTTGAATGATAAACTGGCAAAAGTGAACTTGGGAACAAACTCATCCCGTAGATGTTTGCATTGGGGTTCATTTCCAAAATGATCCCATTTCTGATTACTATTGATTTTGTTCTTCACACTTTCCCTTTGGTGGAAGTGGAACCAGAGTGGAGGTCGAACTTGGAACTATTGATTGGTTTTGGGTTCGGTTTCCATTTCGATCCCCATTCAGGTCTTGTCTTGGTTTTGGTTCCGATCCCACTTTGTGTTAACATGGTTTCCTGTTCCTTATTCTTCTGTGACTCTGCTTCCAATGAATATGAAATTTGGATAAGTATGAAAGTGGTCCTAGGGAAGTAGAGATTGGTATTAGATGATGTATTGATCTTTATGCTTTTTGTTCATCTAATACAAGGTTTTATTGCAGAAATAAGAGATGTCAGGAGCATCAGAAGAGGCTTCTCAAATGATCCAACCTGCAAAAAGTTTAAGGAAAGGAGCCAATCCGAAGAAGAGCAAGGTGGAACAACTCCATATACTCTGAGGTACAAACATCAAAGTCTTACCATCATAGCTAGCAAGGTGGACTCAGATTGGGCCGATATTACAGATACAAATTTGGGCCCATTCAACTATGAAGAGTTGTATGAGGAAACTTTCAATGAAGATGTCACAGGAAGAACATAGAGGATTGTTCAGTATGGTTTGGCACATGTTTCCCTCTTTCCCCTATCTATCCAATGCCCAAAATTGATACTCACTATAGTTGCAACCTATAACCCTGCTACTAGATAATGTGTGGACTTGCAGGGAAACATTATCATTGAATTAACATAAAAAATTATAAGGTTTATGTTCAATGCACCTACTCCACAAAATCCCAGGTAACTCAATGAGGCAGAGGCACTATAGCCTTATAGTAAGGTGAAGGAGTCCAGTAGGTCTCATTTGAACAAGAACTCAATGAGGGTTGAGAAAAAGTCCCTAGCTAAGCTTCCTAATTAGCCTAAAAGGGAAAACTCCTACAAGGAGATTGGGGATATAATAATGATGCTCTCTAGAGTATTTGGGAAGAGGGATGCCTCCCAGTTCAAGGAATGGATGTTTCCTTTTATCCAAATCATCCTAGATGGAAGGCAACAATTTGACTAGCCCATGATTGTGTTATAATGCATACACAACCATATGCTTAGAGTGAGAGAAACCAAGAGTTTCTTCATGACCTCTTATGTGATTTATGTAGCAGCCAGAAGGGGCATCTTTCCTGGATTAAATGCAGTGGGCATATTGGGAAAAGCCCAAGGACAAAAAAGAGTGTGGGATCACTATGATCAGCTCACTTTACAAACTTCTGAATCACACTATAGAAGAGTTAACGATGCATTTCTATATGTTATCATTAATCGAATCACAGGAGATGCTGGTTACAAATTGAGCAGGGATGTTATGGCCTTCATTGCTGAATGGGGACATTGGTATATCCAATACCCTAGGTTCACTTATTTCAGGCTGGTTGGTTTTGATGGTCACGCTCATCTACTCCCTAGGTGCAGCAACAATAAGATTGTATTGATGGAATTCATCTATCAAGCTATAGTAGTCAATCTAAAGTTTTCCAATAAGCACAAAGACTGGCTGCCACAAATTCACCATCAAGTTGGGTGGGTATAGATGTGCACACAATGTGGCAGCTAAGGTAATCTATGATGAATTAATTCACTTAAAGTTGGGTTTGTACACTTCTAGAAAATATTTTGATCCTAAACAAAAGATGCAGGCCTTGCTTCCCACTGTTTTTGACAAACACTTTAATATACTAGAGGATTTTTGGATGGACCTACAAGATGAGTATGATTTGAGGAGAAGAAACTATGAAAGATTTCCTATCCCACTCATGGTTGAGTATGGGGTAAAGGAGGACATTTCTGAGGCATTGTTAGATGATGGGGTAACTTTAGATCCCCAATATGATGTTGAAAATGTAGGCACCAAGGACCTAGATCTAGTGGATTGGAATGCAAAAGATTCCATTGACATTAAGCAGATTGCAAGGCCGATATTGGATAGGAGCATCCAATGGGTTGTCATGAGAATCAAGGAGCTAGAGGCTAAGACCTCTAAGAAGAGAAAGGTTGTAGGTACCACTCAAGGGTACAAACGAAAAAAAAGAAGAATGGTTCCTAAGGAGCCCTTAGAGTTTTTCCCTCCCAATTTTGGGGAAGAAATTGAACCTGCTCAGGATCTTCATGAAACACATGGAGAAGAGATTGTAACAAAACCTGGTGCCTCAACATCAATTGCAAGAGAAGCATCAACTCAACCTCTTATCACAGAGCAACTAGGTGGATAAATGCCTATGGGAACCCTTCACAAGGAAGCTAAATCCTTGAAGGAGAAGGAGCCTAAAATAGAGATTCATGACATTGAGATAGATTCTGATGCTACCCCATCTAATGGGGAGACTCATTTGGTTGCATCTCTTGATGTAACTGAGGATGTAGGAATTGAGCATGTTTTAATAGAAGAGGATCAATGTAAATTGTTTGAGGATGCTAAGAGAGAAGCAAATGCTAAGGAACAAGCTAAGGAACTAGCCAAACAAAAGGAGATTAATGCTAAGGCACAATCTAATGCATTGATTAAGCAACAAGAATTGAAGGCTAAAGCCAAGGTTGATGAATTGGCTAAGCAGTAGCAACAACAAAAGGAGCAAGAACTCAAAACAAAAGAAGAAAGGGATAAATTGGCAATGCTACAGAAGATCCATGATCTTAAGGAGGAGAAGGCCAAACAAAGAAGAGAAAGAGAAGCCCTTGAGGCTAAATTCAAGGTTGTTGAGGAAGCCCATAGAAAGAAAGAAGAGCAAGAACGCCTAGAGAGAGAAAATGAAGCTGAAGTGCTTGCTCTATATGAATAGAGATCTAAGGAGGCGTGGGATAGAGTCAGGGAGCTTGAAAAGCAAAGAGACCAAATGTATGAGGAGAGGAGGTTGGAAGAAGAGCATCTAAAGAAGGAACATGAAGCCAAAAGGTTGCAAGAGCAAAAGGATAAAGAAGAAGTTGAGAGACTTGCACAAGAAGATACACAAAGAGAACAAAAAGATGTGCAAGAGGTTGATTCTCAACCTAGGAACACTATATTGCAACCTTTATCTTTTTCCACTACTACCTCTTCTTCAACACAAATGGTCACTTCTCTTACTAATCCTACATTGTTAAAACTTGATTTAGAGAAAAAGAAGATAGTTCAACCTTACCTCTCAATTGGGATGAGATGATGAAGGAAATAGAGAAGGAAAGAACCAAGAAGAAGGCTAGAGTTCTTCATTCCACCAAGCTCACGAATGCATTACCAATTGGGCACTATCAACTTGGGGATACCTACAACGAACCAAGAGATTAATCTCATTGATATTGTAGCTTCCTCCACCAAGTCCAAAATGATCAAAGATAAACACAAGAAGGATGAACTTAAAGCCCAGTTGGATTAGTTACACAAATTACTGAAGGATGTTTCCACTCCAATTTCTCAACAAGTTGCTGCTCCGGAAACCCCAATCTTACTACGTAAAAAGGAAGTTGATGACTTAGTACAGATGAGGAGTAAGGTGGGGATGCTCTATAGGTGGATTGATAGGCTCAATCAAGAGGCTGGTGAAGTGTTGAATGATAGCTTTAAAGTTCATGAAGGATCACTTGAGTTGGTAGAAGAAATGAATCAAGATGCTAAAGTCTTGGATAAGCAAGATGAGGAATACAGATAACATGTTAAGAAACTAATGGATATCATCAAAATGCCCAAGTCAACTCTCCTAGAGCAATCAATTCTTGAAGAGGAAAATGCAGATTTCATTGAGAAGACCTTGAACATAATCTAGTTCAGATCCAAGTTCATCTATGAGCATAAGAATGAAGTTAAAGAAGCTAGCAAAGACTTGAATGAACAAATTGATGAATTGGAGGCAATAGTTTCTATTTTAGTCAATGTGGACATCCTGGTTAAAAAGGTCTTCCTTTGGATAAGTTGAAGAGAGGTGGAGTAACAAATTTGAGGAAGTGATGTAAAAAGAAGATGATGGAGAAGACTTGTTTTTGGATAGGCTCATGGATATTAAAGAGGAGGTAAAAGTTGCTAGGAGAGAATTAATCAAATTGAAAGATATGTGAGAATTTTCCTCAACAGAGTTAAAAAGGATTAAATTTAAGGATAGTTGGTTAGATGGGCCTCATCTGGACATCCTTCAACAAGTATTCTCTAGTTATGATGAGTATCTCCTCGAACATGCAATGCAAGAGTGAGTTGGCAGCAGAACATTCTCTTCTTGACAGACAACTTCCTCTCCTCTCCTATTTTGCAGGGTTTTGACATGAGTTGAACTAAAGCTCTCATTCACTAGTTCTACTTTCTTCCTTGGGCGTCAAATTTTGGACAACAAGGCAATCACCCTTTTAACTGAAGATCAGCTAGTCTAGTTCCTTCTTCTGGTTCCTTAATTTGTGGATCTAGTTTTTTGATTGAAAGAAACTTATGCATGGCTTGCCTATATGTACTTTTAGGCTCTATTTTGTAAAGATCGGCTGATTGAAGAGAGATTAGCCACCTGATATGATAGCATATAGGAATCATAGTCTTAGGATTTCTTAAGTTTTAGCAAGATACTTTGAAAGTTTTGTTGAACTTAGATGCTTTTTTTATACAATTTCATGTTACTGTTAAGTTTGGACCCCTTTGTTAAGATTAATGAATCATAATCAATCTATATGCAGTGAGTTGCTATGCCTAAATTTTTTCTATTTGATGCAAATCAATAGGGGAAACCAGATTCAAGATTATCTCATTGAATTATCTATGAATGAAATTATTGTTATGATTATTTGATCCGCGTTTTAGTAATGAGTGAGTGATCTATTTCAAATCTGAAGTAAAGTTTAGTGAATGGTTGTGATCATTGAATTAGCACTATGAATGTATGCAGTGGTGTAGATTATTCTATGGATTGCATCATGTTGTGGTTTTGGTTGGATAAAGAAACATTCATTGTTAAGGTGCATGTCTAGATGTTAAAGAAGTTTTGTTCATATTTTACTGCTCTGAAGCCCTAATCCATCTTTTTCTATTTATTTATAACCCCTCAACATAGGTTAATTGATCTAATGTAGTTTGTGTTCCTTATTACCAACAAAGGCCCCTTGAATATTACAGTTACATTGGCCATTGAGTAACATCAACACAATTGAGAACCAACTACCAGGACCTTGGGAGTTAGATTACTTTATGTTATCTTTCTTTTTCAGGAGAAATAGAATAGAGATATTTTGTTTAGTGTTTTTGTGTCATTTTGACCATCAACAGTGCCCTATCTATGTATCCACATTTTGCTTATATATCTACAAATACAATTTTAACATGTAGAAAAATTGATCCATCCTTTTTGTTTTGATGGCTGCCCATACCCTTTTCCAAAACTCCCAATTTGGTATAGAAAGAGAGGATTCTAGTAAAGGTTGTGGAGTTTAGCTTCATTCCTACCAATTTTATGTATTCTTGAAGCACTAGTAGGGAATTTTATAGTCACTATACACTTAATGTTTGGACCTTGAATTATTTTAATTTCATTTTATAAGTTAAGACAATGGATTTGTTTGCTTAATATACTATATGGATGAATGGTGGTGTAAGGGACATTTATAGAATGTTATTTGATTCTTAAATGAGTTATGTATGTCCTTGGACTCTATATTTTTATCAACTTTTCATAATGTGGAATGCCTTGTATTAAAATAATACACAAATTGGTAAAATGATCGTACATGTGACTAATCGACCTTGCTATACTATAATAAAAAATGAAGAAAAAATAAATATATGGGATTTAAAAGTACTAGAAGTTGTGTGTGTAGTGTAATTTATCTTTTATGGTGTTTGGATTGAATTTCCATGATTTATTGTTCACAACAAGGGAGACTATGCCTAAGGAAAATTCATTACACAAGTGGAATAGGAATGAGAAATGTAAAATGACAATCTATTATACTTAAAATATATCTATCAAGTCACTATTTACCAAGATGACTTGGAGGAAGGAGGGTTTCCAAAGAGGTCTTGTGATCTTCGACTTCGTAACCAATGCACACACACTAGACCGTATATCCTAAATGTGTAAATGTCAATGGTTTTTAGATTAAAACAATAAAAATTGTAATACCCTCAAGATAATTTGATTATGGGAAATAGATAGAATTTTTTACTTGTTTTTAGACTGCAAGAATTGGGTAGCCCCCCTATAAATTGCAGTGTGCTTGGTAAATTTTTTTCATGAGACCGGTCATGTTGGCATGACATGCCCTTTGGTACCACAAGGACAGAGGGGAGACTAGACCTTGCAATCCCTTGCTTACAATAGGATGTTTTAGCCAATTGAGCTAGTCCCTCTACCTACGAAATAGATAAAATTATTTATATATTTTGTGTTTCAATTTATCTTTAATTCAACTTGTTAGTCATTAGAAGAAATTAATGGTGATTGTGTTTGTATACATTATTATTATCCATTTATTTTTACATATAGATTTTATTTTTTTGTTTACCTTCAGGAAAACATGATGGGTGGGTATGATACTACACCTCACAACATTCGCCAAATCCAACATTCTTCCAAACTATGTGAAAAAGGGAGCAACATAGCTTAACACTAAAAATGATTTAGGAAACTCAAGTCTCTCTAATGCCTTGTAATGTTTTGTGAAGATTGACATCTCTCTCTCTCTCTATTGAATATATTCCATCAATGAATGACTTCTTCATTTTCTCACTAATTAGATGTATTTTATCATTTACAAAATAACATGAGTCAATATTGTTTGCATAAATATTTTTGCTACCAGATAAAATTAACTTAGAGGCTATCGATTTAATTTTAAGAATCTCAAAATAATGGAAGCCACTAAACAAATACACTATAAATCAAGCATGAACAACCTTGGAGCACGCCACATGGTCTCCACCTTCCCACCATTATTCAAAATGACACTACTCACATAAGACTAATAGTTTCATTAAACAATTAAGGATTCCACTATGATTTTCACTCTTTGATAAACATAGCTAATAATCTACTCCAAAATATATGAAACGAAGGCAATGCACATAACTTATAAGCTCAATGAGAATGAAAAATGGCTACAAGTAAACATAAGGTTGGGTGTATTAGAATCATAGTAACAAATTTATGAACAAAAGAAACACAAAAGTACTAAGAAGTCACAATGAGATTTCAACAATAGTTAATTAATGACTTCTTACAAATAATAGAGCTTAAATTATTGATTTTATAGTTTGTGGTAAATGAAACAAATAGGAGAGCTTCCTTCCATTGCTTAAGCTTCTAATGGTACATTCCCTTTATGAAACGTTTCACCTCTTTAATTTAAATGAATGATTGTCATTGTATTGTAATTGATAATATTAATCTATCTAAAAAAATGAGAAAATTGAGATTGTCCATGACAAACTACATTGAACACAATACACTTTTTAATTAATAATTTGACAATTGACCTTTAATACTTCTTTAGTGTACACATTACACATCAAAATACAATAACTAATAATATCAAATATAAAAAGGATACTAAGCTTATAATACACTTTTAAAACACTTATTTTTCTTTTGAATGTCACTTCCTAAAAACCAACTATGACAATACTATCAATTGTATAGACTACTGTATTGATTATGGGCATTAGTAATATTAAAAGGTATCCAACAAATTCACCACTAACAATCCACCACTGGAAAATTCACCACCAACAATTCACTGTAGGAAAATTTACTGCCATGAAAAATTCATCTCAAGGAAAATTCGTTGCCATGACAATTTCACCTCAAGGAAAATTCACCACTAGTAATTCACTGCCATGGAAAATTAATCGCAAACTTTTAATGTGAATTTTCTATGGTGATGAATTGCTGATGGTAAATTTTCCTTGAGTTAAATTTGTTATGACGGTGAATTTAAGGTGAGTGATAAATCACTGGTGAATTTTCGTAGAGTTATTTTAAAATATTCATTAGAACTCAAAACTCTCATTATAAACAATAAAAAAGCAAACTATTCTCAACTACAAACCTAGCTAGGCTCTAGGCTCTGGACCTCTAATTCAATAATGTTTTTTAATATTTTAAAAAACAAAAAGGTAACTAGTACCTTGATTGTACGAAAAATGAGGTATGAGGTAAGCATTGTATTTACTGGGATGAGGAGGAATAATAGATGAGTGGTGAATACTTAACAGGATCTCACTCACCTTATCTTTAAGATGTTCAAAAAACACAAACACGACCTTTTGATAAGACAACATTTTCCTCCATCTTGCGTTTGCCAAAAATTAGACAACATTTTCATTGAATGAAGTATGAGGAATGGCTTATATTGCATCTAGGTCTAGAGAAATGATGAGAGTATTTATAGTGTTGTGGATTTTTTTAATGTTTTTAATGATAATGTGTGTTTTAAGGCATGGTTTTGTAGTTATGTATTTTTGTTTCATTTAAATATAATAAAAAAATAGAGAAAGTGTGATGTGACTGGCCATGCCATTTACCCCCAATGAATGAATTAATTAATTTGGATAAAAAAGTCAATAGGTATAAAAACAATATTAACATATATAAATAAATTTGATAAAAAATAGTTAAGAGTATCATTTTTAAATGTGATCAATGGATAATGTGTTATACTATGTATTTTTCATTTAGTTTTTATTTTTATTATTAAATAATTTTGTAATTATGAAGTTTTGATGAATTAGAAGATTACCTTCATTTTATTTTGGTTGAGTATTACACTTGTAATTTTGATATCCATACTTGCAACATTGATCTTTGCACATTAGATCATCAAAATCCTATTTATCTTTGATATTTTAAAGGGGTGGTACTTAGAAGCACTATTGAAAATTATCGTGTTAGAGAAGGGAAGTCGACTAGCTTCCCACCTTATGGCTTGGTCAAGCCCCTTGATTAATTCAATGATTTGGAACAAGTTGAAAGACACGTCAAATATAAATTCAAATGCTTGTTTATGTCATTATTTTATGTGCTAATGCAAATTCTCTCTAAGACATTAATGTGATGATTTGATAAACGATAATGCATGTTTAAAATTAACTAGGCCTTTGTCCTTTATACAATACATTAGCATGCAAATTTGAATATCATTCTTGAGTTGATGATGTTAAACCCCATTGTGATTTTACTTATTTACTATTACCTTGTTTGGTTAAAATGCTTTAATATATGAATGTGTTTTGTGTATGAATCTTGATGTATAATGTGGTAAGTGAATGTGCAATTCAATATGATGTTTTAAATGTTTTGAAGATAAAATATATGATGCATATGAATGTATTGTTATTGGCTAGAACTACTATTGTGATTTACTAAGCTAGATGAAGGAACTGATTCATACCTCCAAAAGAGAGGGTGAGTATCATTCATGAGAAGAACTTGGTCTAGTAACCCTTAATGAGCCTAATTGAGCATACACACACTCACATCCTAGTTGGTCTAAGTTGAGTAAAGTTAGTTCGAGGAAATGGTAAATGATCTTTAGTTTTGGTTTTGGAATGTTTTGTATTATGCTTTCAATCTTTGAATGTTCTTGATTGGGAAAATGTTATTAATTATTTATATCGAGTAAAATTCCTTCCTCGTGTGTTCATATTTATATCAGTGAAGTATATACATAAAATGTATATATATGTGTGTGTCTATGATAAACTCATACATACGAGTAAATACATGCATGAGTATAGTAGTAGGACGTATCTACGCATGCTCATGAATAGATTACCCATATGCATGGGAATATCAATTGGACAAATGCAACATGCACACAAACACACACTTCGTGTATATAGATCAATCAATGAATATGAGAATATATGTGTTTATGTAAGGATATTAAACTAATGTTATATATATATGTAATGTATATATATTAATATATATGTGTATAATTATGTATATACATATATATTAATATGCACATATATGTGTGTGTGTATATATACAATTATTGTAATATATGTTTTTATATATTTAATTGGCAAGTAATGTATCTTGTAGTCATGCGGATACAATTATATATATATATATATATTATATTGATTGTTATAATAATTAAAGTATTTTAAATAAT
Organism: Sequoia sempervirens; assembly: GCA_007258455.2. Lineage (NCBI taxonomy): Eukaryota > Viridiplantae > Streptophyta > Pinopsida > Cupressales > Cupressaceae > Sequoia > Sequoia sempervirens. Next base: position 545,525,558 of record VDFB02000017.1, on the reverse strand, counting down.
CATAGCACATTATGGAAGCGCTACCATGTATATTGTTGTGGCTAAATTTTAAATACAACACATAAAACATATGGCTCAGAATAAGTCAAAAGAGACTTATACGTTGTGCACAAGTAAAGAAAATACTATTTAAATGTTGCAAGTAGAAATGAATGCAAATTTAACATTATTGACTAAGTCTTTGCTATGAATAAATAAAGGGCACCAAAAGTATGAAGGTGGAGCTAACATCTATAGTATTTAGAAACCAATAGAAGTCTTAAAGAAATTCCATTTCTTGGTAAATCAATAAGATAAGCATAAAACTCAGTTAATGCACAAATGACAGAAATTTGTGAGGGTAGTTGACTTGCAAATCAAATAGGAAACCTATAGTAATGTTTTGTTGGGCCTTGACTCAGTAAAAGATACATGTTGTCACAAGCATGAGGTCAAATCATCCATTCTATGAAATTGGAAATACAAGGACTATAATTCATGTGTTGCAATTTGAGAGTTTAATTAGAGATTTGATAGGAGGGAAGTTACAATAGATCACTAGAAGATATCAAAGTTTCAGAGAAACCTTGATACTAGAACTAAATCACCAAGTTTGTGGTGTATGAGTCCTAGTATACACATTTTCAATCATTTTCTGTAGATCTTGATTTAGTGGTTCCAAATTTCAGTTTTGGCCCAAAACCCTAAACTAGGACTAAATCACCCCTACTAGTGTATTAGTCCCATTGTGCATCAAGAAGTAGTATTTATAGGATTTTAGACCCTCATTGAAACCTCTTCAGTTTCTAGGTGCACCTCTATACTTTCTCACTTTATTGTTCTGATTTGAATTTATTTCTAGGTCATTTATTCAAATCTTGCATATTATTTACATTTCTAATCTTTCCAAGCCCTAGCTTAGTGGTGAACCACCTTTATACCTTTAATCACACCCTAAGACATCTTTTTGCAAATATCTTTCCCTCATTCCATCCTTGGATTGAGATCTTTAGGGTTTCCTTGAGTGAAACTTATAGAAAATTGGTTATCCTATCTCCCAAAATATTAGAGAACCACATTTTCAAGGTTTTATTTTGGTGAACCTAACATGAAGAACACATTATTTTCTAATTTGGAGTGCATCATATCCCTAGATCTAGCTTGCATTAACTTTGTATTAGGTCTTACATTAGTTAATTTGCATTTAGGACTTCTAAATTTTGCACTAATGAAAGTGCAGATAGGTTGCATTTTTGCATCTTGCATCATTGAATTTCACTTAAAATCTATAATTGTACATATTATAGATAACATTCAAACCACAAAACCTAATATTCACTTAGAATTTACTGAATTTGGTGCAAAAACCCTAATTCGAGACTCATTTGCTCCTCTAGGTGATTTAGTCCCTATACAAGTTGTTTTTCCTACTTTTTGGGAATTATGTGTTGTGCATTTTTCACCATTTAAACCCTTTAAAAACCCCAACTGGGACTCATACACCCCTCTAGGCGATTTAGTCCTGTGTCAGATCTTAAACTACATTTCACAATATTAAAAACTCTATTTTTGTGTGTTGCAATTAGTTAGCTATTTCAATTTGTAATTTTTTTGTTTCATTCATTTCATTACATATAGCTTTATTTGGTTCATTTCATGTATTTCTTAATTTCAAAACTTCATTTACAATTCTAGGTTTTTACATTGCATTGCACCATGGATATGTGCTTTGGTAAGTTTTGGATGTCTTTGAAATCATTAGTGGATGTGTCAAGTTGTTCCTTTGGAAATGATCCTAATGAAATTGAACATATCCATGCTCACTTGACTCCTAATGCATGTCCTTCTTGTGATGTTGACATCATTGGAGAAGATGATGACAACATGTACAAATTCATAACACCTCCCATCATCCCACCACTTGAGATGTTTGGTCATTCATATCTTGAAACAAAAGTTGAGCCCAAGTTCCCTACAATAGGTTTCAAACCTAGCACCTCTAATCAAACAAACATTCAACCATTCTATGTTAACAAGGTGACAAATACTCCTATAAACCTAGAAGAGACATATGGAAAAGGATTCATGATTTTAAGTAAACAAGGCTGTGATACAACAAGTGAACATGAAATTCATCAAATCTTAGAGGAAATACCAACCGAAGACACCAAGGGGTTAAGATATCAAGATCCCCCTCCTGACATAAGTGTCCTCCTTCCTAAAGAACAACCAATGCCTCGTAACAATGATATGGATGATAGGATTGTCTTAGATCCTCCTCAACTTATAACTTAAGAAATTGGTGAATCTAGCAAGCAACAAAGGCCTTACAAACTTAAGAAATTACAATTCCCTTGTTTGTCATCTAAAATTGAAAGAAATTTACACATACTTCTAATCCAAGGACTTATTATATTACCACCTATAAGAGAAAATTGACATCGAAATAATAAGAATACAAACACATCACATTGCAAATATCATAGAGTTCTTGGATATATTATTGATGAGTGTTGTGCTTTAAAACAAATATTTAAAAAGTTTGATATCATAGAGATAATCCCTTAGAGCATGTCCTTTCACTCCTTGCCATGTAATAGTTGTAGAATCATCACATTATCACTATTACATGCCTTATATTCATCCTGCAAATAATTTCACAATGCAAGGAGCCCCTTCCCATCACTTACCTAATCTATTTCTTATCTTGCACACATTGAAGGAAATAATTAGATAGCCTTGTCCTAGTAATGCATTTGTCGTCCCTTTAGCTAGTTGTTTGCCTTATGTATACGATGAACATGATTGGGATATAGACAACCTGCTAATAGGTTGACTCACATGTGTCGTACTAGTTTTTCTTCTTTTACATTATTTTTTTTCATGTTATGTGTGTGATTGCATGTGTGTGATATGATCCCCTGCACTATTTTGTTTTATGTCTCTCTCTTTCTCTCTTTGTGACATTCCTCTATTTGTATCTACATTCTTCTCTATGTCATAAAAAAATTATCTTTTTCTTTGTCTTGTGTTTTCCTTTTGGGGATGATGCAAGGCATCAAGACACTTAGCTCTCTTCCATGTTGACCCAAAAGATTTTCCTTTATCTTTTTCATTTGTCTTGTATTTTTCTTTTGGGGATGATGCAAGGAATCAAGACATTCATGTCTCTTCCATGTTGACCCAAAAGGATTTTTCTTTGTTTTTTCTCTATTTATGTCATTCTTCCTATTCCATGAGTATTTAGGGAATGATGACATTTTCAAGCTCTCTAAATAACATTGTAGCAAAGACATACTGACCCCAAATGCATGGATCCCTTATGTGATTTTTGAGATTTCATTTTGGGGCCAACCCCTTTATCCTTTTTCAAGGCATAATTTCATTTAGAAACATATGAATTGGCATAGAGATTTCCAAATAAGCTTTCACATCCTCTTTATTGTTTGCATTTATCATTTTCTACTTTAAGTAATTGCTCACAACATGGTGTTTAGCAATTTCCTTAAAGTGGGGGCATACATTGGCATTATTCTTTTGCATTATGTTTCATTGTGTAGTCTTTTTACTCCATGTGATGTGCCTTTCACTTTGTGGTGACATTGGGTTTGATGTCCTTCAAGAGCATGATTTCTCTTAGCATATTATATTCCTCTTAGTGGCTTGATGTGACACATTGCATCCCCTAAGTTGTGAATCTTCTATTCTTCAATCAGTCCTCTCTTGGAGACATTAGGCATGTTGTTTCCTAAGTTAAGATCTTACATGAACTAAGAAAAACTCCTTTGAATGTATCTTACATTATTTTTCTTTTATAACATCTATTATTTGACCACCTTGCATAAAACACTTTGCTTGCTTGTGGTGCCATCTTGTTCATTCATTGGTTTCAAGCATATGAAGCTTTGCTTGTGGCATGAAGCTCAAAGTTCATTGTTGTGTGGTGCCTTATCAAATTTATCAGGAGGTATAGCTTTGGTATGGTTGTACGTTTGGGAGCCAAACTTAGGCATGACTTTCCCATAGCCAATTACTTGTCTATCTGAGCGCATACCAGCCGCGTGCGTATGTGTCTCGTTGGGGGCTCATCCAATGGATGACCTAGGGTTCCACTAGCCCTTGTGAGTGTGTGTTTGGTTTGCATAGTGAACATTGTGTTCCACTTGTAAAATTTCTTGGACAAACAACTTAGATCTGATCCATAACATGCAAGATAAATGGTCGAAGCTTGATCCACCCCCTTCTATTTTTCTTTTTATTTTTTTATTTTTTTCTTTGGCAGTGTATGCTTGTGCCTTATTATTGCTCCTTACATTATTTACATGTGTGTTCCTTTGTGCCTATGTTGGTTTTCCATAGGATTTCGATCCTTGGGGGCTTGCACAACCCTCTTGATCATTGCCATCCTATCTTACTAGCATTGGCACACTTGGACCCTTCTTGATGCAATTTTGTCTACTTTAGTGTGAGTTTGAAGCAAGTTCCTCCTCTCAATAAAGTGAGGGCTAAATGTAGTGTAGATTTTTGGGCCTTTTGCTAAAAATTGGGCTTCTTTATGCCTTATTTGGTCCTATTTTACATCCACAAGCCTTAATTAATGCATCTTTCTGAGGATAATCTCGACATACATCAAGTAACAAATCAAAATTTAATGATTTTGGATTGTGTGGCCCAAATTTATTGATCTAGGACTCATAGATGACCTTGGGCGTATGGGTCCCACCTAGGTTTCAGGGCCTAGATCTAAATTTAACATAAAACTAAGCATTTCTTGAAAAGTGTGTCCCAAGCTTAGCCCAATGGGACTCATATGCCCCAATTGGTGTATGAGTCCCACTTAGCTTAGACCTAATTTAAATTCAAATTCTTGGTGGGATTTTTTCCTCCTAGATCTGATGTCAGCTTATAGTGTTCTAATTTTGAGAAATTTGGCATAAACAAGTATAAATACAAGGTTATTTCACATATTTTCTCCTAACAATTTAAGTGATCTTATGAGCATTCAAGTGAGAGCATTATAAAGCTTTCAAGAGCATTCAAGAGTGATTATCAAGCATATTGGAGCACTATTCAAGAATCAAGCATCATGTCAAAGTCATCATGCATCATGTTTGTTTTTGAGCTAACATTTGTGATGTAGGGTTTTATGACTTAAGAAAACATTCAAGTCAAGTTCCATATCATTCAAGTAAAGAGTCAAGATCCACATTCATGATAGCCATTATTTACAAGATTGCAGCCTTTTGTCTAAGGGTTTGGTGAGTTGCGACATCACATATATGTTCATTCATCATTCCTCCATTGCATTTCTATTCATTTCAAGGTTTTATTACCAAAATGGGGTTTGATAAAGGAAAACCCCTATCCACTAACAAAACAATATTTTCCCCTCACTTTGATGTGTGATTTATAGATTTAGGTTGAAGATTCATTGAAGAGCAAGATTGGAGAAAAGTTGTCACCTTACTTGCAAGATTATGGAAAGTCACATATAGGGTAGAATTCAATGTTTTAGAATCAAAGATTTGATAGGAGGGAAGTTACAATAGATCACTAGAGGATATCAGAATTTTAGAGCAACCCTAATACTGGGACTAAATCGCCACTTCTGGTATATGAGTCCCAATATAGACATTTCCAAACATTTTATGTAGATCTTGATTCAACAATTCTAGATTCCAATATTGTACTAAAACCCTAAACTAGGAATAAATTTCCCCTATTGGCGTATGAGTCCCAGTGTGCATAAAAAAATAGTATTTCCAAGATTTTAGACCCTCATTCAAGCCTTTTTAGTTTCCAGGGGCACCTTTGTACTTTCTCAGTTTGTTGTTCTAAATTGAATTTATTTCTAGGTTGTTTATTCAAGTCTTACATATCACTTACATTTCTAGTCTTTCCTAGCCCTAGCTTGGTGGTGAACCCCCTTTATACCTTTAATCACACCCTGGGACACCTTATTGCAGATCTCTTTCCCTCATTCCATCATTGGATTGATATATCTAGGGTTTACTTGAGTGAAACTTATAGAAAATTGGTTATCCTATCTCCCAAAAGATTAGAGAACCAATTCTTCTAGGTTTCAGTAATATATATATATATATATATGTATGTATGTTTATGCGAATGTTCACATATGTATTACATACCTACGTATGGGTATACATAGACATTATTGTCTATGTGTGCTCATACCTACATATGTACATATGTATGTACTATTTCAAATATACATACATACATATTCAATATATATGTGTACCCATATATATATATATTCAATACATAATATATAGCTCATGCTCATCTCAAAGAAGATTTCAATACTGGAACTCAAATTAACTAAACAATCAAAACAATTAAGACAACCATCCTACTATCTAACAACCATAAAGCTATCAACTTGTTTTAATACATATCGACACTGACTCAACAAGGTTACCCTACCTGATGTAGTGCGTGTGCGCATCTACTCAAATGGTCATACCAATGGTTTCCATACCAACTTCCTCTCTTATGTGATACTCTCCCTCCCCCTCTAGAGGGTTTGAACCTTTTCTGCATCCAACTTAGTGCAATGAGTACGTAGTCAGCTGATACATTTAATTCATACTCATCATATATCATAAAAATCATTAAAGCATTTAAAAAGTAACTCATCACAATGTATATTCATCTATTCCATTTATTTAATAAATTTCATCAAATATAATCATGCATTAAAAACTTATTTACTCATAAAAGTAAATAGTATGTGGTAAACAAAAAATGGTGTGTAACACAAGTGATGTGTTGATTTAATTATTTGATAATTTATTCTAGATTCTTTTGATTCTACTTATAAATAAAAATGTCTCCATGTTCAATAAGAATGCCCATAATTTGTTTCAAATTAAATGAATGAATACTATTAATTACAAAACCAAGCTCACAATCAATAAAATATATGCTAGGTTGGCTCACAATTGATTAGTGAAGTTGTTAGTAGCAAAATAATAATTTTTTGAATTTAAAAAAAATCAAAGATCAAATCTTTAACTTTAAAATGACTTGGATCAAGTCTACCCCACATATATAATCTATGGATGACAACTAAATCTATATTAAAAAAAACTAATATATTTAAAAATCAAAGAATAAATCCATAAAAATCAGCGAACTCACAAGATAAAGGAAAAACTAACGAATAAACAATTTTCACCACAAGACAATATAATTATTTCTCTATTCTTTAAAGCTTGTCTTCAAAAGGTGTCCAATGGGCAACTTTTGGTATCCAAGGTGAGAATCTTTTGCTTAGGCTTCACATTATCCCACATGGGGATAATCAATATAATTTGTCCAAATGGAAACAAATCATATAATGCTCTATGACAACGATGGCAGTAATAGCCAAAACGAAAAAAGAAGTAATATTTGCCTCCACTAAGCAGAGCACCATCAATGTTTTCCCCAACTTCACTCCAACCGTCCCATGCCTTGGACAACATACGCCCCACTCTTCAAACAAGTCAATATTTGCGACATTCCCAATCTCCACTCATTTGCATCACTTCCCCACTCCATACTAAATAAGAAAAAGCCAACAACAACAGAAAACCAAACATAGTTAATTAATAACTATTATCCCTCAATAGGCAACGGCTGATCTGTTAACTACTTAAACCGGGAGGAAAGTGGCCGGCGCGGACCCCCGGGAGGAGCACTGAGAACGCAACTAACCTAATTTATGTGGTGATCGAAATAAAATATTGCGGCTGAGATGGACGTATGCTTGCATGGGGGTGGGGGAGAAGTATGGGACGTGACAATGTGACGCGGAGATGGGATAAGACAAGCATGCAAACTCCGGGTTGCATGAACCGGGCTCGGCGCGCGCCGGCCGCAGCCGCCTTTCACATCGAGCAGTTGGCCCATCCGCCCTGTTTGCTTGGAAGCTTTTGCCTACATCGCCTCCCAAATTCCAAGCTACTTGAAGATATTTGCATTTTTATATAATCATTTCGTCTGGTTAATTTAATTTGGTCTAAGATTCTTGTTGGACGCCGCCCCCTCCCCACAAGAAAAATAATTGAAATTGAATAGGGATGAGGAAAATTATTCAGATGAATGGGAATCTTATATGATGCTCACATTAGACATATAAATGTTGCAATGTTGAGAATTCAATGTAAGAGAAGGTATTATACTCTTCTGTGTTGTAAAGATTAGTTTATGCTAATTAAATATAGGTAGAGGTGTAAGGTTATAAACTTTATTTTGGTTGGATGTTTTTTTTATTTAGAAATATTTTAATAGTATTGGTGATGTGTTTTCTTAAGTATTCAAATGATAATGGTATCGAAGAATATTTCATAAATGAATAGTTATAAGCATATTTGAGATAGGACAAGAATGAGAATAAGAACTAAACTATAAATGGAATATAACATATATGATTGTCGTTGTCATGGTTCATCTAATTCAATTGTCAAACGATTAATAGTAATTTTATTCCTTATTCATATAAAAAAGTGGTAAATATTTATCCTATTTTTGTTGGCCAAAACTAACATTTGACTATTGAATTGAATTGTATTTAAAAATAGCCTTACCAAATTGTGTGGAATATCTTGTTGCAATACTATATACTCACTAAGTGTAAAACACAATATACACAAAGTCTATTACTTGTAGTAAATTGTGTTGACATAATGATGACAATCTTTAAATAAATAAGATTTGTAATATATAAATGAATGAATGAATAACTTTTAACATTTATAGACTAAAAATAATGTAACCTAAGAAGCTAAGACCAAAATTTCTACCTCACGGGCATTTAATACTTGAGAAAATACTTCTTGATTATGCTTTGCAAATCCTTAAGCGGAGATTAATTGTGAAATTGACAGACAATTTTGTTGTGATAGTAGAAATGAATGGTGGTAGTTGAGGCAAATGAAAAGGACAACTCCAGGCATGCAAAGTAAATAAAATAATGAAGTAGGTGGACCCATTTTCAACGTAGCCAATGTTGTGACCGTTAAAGCAACATTTACAATTTGGAGGGATCAACCAATGGCTAATGGTCTAGAGAGAATCTCCAATCTCCCAACCCCTAAGTAGTTTTTAAAAGTAAATATAACATGTGAGGATTTTTCAGGGAGAGTCCCAAAACAGGCTTCTTAGCTACTAGTTTTTTAATATTTTTTAATTATGTTGCAACAACAATTAACTTAGTTGAGATATTAACAAAGGATTTTGTGTTCTATTTATTTTTATTATAAATTTAATTGCTAGCGTGAAGATTAAATTTTGAAGTACTTAGTTAAATTCAAAAAATAACATCTTCAATCAAATCAATCTCATTGAAGATGTGAAGTGCTCCATCACAAAGAAATATGAAAAATATCATAACTCCATATGAACAAATGTAGCTCCTTCAGATTGTTGTTTCCCTTCACATTGTGGTTGCCTTATTGTGCTAAGAGACCCCACTTTATTGCAACAATAGAGTTTCCTTTACTAGACATTATTAGGACAATATAGATGGCAACAAATTGTTGGGGGTAACAAAAAAATTAGTGCTTTCATGTAAGGACATGCGAGTATACAAGCACAATGGTAGTAGTGTCATTAAAATCACATAGGTATTCTTGTTTTAGGTAAATAATCTAGATAAATTAAAGAAACATAGTAGATATAAAATTGTTTAAATTAAATGGTAAAATTTATGAGTAATTTTTGACAGCTTTTTAAAATTTATTTTGATCAAGTATTGAATGAATATGTTTGATTCACTATATTTTTTTGTCCTGGTTAGTTTTAATTGGTTTAGTTAAACTTGGAAACATAATTGGAGAAAAAAATAAAGAGATTAGTTATATTTAGTTGAATTTTATTCAATGTATATGTTTCATAGTGTCCATTAATTTTTTTGGGTTGGTCATGTTGGAACTTGGGTGTTAGGAGGATTTTTTATAGAGTGCATTGTGGTAAGTTGAAATGAGTTTTAGGTTTTGTGGTACAACATCTATGCTGAATTATATGTGGTGATATTATGGCATTAAGTTGTGGTGCAACATACATGGTTTGATTACATTTGGTGGTGGTATGAAAACTACAAGTCATTTGAAATAAGAACTCACAATTGCATATGGAAAGTGTTTGTTAGAAGCATGAAAAGTGATGCAAGAGCACTTGCAAAAAAGATAGAGTTCATGTGGCATAATATGAGAGTGGGATCATGTTTTAGAAGATAAAAATAAATACTAAAGCAATCAAAAGTAATTTTATATTTATGTGAGCTATCGGGTGATCCCACAATAGTGGTTTACAATTTTTGGCCAAACTGGACACTGACTTTTTTTTTTTAACTAAATCTTCACATTCGAGCACCTATAGCAGTTAACCTGTGAGGAATTTGAAGATGATACAAACTAGAGTCTTGTCACATTTTGTCTGTAGATTCTAAAAATATTTTTTTCAAAATTTTTGGAATCAGATTGCACTTCTTTTTCCATCTCCCACGAAAATTGGTTTTTTTTCAAAAAATAACATTTTTAAAAAGTAACGCACATCGTATAACGCATAACTTTTTTTCCTTGAAAGATAAAATTCTAATCTTTTCAAATTTAGATTTGTAACTCTGATATCTAGTGCTTCCACTTGGTTAGATAGTTTTTTATTGAATATTTTTTCTTTAATCAAGTTTCAAAGTCAAATCAATTACAATTCAGACATAACATGACTGTCTAATGCATAACTTTTATTGTATGTATCGAAATTCATTTTTTTTTGTTGTTGGACCAAGGACTCCAATATCTGGTGCGCTCATATTCTTTTAAATATTTTTTTGATAATCTTCTATTTTTCCACGTGTGCAAAATAGAGAGTTGTTTTCGATGAAAAACCTATATTTAATAAAACTTAAAAAATAAATAGATAATATAATCAAAACATATTAAAATTATATTCATTGGATAGCTCATTTTGAGGGCAACCTAATACCAGTTGGGTTTTGGAGATCTCCTCCATTTTCATTCTCAAATCGAGCTTCAAAGTGCAAAATTCTGAGCAATTTTGGTGCTTGAGAGGATGTGGGTGCAAATAAGTGGGTTCGGTCGAACAAGTGTTCGGTCGAACAAAAAAAAAAGTTCAATATAATGGGGGTTCGACTGAACCCATTTAACATACAATAAAAAATAGATTTGAATGGGGTTCGGTTGAACCCCCTCTATTGTCGTGACTTGAGAGAGGGAGTGGGAGAGAAAGGGAGAGTGGGGGTAGGAGGGAGACACTTGAGAGAGAGAGAGGGAGTGGGAGAGAGATAAAGGGTAGGGGTATGAGGGTTTAGGGTAGGGGGTATAAGGGTTTAGGGTTTAAGGGTTAAGGGTAGAGGGGAGAGAGGGAGAGGGTGTATGAGGGAGAGACTTGAGAGAGAGAAGGGGGAGAGTGGAAGAGAGATAAAGGGTAGGGGGTCCTAGGGTTGAAGGGTTAAGGGTAGAGGAGCTCAAGAGGGAGAGTGGGTAGGAGGGAGAGACTTGAGAGAGAGAGGGGGGGGAGTGGGAGAGATAAAGGGTAGGGAGTAGAAGGGTTTAGGGTTTAAGGGTTAAGGGTAGAGGAGGAGAGGGGGAGAGGGGGTAGGAGGGAGAGACTTGAGATAGAGAGGGGGGGAGTGGGAGAGAGATAAAGGGTAGGGGGTGTACAAAGGTTTAGGGTTTAAGGGTTAAGGGTAGAGGGGAGAGAGGGAGAGGGGGTAGGAGGGAGAGACTTGAGAGAGAGGGGGGGGAGTGGGAGAGATAAAGGAGTAGGGTTTAAGGGTTTGGGGTGGGGGAGAGAAGGGAGGGGTGGGAGGGAGAGGACTTGAGAGAGAGAGGGGGAATGGGAGAGAGATAAAGGGTAGGGGTGTACAGGGTTTAGGGTTTAAGGGTTAAGGGGTAGAGGGAGATGGGAGTAGGAGGGAGAGACTTGAGGAGAGAGGGGGGAGTGGGAGAGAGATAAAGGGTATGGTTTAAGGGTTTAGGGTAGAGGGGAGAGAGGGAGAGGGGATGGGAGGGAGAGACTTGAGAGAGAGGGGGGGAGTGGGAGAGAGATAAAGGGTAGGGGGTGTATAAGGGTTTAGGGTGTAAGGGTTAAGGGTAGGGGGTATGCATATTAACAACGTTAGGAATATAACTATTGATTCATAGTGTGTGGTAGCAACTACATATGTTAGCTGATTATGATTGAAAAACATGTCTCAACCTTGCTCCTAATTTTAAGATTGCAAACAATGTGATTTTCAAGTTGTAGAATAGAAAATTTTAATTTATGAGCTATAGAGAAATATATTAGGTTGTTCAAAATCACTTCCAAGGATGCATGGTGAGTAGATATCTTTACACTCTATATTTTTTCTAAATGGGCCCTAATGGACTTTTAGGTAAAAAGTTATAGCCTCTAAAAGTTGAGCCTCTCACATTGGAAATGAAAAAATATCTAGGACACAAAAAAGTTGTGAGAGGGAGTTACAATTGTTGACCAACTTATGAGATATGTTATGACATGTCATAAGGCATATTTGGATGGATATAATATATCCAAAATGAAACATCCCTATTGGTGAGAGGATTATGACGAGCTTATGGTAGGTGGAAGGAATATATGATTTTTAGTCTATAAACTCATCTTGGAATTTGTGTGTTGTTTTTCTCACTAGTGATTTGGGCAACATATTTTAGGGTGGTTTTAACTTGTGATTTTATTATTACTATATGATGGTTTCATGTATTAATTCTCCCATTTATTAGTGTTGTGATTGTCCTTCACTTGTGGTGACCTTATTATGCCATGATGCCCTACTTTATTGCCAACAATAGAGTTGCTTCTACCAAACATTATTATGGAAATATAGATGACAACATTGTTGGAGGAAGAAAAGGTATTAGTGCTTTCATGTAAGGACATGCAACTATCTAAGTACAATGACAATGGTGCTCCTATAACATGATAAAGGTATTCACTTTTTAGGTAAATAATTTAGATAAATTAAAAGAATACAACAAACATAAAACTATTTAAAGTAAATGACAATATTTAATAGTAATTTTTTAAAGGGGATTGTTAAATTTATTTTAATTGTATTAAATGAATATATTTAATACACTTTGTAATTATTTTTTGCTTGGTTAATTTTTTCGTGGTTTAATTAAATTTATAAATACAACTAGAGAAAATAGTAAGAGTTTAGTTAAATTTAGTTGGATCTTATTTAGTGCCCATGTTTGGTAAAATAAATTAGATTTTTTTGGGTTGCTCATGTTGGGACTTGGGTGATATTCCCCTATAAAGAGTCCTTGTAGAAATATTTTTTTCATAGTACATTGTAGTGAGTTTTTAGGCTTTGCATTACAACATACATGTTGAATTACATGTGATGATATTATGGTAGTAAGTTATGGTGGAATATACATGATTTGTTTACACGTGATGGTGTTATGAGAACAAGTGAAACTCTTTTGAAAGAAGAACTCACAATTGCATATGGAAATGGTGTTTATTGGAATCATGAGCAATGATTTAGGAGCACTTATAGTAGAGTCAGAGTTCATGTGGCATAATCTAAGAGTGGGATGATGCTCTAGAAGACAACTAGATACTAAATGTATTCAAAAATATTATTATGTTAGTGTGAGCTATCACAAGCAAGGATCTAGTAGTTAAGGCTATATTGGGAACATATATGTATATTGACAGTGAAAAATATAATTATTCATTCATAGTGTGTGGTAGCGACTGCATTTGTGAGGTGAGTATTGTCAGGAAAGGTGTCTCAAACTTGCTCCTAGTTTTAAGATTATAAATAATATGATTTTCAAGTGATAGAATATAAAAAAATTATGGATTGTAGTGTTCATTTTTGGCCAAAATAAAAAAATTGGGTTGTTTGACATCACTTCCAAGGATTTCTAGTGTATAGATATATTCAATCTCTACATTTTAAAAAAAATGGGCCCTAATGGCCTCTGGGATAAAAAATTATGGCCTCTAAAAGTTGGGCCTCCTACATTGAAAATAAAAAATATCTAAGAAACAAAAAAGAGTTACAAGAGGGATTTAAACTTGTTGAACAAGTTATGACATGTCATAAGGCATCTTTGGATGGAGATAATGACACAAAAGTAGAATGCATAAATTGGTGAGAGTGGATTGCAACACACTTATGGTAGGTGAAAGGAATATGTTATTTTTAGTTTTTGGACCCATCTTGGGTTTGAGGTGTTTGTTTTCTAACTAGGGATTCAAGCACCACATGTTAGAACTTAGGATGGTTTTATCTCATGGTTTTATAATTACCATTTGATGGTTCATAGATTAATTATGTTATTTATTGGGCCCTTAAGATGGAGAATTTGATAGCGAGTCTCGTAGGAATTATTATGTTGTTATAATTAATATAAATCTCTAGTTGGTGATACTCTTGTAAAGATTTAGACTCTGCATACATGTATTATAGCCTTCAATTAATGAATAATACATTGAGTTACTTTGGAGTGATATTTTTCTCTCAAAATGGTTTTCCCCATGTTATTGATTGTGCTATGATATATTTCTTTTATGTTTACTTATATGTAATTATGTGATTAGTTTAATTTTTGCACATATCTTCTCTTATAGATCAATGTATGAAACACATTTTACAACTCTAATTTTTAGGTTTCAGATATCCATGTTGAAACTTCATACTTGGTGATATGTGTGGCATGCTAATATCATATCATGTTCAAATTAAATATTTGTATGTCTCTTAGTATTCCACATGTTGGTTGGATAGTTAGATGATTGATATTGCGACGCGAATGTATGTGTGTACTACTTTGTATGAGTAAACCAAGGTTAGAAGGCTAGATAGTATACACGATAGTCTAAACATTTTTGGGGTGTAATTACTTGACATTATATTGAATATTTCTTGATTCTAAATAATATAATTATGAATGTATTTTAGTGTGGGTTTTCTCTTGAAATCATTTCCCACATAAATCTTTGTGTCTTTTATAATCTTGTGAATGCATACTATTCCATTTAATTGTGTACATGTTAAATATACTTTACAAATGTTATTGATTGTTGTCTAAATACATAATTTTAAGTTTAAATTTATTGATCTGTCAAGTTTTTTAATAGGATAAAAATCCCCATTTCGTTCTAGAGTGAGGTTGTTTGGGCAGTGTCTACTTTGTTGGGATTCCAAACCCTCGTATGTATTGTGATAAACCCTACAACAATTGGTTTGTATTCTTGTGTATAATTAGATAAAAAAGAAGAATTTAAAAGGATTTGTAAGAAAGCATATTAGTATTAAATATATGGATAGCATGTTGAAGTATGAAATTGAGAGATTTAATGAGAAAAACTTCAAACTATGGAAGTTTTAGATGGAGCATCTTCTAATGGAAAGAGATTCATGGATTGTGGTATCTTTTGTAACCAAACCCTCAGGTACATTTAGTTTAAAAGATAGCGTAAAATTAGGTAAGAGAGAAAGAAGTACTATGTAGTTGTGTCTGTTAGATTCTATGTTAATGAATGTGTCAAAGAATTATATTTATATTATTATAATAAAAGTTAAGTGTGTTATTTCAATCTAAGAGTCTAGTTAACAAACTTGTTTTGAAAAAGAAGTTATATTCAATAAATATAAGGGGTGGTTACTCAGTCGTTGATCACTTGAATATCTATAATATGATTTTAATTCAACTTGCATCAATAGGAAATATGGCAAAAAAGGTCAAGGGCATTGTATTACTTTGGTCTTTACTAGATCCATGGGAAAACCTAATTATGTATATTATTGTTAATGTTTTATAGCTAAACCTATAAAATGTCATCAAAATTTTATTAAATGAGGAAATCAGGAGAAATTCCACGGATGGTAATTCTTCTAATGCCCTAGTTGTTAGAGGTGAATGGGAAGAAAGGTGAGAAGAAGGATGAAAGTACGAGATCTAAAAGTAAGTATAATTCTAAATCTCTAGCTAAGTCTAAAATAAAAATTTGAAATTATGGCAAGAAAGGTCACATAAAGAAGGATTACAAGTCAAAGAAGAAGGATGCTTCTTTTAATAGGCTCTTTAAAAATGATGAATTTAATAATGACACATAAGTTCTTGCAAGGATCATCACCCTTGCCCTTTTATGGAGATTTCAAGGCATGACTAATTGTACTATGAAGATTAATTGCTAAATCAGTGTCTTCTACCATCTTGAAATCCTATTTATTGCAAATGCTCATGACTTATTCATAGTCTACTCTATGATGCTTTGTTTGTAACTTGAGATTATGCCTCTAGAATGTATCAGAGCATGATAATTGTATTCATGAAAATCATGATCTACCATTTTACTATTCATGCATTCAATAGCCTCTAAGGTTTAAAATCTCATCATTTCATAACATGACAATCTTTTGCTTCGCATAGTTACATACTATTCTCATGTGACATTGGCCTCATGAAAATAAATTAATAACTTATGTCCTTGACTAGTCCATCTTTCTTGGACATGATTTATGGTAGTTTCATAAGGGTTTGCTCATTTCTTGTTAAATATGTCATCTCCCTCTAAAATCCACTATGAAACAATGATAGCATAAGTTCATTCACACCTCAAGAAAGTCCATGTAAGCCTAAAAGGCTCCATACTTGATATTTGACATTAAGGATCAACATGTACAAAAGGAAAAAAAAATAGATCTCATTGGGCTACCCAAAATTGTGAAGAAACTCCATGGCGACTATCACAAGAACCTCAAATTCCTTCCTCTTACTCTTTTCTCCACATGCATGCTTTTGCATAGGTTGGAAAACATGGCCTTCAAGACTCCAATGATTTCCACGGTCGTGTAGCCCTCCATGATGCTCATTAAGTATCATGGACGTCATAGTAGCCTACAAAAACTATGAAGGAAAACTAACTGTTGAAAAAGACACCCTAAAATATGAAACCCTAATAGATTGACGTAGTTTTACCATGACTCAAACTCCTTTCAAAACACAATTCCCTTTAAACTAAATGCACATGGACTTGACAAAGTCAAGACATCTTAAAATGTTAGCAAGCTAAGACTCTTTTAAACAAAAGACACCTTATTTAAGCTTTTTTCCCTTTGAAAACATTTTAATTGTTTTAAGTCCTCCTAAGCTATCTTAACTATTTAGACCACATTACGAAAATAGGTTAAGAGTTTCACATTAATATATATTTTAGAATTTTGACCTCTTTATATTTAAAAAATAAATGTCAACTCTAAATAAATACACATAATTTTAATTCATTTTTTTAATATATATCGATTATATTTTAATTTTTATGTATGTACTCAATCACAACATGCAACTTGTACTACCTATACAAAATGCCCCTAGATATTTCTAATACACTAAAAATATAAAATCATTTTCAAAGGCTCAAATAAAATTCAAAATAAAAGAAAAAAATTGAATGAGAAAGACTTGTTCCATCCATCTAATTCTTTTGCAGGTCAAATCAACGTTACAAACTGGATCTTGTCCATACAAGCTTTGCCAATCTCTATTAATTTCATGTTGGCCAAATTCTATTAATTTCAGACAAGCCCGTAAAAATCCTTATCATCAAATTAATGACGTGTCGAACAAACCGCATCATCTGGCCATGGAATACCTGAAGGGTTGGCAAGACACCACGTGGCAATCTGCGGCGGCGGCGGCGGCGTTGGAAGTTTGAACTCAACGGATAGAATGTAAGACAACAGACTGACTTAGCCGACAGATTCAGCGATTGTTGTGGGTAAAAAAATTAATAAACTAATTTAATAATTCGGTATATAATTAATGTGTGGTGTCCTTTGGGCCTCGTCTGGCTTTTCTCTTCTTAATCCTTTCACGGGTTATTGGAGATTGGGAAGGGGTAAAAACAAATTTATTAGTTGTCAGCAGAAAGCAGCTAGTGGCTTTATAACCAACCAAAATTAAATTAATAAATAATTAAAAGAATTCAAAACCTAAAATCTATATTAAAGTGATTTTAGTTTCCCAAAAGATGATGATCTTCCTCAAAAGTATCTCCATTGGAGAGTGAGAAGAATGCCCATAATCTCTCACATGCCAAGGCATATCAGATTTGTGAAGATGGCCATGAGCTACCAATGTTGAATTTCTCTAATCATTCATTAGTTTGGCCATAATTGTCATGGTTTTACATTGTATATGGTGTCTAACTAACAATTATATTATTTTATTTATAAAAGTTAACTATGGCCAGTTTGCATTTCAATCCTTGTGGTACGGTGTTTGAGGATTTGAGTGGGTCATCCCCTTTCGTATTTGCTAAGCAAAAACATGTTTGTATGTCTTTTTCTAGGAGATTAGTGTATTGTTTTTCAGTGCCCACCAAACAAGTATAAGTGTGTAAGGATATAAACATATCCTCCATATTTTATAGTGAGTTAAGCAATGGTCCAACAAGACAAATCAAAACATGACAAAACAACCCAAAAGTTTGCATACCAAACTGTGGGCTAAAAACAATCATAAACTACAAAATAAGATGTAATATAATCCCACAACCCCAAAGAGACAAAACTAGCAACAAGGAATCAAAATGGAGTATAAGGGAGCTCCATCACTCAACTAGAACATGAATTTAAAGTTTGAATTTGGTGATTTGGTATAATGCCATTATTGTTGGTAATGTGGTTGACTTTGGTTTAAATGTTATGTATGTAGTAAAAAAAAATATTTTAGATTTCAAGTAGTTTGAGGGGGATAATGTTTTAGGTAAGGGTTTAAATGTGTTCTATGTATATGTTATATATAGGTCACATTTTTATATAGATGTGTGGTTGTATATTTATAATATCTAGTTACTAAATCTATATTCCTAGATATTATGTTATAAATGTATATTAATAATTTAAATGATCATAAAGATGAAGATCATTATAAAGTTGAATTAGTTGATCTTCTAGATATAATGCTTCACCTCTCAATAGTTAGAATTCTAGATACATGAACTACACTAACAAGTGGTATGTCATGGAATGACTCCAAAATATTTATCTAGGACTATTATGCAATGCTCTATGATGTTGCACAATGTTTTATATTGAGCTTTGTATTATGTCATGTGTGTTTGAGGGAATACAAGCATGGTGTTAAGTGCACAAATAGTTGTCACCAATACTGTGTGGCATGATCATTCATGCTATGTAGATGATACATGATGCAAAGGGTTGCACATGGGCTAGATGATGTCTACTAAGTTGTGGGACATGGTTCCAAGCACTACATAAGTGACAAATGGAGAAATGAGCTACATATGAGATTATGTTGTATGGAACTAATGTCTAATTCACATGCTTACATGGGAGCACACAGATCATTCACCCCTTCTTCAAAGAAAACCATCCTAATAGTGTTGAAGGAAACTTGTACAATTTGGTGTAGAATCACATGGTATGTTTGACTTGTCAAATCACTTCTAGAATCTTATATCTCTTATTGCTCACTAAGATGGTGATACTCTAAGGATTAGCTAAGTAAACACCTTAGCAATGATGCAAATGGGGGTGCCTAAGGATTATGCCATTAAAATCAATTGGTGTCAATCACATACTAGCTCCTCACAAAAATAATGAATAGCATATATAAAAAATAACATTGATGCATTACAATATACCTTAAGCGCTATAGGAACTAATCCATATCAAAACATTAGGTTGCAAATGGGGCATGGTTTGCAAAGTTAGGTGTATGCTAATAGCATTAGAAACAGGGTTCTTCATACTATTGCCATCAATCAAAAAACCAAATGTTGTCCTTGCATCCATATCGACAGTTGTAATCTAGGTGCTCTTTTAGAATGAATGTTGTGATTATCATATGAAGACGTGTAGCTTTAGGGTCTACGTTCTCCACCTTTGGCTAGTAGGAACCCTTTTTTTTGCATGCATGTAAAAAAATCTTCTTTGCATGACACTCTATGTTGGAGTGGCTATTGAATTTATGCTTATCACACCATTTACTTTTCTTGGATGATTTCTTCTTATTTGAAAGGAAGGAATTTTCTTTGGTGAAAAGTATTTATCTTGTTTTTCCTTTAGTGTCAACTCCTCCCCAATGGAAGTCACATGTATAGTGATAGGTTTCTCCTGCCATCTTGACATTGGTCAACTTTAGTTTGGACTAAATGAATAGGTACAAGTCATTGCACAATTTGAAGTTGATTTGATGTGAATGTCCCCAACTTTTCATACAATTTGTGGAAGATACTGATGTAGGTGTTGACTAATTAGTCATATCCTTGGAATATTTTTTCTAGTAAATATATTGGTAATCATAAACATCTTTAGGATAGTATTCATCCTTGAAGGATTCTAATTTTTTTCTTAAGTAGGCTTATATTTTCCTCCTATTTGGTCTTCCCCCAAAGTGTATGGGCTTGCCAACATTTTTTTGAGATTTTTAGAAGAATAATCTTGATCTTTTCTACATTAGAAAAATCATTTATAAGAAATATGATTTAATCCAATCTAACCAAATGTCTACAACATCTACATCTATTTTACCCAAAAACATAAGAATATATGAATTCAATTAAAATATAGGAAGACTCAACCAACAAAAGCCTTACATGAAATTTATGCCAAGGGAAGTAATTATTTGAGGAATTTGATAAATTCTCTAGACATAAAGGCTTGTTGTTCTCAAAGAGAATTTGTGATTTTATCTTTGATCATTGCATGGTTCAGATTCTACTCCTTTACTAGTTGAATATATTTGAAATCAATTGGATTGTAATGTAGTAGATCTAGTGGTTTGATGTTAAAGCTCAAATACTCCAATCTCATTGGTACAACATGCCAGAGAGCTACTTTGGTACCAATAATCCAAATCTCATGTGGTTTAAAGGACATCACTCTAGGGATGGGCCTATATGTGTTGTAAGTGTACAAAAGTAGTATAAATATCTAAAAAATTATACAAATAAAAATATTATAACTAAAACAAGTTGTATTATTAATATATGTATTTTATACATGGAATACTCTTGTGGAGATGCATGGTCATGTATTTATAATTTTTGGCTACTAAATCTATCTCCCTAGATCTATTATGGTACATATATACATTTATAATTTACACGATCCTAAAGATGGAGGCCATTGATGAAGTTGAATTGATTCATCTTACATGTATGAAACTTCATCTCCTTACACTTAATAATTTATTTAGGCATTATGTTGATAAGTGTTAATATGCCATTGAATGAATTTAGAATATGTACAAGATTATTGCATGATGATCTATGGTGTTGCACAATGATATATGCCAATTTATATGTTGTGTGTTATAAGTGTATGTGCAAATGCAAGTGTGGCATGGAGCACATACATAGTTTTTAGCAACATTGTGTAGTACAATCCTTCATGTTGCGTAGATGGTGCATGATGCTTGAATGGATGCAAACAAACCATATAAAATTCCACATGAACTTGATGACAAGTTTTAGTTTTCACATTATTATACATATAATAATAAGTAAGAAAATTTTCCAAGACCATTGATGGGAAAAGATAACAAAGATGATGGTGAAGATAGAGTTCTAGATATTATGAGCATTATAGTAGTAGAAAAATGAAGGTTTTCAAGATTTAGTCTTATGATATAAGGAAAAAATGGGTAGTCTATAGTAAGTGTAATCAACTACCAATTGATAGATTATAGTCAAAGAGATTCCGTGAGGTGAATTATGATTGAGTATTGGATTTGGATTTCCATAATTTTAAGCTCAACATTCTCCATCTCAAGTATGACATAAAGAAAAAAACACTTAGCATTAATTCAAGGGGGAAGGGAAATATGGGGAAAGATGAGAGGTTAAATGGTTTTGAGTGGGAAGAAAGGAAGACCTAGAAACTAGAGGGCCAAGACCAATATTTTAAAAAGTTAATTGGAGAGAGCTAGAAAGCTTGATTAGGAGTTTGGGGGATAAGGTTTTAAATTTCCAAAATTATTTACGAATAAAATTGATTAAAAGAGAAATCTTATTTAAGTTATGTCCAAGACATCCACATGATTTTAGGAATGTCCAATAATTCATTGAACAATTGTAGATATCTTTTGAATTTCTTTTTCCTTTAAGGTAGGGTTGCAAAGCTAGAAGATGGTCTTCCTATTGGATGAATCTATTCCACCATATAAAAGGAGGAAGGGAATTTGAGACTATGTTTGAGAAGTGTTTATTCTTGGTTAGGTGTTGAGAAACTACTTGTCAATCTTTCCAAATGCTATTGAAGGGGTAGATCCAAGAGTCTTAAAAGGGGTACTATCAAAACTATGTCCTTGTTGAATATAGGGTGGAAAACACAATGTGAGTATTAATAATTAAGTGTTTCAATACAATTAAGCATATGATAAACCATACAATATTATATAATAATGAAGAAATAAATATAAATACTTAAACCATATCAACACTAGGTATTTTTGGAGAAAACCTTGCTAAAAAAATCTACCAATAAAGAGACCCAAGCTTGTATTAATCACAATAAAAGTGTACAAAAATACAATCCATTTATCCCTAGATAACTAATAGTAGTTTGGTAGCATAAAATTACCTAGTATAAAATATTAAAACCTATATCCTATGCCTTTAGTATCTAAGAATATTAGAAATAGGGAACCGCTAAAAGTGGTATCCCAAAGCTATGATTCAAAACCACAAGTCATCACAAAAATTTCCAATGCCCCATTGTTATGGTCAAGCAACCTGGAAAATAAATTAACTCCTCTTATATCTCTTTCACATATTAAACCTTTCTGGCATGTCATAGATTCCATCATGACCATAATATTGGATAATTCCCCAATCTAGGTACTCTGTAAGGGAACTCAATGTCTTATCATGTCATATCTCGATTTCATTGCTTGCACTTAAAATGATGAGAAAATATGGAATATCTAAAAAAATGGATTTTTTCATTTATTTTTAATGGAATTAATAAAATGTAATGACGAAATTGAAAATGAATACTATGCAATTTTTTGATTTAAGAAATTATTCAATAAGATTATCGGTTAAAGGTTATTGATAAGTGGAAAAGTGTAAGAAATTATTGGTTAAAGGTTATTGAAGGACATGGATTTGATTGAGGTAGGCACACTTAGCCGAATGACCCCGGTAAGCAAGAATGGAATTTGGAAGATCTCACACACCACAGTAGATCATGACATCTGCATATGTTTGAAAAGTTGACAAATTGCATTCATAGTTGGTGTGAGAATTACAATTAGTGGAAAGAACCAATTAGTGCATTCTCGTCTTACCTTGTCTTTTTCAAAATTGATATTCGATGAAATTGAATAAGAAACTCAAAGCATCAAATACAATTATTGTATGAAAAGCAATTGCATTGTTTGTTCTTTTGGATGAATTTGAAATACATATTGAACAAGGAAATGAAATGGATAAAATAAACATGTAAGTTTGGAAAATACATTTTGAATATATGAATATATATGTATATAATCTCACGAGGACAAATTGATTATGTATATACAAATATGTATATATATATGCACATATATATGATAATACACACACACACATATATATGTGAATGTTTTTCCTCGAATTTAATTCTACTCTTCAAGGGAATAATGGAATTGTGGGATTTAAAAATTTGTAACTCCCAACAATAAGGGGATAGGGCATGGAAAAAATCTTTAGTCAATGCTCAAAATAGAGGGGGTGGATGACCAAATAATAAAAATGGAGGTAGTAAATTAAGACCACTATCTCTCCAAAATTAGCAGGGGATCCTTCGTGGTCAGGAAATTGAAGAATATAGTGAAAAAGTAGGGAAAAATCAAGGAAAAAGGAGAAGGAAGAGAAGGGAGAATGATGGGTTTGGAGAAATTATAGCCTTTCCAGGGAAGGAAAAATCACTCAGGCAAGCACCAATTGAGGTATTTCGAACTAAGTGCAATTTGTTTCCTTTCATTTTTGAAAAAGTTTCTTATCTTGTAAAATGATAGAAACATCTATGTATTTTGTATGCCTTATCGTGCATGTTCGATATTTGGTTATCTTGTTTTCCCTATCCATTGACCATGTCAATCCATGTGAAACCCTTTGTGGGTCGAGCCGCCTTGAAGGCTTTGTATTTTTGATTGAACCTGTGTAGGGAGTCGAGTTTCATACCCACGATGGGATTTTATCACCCATATGATATTTAATCTTCATGGTCATGGCCAATCGACTGACCATTGTTATTCCTTGTTTCCTTGTTAGTGGCCTATATGTTTACTAGTGCCCTGTAGGCGACTAACCGAGAGGAGCATATTGTTTTATATCTCATTTGAGAATGATACTCACAACATGTTGAATCCCACCTAACATTGTGTTAGGGTGGTGATGCATGCCGTACTAAATGCAAGGGCTGAGTGGTGCATTCACCACTTTTATATCATATAAATCTCACCATTCACTATTAAGTAGTAGGTGGATTTGAATGATACCATGTTCGATGTATTATAACTCTGTATTACCCATGATGGGCCTTCTCAGGCTGCTAGTGTCAGAAACTATTGTTTTAAAAAGCATGGATATATATATACACACACACATGAATGTTGATATACATGTGATTACTGTTGAATTTCCTGTGTTTATAATTGATTTGAAGCAATGACTATGCTCTATTGTTTAAACATGTATTTTGGGTGTTCCACATTATTATCGGTTGAACCCGTGGCTCAATAGATATCAACTACTATTAAGAAACCTCAAGGTATTGATATAATGTTATCAATGAATGATAACATGTGTTCTATGTCCTCTTAGGGGATGGCTTTTCGATGGAAAAAGTATAAATTTTAATTATAGTGTTCACTAAATTGAATGGATACCTTGATCGAAAGAAAACAAGCATGGATTCTTAAGTTGTAACCGAATGAAGGTATACTGTTTCTGTTAATATTGTTTTTATGGATGATGTAATTCAACTAAGTTTCATTGATCTGTTCTTATTCCTTATGAAAGACAAGTGACTATGAATTAGATGTTTTCATTTGTATCTAAACTGAGATTAGATGACAATTTAATTTAATAGATCATTTGAATGAAGTGATGTTAGTTTTACCTTCTTGAATATGAAAAAAAACCTATATAAAAAGGGAATTTTATTTAATTCTCCAGAATGTATATGCATATTTCAAATTTGTTCATTTCCAGGCATATATGTGAACATGCATAAATATCCCTTTATGCATGTGCACATACATGTGGTACACCTTCTGGTTCATCTTGATTATTTTACTCATTGAGCATATTAAATCTCTTTTGCAAATGGAACAAACTGTAAACATAGAACATTATTGAATTACAATTACAAATGATGAATAGATGAATAGATATGCTAGACTTAAATGAATAATGTTTGATCAAGTGTTGATTGGATTGATACAAGAACTTAGCGGTACACCATAGCACACTAGATTGGTGCTAGTAGATGGTCTAAAAGGGAGGGATACCCCTTTGATATGATAAGCTTTTCTTTCGGAATGGGTGCTAGAGAGTGTAGATTTACTTTTCCAAATCTAACCAGAGTTGCATTTCATGCAGCATAAGCTTGGCCAAGCTTTGTAGTCACTTTTTTATATATACACATACAAAATAGACTGTTATTATTTACTCTTTGTTGATTTATTTACCTAAGATGGAACTTCCATATTCTAACAATAGATACAAATGCATGAAGTTAGGAATGCACAGGTTCCACCTTGAAAATTGTATCTCTTGCTAAGTGTTTAATGTAGGGTCGGGTATTCTTTGACTGACTGAAGAATTCTGAGGAAGCCTTGCTTCATGGTTGGGTGGAAACACACCTCAATCACATTCTCGTCCACCAGTAGAGGTGAGTTGACATAGAGGAATCATATCAGAATTCTATTATGTATTGTATCATTGATGTAAAAGAATTAAAATGATGTAACATAAAGAAAACCTAGTAATTGAGAATTGACTAAGAGGCGTTGAATGCCAAGTCAACTTGTACATGACTATTGACATTTGGAAATGAATATAATTATATTTCTATTCTATTTGTGATTTATGAACATAAAATTGCTAAATGAAATTAGCTATGGAATTTGTGCCATAAATTGATATTCACAATGTCAATATTTAATTATTTTTGAATTAAATCTAGTTGGGTATGTTACATATCATAATATGCAAATTAGGAAGATTCTCCACAACTCCTAATTATTAAATTTTTAATGTAAGGTCCATATTCAATTCCTTCTTACGTAATATTCCAAGTATTACAAATAATAATAAAAATAAATAAAACCTCACCCTCACATGGGTATCTCATTTTGTCCACTCCATAATGTTTGTAGATCATACATTATTTTTCACGCTACTAGTTTAAATACAATTAATAAGAATTACAATTTAAAAGGTGAATGAAACATCTAACCCTAACATTGTCTCATTGGAGATTACATTACAAAGACATAATAATATAAAATAAAATGAATGAATTAGATGCTAGAAGAGGTAAAACCCATGACCTCTCTACACCAATAGAACTTATCCATGCTTTTTAGCTTAGTGAGGGAATCTACAATATTATCAAGAGTCTCAACCTTCTATATCATGACTTTTCCACCCTCAACCAATCTTGTGGACAAAGTGATACTTTATACCAATATTTTTTATATGAGCATGATAATAGGATTTTTCACTAAATAGATGGCAATTTGATTGTCCCATTTGATCATAACCTATTTACACTTAAAGCAAATATTTTAATGTAACTTTTTCAACCACACTACCTCCTTAGGAACATGTACTACAATTATGTACTTAATTTTTTTATTGAACAACATAACCATGGGTTATTGCTTACTAAGCTAGTTGATAGCTCATTCAAATAGAGTGAACATATAGCCACTCATGGACCTCCTGCTATCCACATTACCAACCAAATTTGAATCAACAAAGGCTTTTATATCAAGAAACTTAGTCACATCATTAGTCCCATAATAGAAAACACAATAATTAAAATTCTCTCACAAAGATCTAAAAAGACATTAACCTATTAATAATTCTCACTACTGGGAAATATTTGTTCTTATACAAACCATAACATACATTAGACTATCCCCCCCGGACGTCTCAAATGGTGGGGTTGCTAAAGCTATACAAACTCATCTTGTTGAAACCCCTAAAGAGCGAGAGATTGGGTCTCAGGCTGCCATTTCAGGTGATAGTGCTCTGACTATCATTTCTGGTGGCTTTTTTGATATGTTTGTGCCTACATAGAAGAATAATGTTGAAATCACTGAGACAGTGGTTGCGGACATTCATCTTCAGGAAAAAGTGTACTGGTGTGGCAGGATAAGGCAGCGTAAGTGGAAGAAGGTTGGATTACTATTATGGGCAAGAAAGCAAAATTGTCTAGGCCTTCTTTCGAAATGAATCTTTGCTCCCACAAGAGAAGTTCTAATTGTAAATCTTGATGGGCCTTGCTTGGGGGCTAGTTTTTTTGGCTGGTTGTAGGTTGTCTATTTTGCAGTTTCTTTTTTTTGGGTTTGTAAAGGGTTTCGGGTCCCTTCAAAACCTGTTTTTTCCTTAATCAAAAACATACATTAGACCATCTAAAACACTAACACTATGAACATTATATATAAAAATTAAAGACATTAGATTTTAATAGTCCTTACTATTATTCAATAATGCTTCTAGATTCAACTATGTTAAAAAAAATTGGTATTAATATTTTAGATCACACTTTGTGATCCATCATCACAAAGTATCTAGAGAAAGAGGAGAAATAATTATAAACATGGTTTAATCCAAAAACATTATTGAATAATTAATCATATCCTCAAATCATCATCTAACTTATGACACTAATCCAAAGATAACTTAGTGCCAATAGGTAAAGGAGTATTCATTAGCTTATAATCATGCATAAAAAATATTGGAAGATGGTTTGAACATAATTACTCTAACTTGTAACATCCAATTGTGTGGAAAAAGAGTAATTACTTAATTTAATTTAATAAGTTGATTACTTAAAATAAATATATAAATGAATAATGTTGATTAATTTATGAGTTGCATAAAATTACTTTACTTTATTTACTTATTGTGCTATTTAATTTTTATTACTTCACAAAGAGAATATAGATAAGATAAAACTTATTTATTTTAATTTAAATATTGAATATCCAAAATTTTCATTATAAGAAGTTGGAAAAATAAAATATTTAAATATATTTAGCTGATAGGCTATGTGAGATTTGAGCCTGAAACAAGTTTCAAGTCGGGCAAACCATTGTTGAGTCATCGGAAAATAAGTTTTAGCTGTTGTTTAATAGTAAACTAATTACCATTTAAAGGTAAAAGCCTCAAAAATATCAAGTGAAAGCTCCAAAATCTCACTTATCATGTAAAAGCCAGATTAATATTGATTTTCCAACTAGATGGGAACATTCTATTTCCATTTGCAATATTTTTTCTCAATTTGATGGCAACTTTATTTTTTCATTTGCATTGTTTTATGTTTTAAATTTGTATACAAAATTTCAAAATCAGATAATACTTAATTTCTTCAAGGAAAAAATCTAGATTTGTCTGTTTATTTCATTCCATTATTTAGCACTTATTATTAATTGTTTAATCCAACCACATACAACTAGAATTTGCATCACATGACATCCATACACACTTATGCACAAACATTTACTTTCTAACATACTAACATACATATAGTTTTCTATCGACGTAATCCTTGAACCTCCCTTAAGTGCAAGTGCTAGTTATAAATTATATTGATTAATTTATGTGTGCATATAATTACTTTACTTTATTTACTTATTTTTCTATTTAATTTTTATTAGTTAAAAAAAGATAAGATAAAACTTACTTATTTTAATTTAAATACTAAATGTCCACGTTTCATCATAGAAAGTTAGGAAAATAAAATATATAATTATATTTATCTTATATTTAAGAATTGTAGATAAAAATTCCTTAATTAAGTAATTTGAAAAGCTAATATTTTATTAGTAAATGCATTTCTAAGAAGATGTGCACGAGGAGAAGAAATACTATTCTATTATATGTTTTCTTTTGATAAAGCATAAAACACTATTATCATGTTTTTCAAATTAAGATTTTACAATGAGGAAAAAAATAATAGTATTAAATATAAATTAAAATGATAAGTTAATCTAATTAACTTTGTAAGTTGTCTATCCTTAATTTTACATTGTGCAAGCTTTTAAATTTATATTTTTGAATTAAATAATTTGGTAAAAGTTTATGAATTAGAATAAAATTATTTTTATATTTAGATTTAGGAAAGTTAATGATTGATTTTGGAATTAAATGTAAAATTAAAATTTTAGTTACTTTTATTAGAATAATAATATTTAAATTAATTTTTTTTAGTTGAAAGAATTGTTTATTATTTTATTTTAAATTTGTATAATTATGTACTACCACCTAACAAAGGATTCTAACATATTATAGAGTTGGAACTAGACTCTAAGTTCATCATGACTACTCGTTACAATCACCCAAGAATGTACAAGGTAAAGATAGAGAAGGTCATAAAAGAGCTCTTGAATATGGGTCACATTAGGCCTAGTTCTAGCCTATTTTCTTAATCAATGATTTTTGTGAAGAAAAACAATGGCACCATGTAGATGTGTATTGGCTACAAAGCCTTGAATAAGAAGTCCATAAAGAATAGATATCCCAATCTTAGGATTGATGAGTTGCATGCATATGTATATTTTTGAAGACTCGTTTGAGATCGGGTTAACATAAAATTTAGACGAGGGTTGAGGATGTGCACAAAATATCCTTTGTACTATTTTGGGGACTTTGAATTCTTGTTCAGGTCTTTCAACTTGGCAAATCCTTCAACTACTTTCTATTTGTGCATGAATGAAGTATTTCATAATCAATTAAGAAATTTTTATTTTAGTTTTCTTTTATGAAATTTTTATTTACAAGAAGACTTGGGAAGATAATTTGAAGCAGTGAGTAATGAGATATCTTTACAAAATAAAAAAATGCCAGTTTGGGGTGATAAATATTTTATACTTGGGTCATGCCATTAGTACTTAAGGTGTCTATACAAATCAATAAAAGATCCAAGCTATCTTGGATTGGCCTCCTCCTAACATATTAACACAATTGAGAGGCTTTTCTAGCTTTTATAACTATTATAAGAGATATGTAAAATGTTTTTAATATTTAGTAGCACCCTTAGTTGATATAATAAAGGAATGATTATTTGCATGGACAAATACACCACAAGAAGACTTTGATAAGCTTATGGAGGCAATGAGTTCATGCCCTATTCTTGCTATCTATTGGTAAGTCAACAATAAGAAATAGAATAAATTAACATTCATCAAAAGACCATTGTGGTAGCAACCAACTTGATGCAATATCATTTGGATGATGAAAGGAAATGTGATGCAGGGGCATCACTGTCATTTCAATTTTGGTTTATTTCTTTCTTTCAGGTTGGTAGTTTTGGTTTGCCTTGATGTGGTTTTGCTGAGTTGTAGTTGGTCTCTTGTTGAACTGTTGACTTCCTGTCGCTACTCCTTGATGTCCTCCTATCGCTAAGAAGCATATGCTTGAACTTCCTGTCGCCTATCGGGCAGGAACATAATGTTGAAAGGGAAGACGATTCATGTTTATGGGAGGCGACTGATGGTAGAAGAAAGAAGACATTGGAATGTTAGTAACATTGGCCGACTGTGAGTAAAGAAGAAGGTCGAATAGTGTCGAGAGGGGAATGTAGTCGGGCCAATTGTTGAAGGTCAAATATGTTGTGCATTGTAGTGCCTCTATAGTATGAATGAAACACTGTTCGGTCAGAGATCATATTGTTTGTACTCTGTTGGAATTATTGGAAATATAATAGATGCAATTTTGTTTTTCTTGTCACTGATTGTGAATGATCGAGTTCAAGTCTGTTATTTTTAATTTAAAATCCTGAACTTCCTATAAAACTCGTGAGGGTTTGTTTGTGTTTGAAATCTATGCGAGTCTGAATTACTCTATGATCAGCAAGGCTTGCCATCAAAATGAAGACATATATATGGACACACTCCCACACTAATAAAAGGTCATATATGGATCCAACCTCATCACAAGGAAGAGCAAGGAAAATGAGAAGAAGATGAGATATAAATGTAATGATAGAGAAATAACCTAAGCATATTTGATGAGCATGACTATTCTTGTAGTAAAGAATATATATCAAGTATAGGGGATTCATACCAATCGTATTTCTAAACAATTACTTTTAAATTGAGGGATTAACTAACATTAAGACATTTTTTCTCCTCTATTCTTTAAGAGAAAGGTCAAATTTTGAGTATGTAGTGTAAAAAACGCCTTGACTTAAAGGTAAGGGAAACATTTTCTACATTTTAAACATTTTTTTCATTTTTAAGAATAGTTACCTCTCCACTAACATCATTGTAGTTCCTCCGAGGAGGGTGACCCTCCCTTGGCTATTTCTCCCAAGGAGTATGTGTTTGTCCAGGCTCCTCTTCCGGCTTTCCCTTCCATGGAACCTTTGGTGCTTTGATCTGCTGTCGCTGTTTACACAGAACCTGTCCATCCCTCATTGAACGACTCTGTTGGTCCTTTGATTTCTCATGTCTCCTCTTCTTTGCTGCCGACCCCCTCGATACATGGTGGCTCCTTGCCCGGGATGGCTGTTGAGGATCCTCTCCTCTTGCCTCACTTGGTGGATTTCAATTTCGAGTCTTCCTAGTCTATTGTGCAGAGGAAGAAGGGACTCCCCAAATCCGTTGCTACTTCGCAGCCTCGGATTAAGAGAGTCAAATTAGTCCCCTAGGTTTTGGGGTTGTCTAGTCCTTGTTTGCTGTTCTACAATTGTCTATCAACTATTTTTGTGTGTGGCCTTTTTGGCCTATTTTTCTAGGCCCTAGTGGCTCCTGTTTGTTCTTCTTCTAGTTCATGTTCTGGTTTGAACTAGCTTCTTTTTGGCCCTATGGGATTTCTGTGTGAAGGGTACAACACCATGTAAATGCTACTTATTTAATCAAAAACATCATTGTAGTCAATTTTTTTTGATAATGTGATAGTTATGCATCTAGAATATTTTGTTTGAGGAACTTTAATAAGTGTTTATGCATACATTTAAGTTCAAGAATTTAACAACATTAGAACACATTAAGTAAATAGTGCAAAAACTCCTTGACCTAAAAGTAGACACAATAGTTTTTATTATATTAAACATTTCTTTAAGATACACATATAATTATACCTCCACCAAAATCTTCACAATGATTATTTTTATTATTATGATCTTATAAGATTTATTTAATCTCAAATTTGAAGAATGCTGCAAAAATATTGATGTAAAATAAACTTTGAAGATAGAGAGCTCACCAAATATTATTTAAATTTCAGCTTAAACAACACATTCAAAATTTTGACTTGTTTAGGTGGCTCATTTGAAATCACACTAATAAATGAATCCTAATGAAATAAATATGATTTCAGATGAACCACTAAACAAGTCAAAACTTAAAATATACTGTTTAAACCCAATTATTATCTAATTTATGAATAGATTGAACTCCTATTTCAATCATTTTAACCATCTCTTTCATCCTCAAATAGTAGTTAACCCATCTCTATTACATCACAATCAGAATTGACAATTTTTTGTTTTCTCTATGGAAACGTGTTTGAAGGGGAGAAAACAGGAAAGTCTTAGCGTACAAGACACCATTGATGTTGAAAATGTGAGGTCCAAAATGGATTTTACTTTTAAGTCTCACGTTGATGGATTCATCAACACCATATTCCCTGAAATATGTTACTACCAATCCCTAACTTTAGCGTTTTTGTCAAATTTTGTTAACTATTTCATAAAAATCTTCATGTGACAAGTACTGCAATAATTGTGAAGTTGTTACCTAGATAAGGTTCCCTAGGTGCCATTGTTGATCAGCTTAGATTTGGTATGGTAGGAGCCAACCAAGCTACTCATAAGTTGAGAGAGACGGATGTAATTTGTATCATGTGTCAATGGTTTTCTATTTACATTCAACAGAATCTGCTCTACTTCAAAAGAAAAGCATTCATTGATAAATATTTTCTATTCAAATTATCAATTGGAGTTCCCTTTTATATCAATGCATCTCTGTAATTTGTCAATAGGTTACATATTGGTAAAAGCAAAAGCAAAGGCATCTAGATGAAGCCACTTTATGATAAAGTCCCAGTATTATTTAGGTGAGGAATAATTAGATCCCATACCACTTAGAAATGAATATATTCCATAGGCCTTTCCAACCATAAACTACTGTGGATGACGTGGAATATACAGGGGTGATTATTCATCAGCTTGTGTACTTGAAATTCCTATGAGATTGTGAGCCTATCATTCACTCCTTTATTTGGGCCACAATCATTTCTTCAACTCAGATTTCTTTCCAAATGAGGGTATGATAAAAGAAGATTTTTCTTGTAGTTTATCAACCTTCAAATGCCTGCAATTCAATCTAAATCAAGGAAATAAGAATAAGGAGTATTATCTCAATCTTCAACTAGAAGCATAAGCACACTTAAGAGATAACAGAGAGAATCAAGATGGACAAGTTTCAGATCTTATTGTCTCTATATAGGAAATACACTCTTTTCATTGCCCCACACAAACATTTATTTATTTGACTTCATTCATGGACACAAAGAATAAAGTAATATCAGAATGAGGAGCTCATGTTTGAGAATAGTAGCTGAGAGAGGCATGCAAAAATCATATAGTTCACATAGTAGATAGAATGTCATGCTGGACAATGAGCTATGTGCTTTTCCTGCACATGGCATCTTAAGTATAGGTAGGAGGAACAAATCCCGATGTCAATATCTTAAAAAGTATTGACCAAAATATCTAAATATCAAAGAAATTAGCTATTAAACCCATCATAAGACTCAAAAGAAGAATCAATGTTGGCGTCACATTGCATTGCAAATGGCTTTATCTAGAGTTTGTTCATTCTTGAGATCCATGATGGGTTAATAGACCAGCATCTTGGATGCAATTTTTTAAATAATACTTATTTAAAATTGAAAAATATAGTCAAATGATAGTGATATTAAAGCATAATATTTATTAGGGGTTTTAGGAGAATTACATTTCGGTTTCAATAATAGAAGTCTTATATCTATATTAATGACACATACATGATTTTTAGAGTTGTCTATTTAATTAATATTTTAATTGTGACATTGTTATCAAAATTCAATCAGTTTACGAGTCAAGCTAATATTTTAATATAATATTATTTTATTAATTGAAAAGATATTTATTTTTATGGTATATATAGTCACTTGGGTCAATTATTAATTAATTGATTAATATACCATTATTTTATTAATTATAAGATCATATAACTTAATTGAAAATGTATAACCATTCAAATAGTATTGGATGGTTTCATCATGTGTTTAAATATTTATATGTGAAGAAATATATTATTGATTAAATTTGAATTTTGTAATATTTTTTTTTAAGAGGTATGGTGGTTGCACATTTGGAAGGAAGAGAAGAGAGATTAAAAATTTGAGTTCTAGATGTAAATTATTTAAATTGTGTATTGTGCAATATTGTCTCATTTTATTTATGTATGTAAACATGAGAATAAAAAAAAAGCTAAGAATCAAAAATAATATTTAAAACTCATCATTCTTACATGATACAAACCTCTATAAAATGTAAAATGTGTATGTTCTTGATAATGTTTGTTGCTCAATGCTACAACATTTACTTGTTCAATTCAAGATGGTAAAAAAAGAGGATTAAGCTTCAATTTATCAAAAATATTGAGAGAAAATTGAATGGTGGAGATTTAATCTTGGATCATGAGTTTGATCCATGAATGGCAGGTGTGATGGGGAGAGATGGCAATCAATTTGTGAAAGGGATGGTGATGACTAGGTAGTCAACTCATTTCATAAGATGAATTGATAATTACTTGATTTTTTAATTGAATTGTGATCTTAAGTTTTCCAAAATGATTGAATTTTCAATGGTCAGTTAACTAAATTGATTATTTAGTTAATTATTTTGATTGACAAATTAACTAAATTGAATGTTGGTGAGCTAACTAACATCAATGATGACAAATTTCAATGAGCCAAAGTTCCAATTAATACAAGAAGATATAATAAATACACAATTAGGTGTGCTCAATATATGGAATACATAAATGCTTCAACACATGATGACCACAAGAGTGACAAATGACAAAATACTTCACTAGGTAAATTAAAAATTGTGTGCATGTGTAATACATTATTTTCCAATGAGTATGTGGCAATATAGAGGCAGTGGATTGATAGAAAGATATTCTCAAATAGTTTACAAATGATATAGATCTTCAAAATATCATCGTGTAAGTTTCAACAATTAGACAATGCTTGGTATCTAGCTTTGCACATGGGAAAATTAAAAATTTGAACCAAATTTTTCTAGATGCATGAGAGCTTACACATGTATCAAATAATGGGGTATAGTATTTAATTTTATTTTTTATCCCATTTTTTTTGTTAAGTGTTTTGAGAATAAAACACATAATTATGTCAAGAGAATGTTGACACCAAACTCTAGTATTTCTTTTTGTTTTTCCCTAGCTATGCATAGTGAATGCATGACTTCTTTGAGGGCATATATAAGAACAATGATAAATAAACATGCATAGGATACATTCAAGGATGCAATAAATATGCAATTTGTAGCTTACTTTAAAGTATGTTTGTTTTATTCGTAGAGTATTCATGAATCTATATATAGTTTAGGTAGCAATAGGGACATACACCTAAGTATATCCTTAAAATTGTGGAGTATGTAGAGAGAGAGAGAGAGAGCTTTGAGTGCATATATTGATGTATGTGAAGTATGTTTGTAGAGAGTTGTTAAGAGATCAATACAATGACATTCATTCCTTTCTAGTACTTTTATGTATGAGTTAGTCTAGAATTTGCATCTACATTGTGATGTATAGTTGAAGTAAAAGGTAGAAGATTCAGCATGTTTTGGGTGAGATATAAGAATATACCAATACATTTATAGTCTAAGTGCTTAGTCATTGGTCTATTGTATGTAGATAAATTATGACTAATAATGATTATAAAGAAAAACCCAAAAAATGTTTTAACAAAGTTCAAGACATCGCCAAAAACTCAAAAGAGTCAATGTAACGACCCAATTCTGCGTAAATTAAAAACTTTCCAATTCTCACTTAAAACATGTAAAAGTAACATATAACAAAGATAATACAATAAAATTTCTTCTTTTCTTTATTGATAAACACGTACAAGTTACAATATGTTTCCTCATGAATTTCATTTTCATTGCAAATATAAATTAGAGTTAAAAAGTAATACAGTTACATACATAGCTCGTAAGCTTTTGCACAAATAGAAGTAAGAAGGTCCAAGAGTCCGTCCTTTCAAATCTTGGTACATCGGCCGCTTTGCTGTGGAGGAGAAACATCACTCGGGCGCTTTTCCGCCAACCACAGACTTATAATGCGGTCCCCCGCATGATCATTTTGCAATGAACGGCCCTCCCTTCGAAGAAGAGATTGGTAGGGTATCCTTAAACGATTACCAACTGAGCATAGTGCTGTGTCCTACTCAACTAGAACCTTGCTATTTCACAATATCGATCTAGTACTCGGATCACAATGAACTGACAGTGTAGTCTCAACTATCACACATCTAGGTGGATGTCGTACCTTTCACTACTTTGGCCAAAGTCTTCTCATTCAGTACTTCAAATGAAGGTCATCTATCATAAACACTACTCAGGGCCGATTTGACTTGAGGCTTCCTTACTCTACGCATAGGTTTGTCCTTCAATGGGTGAATCCGTCATCCCAGACATCCCACAATCATACGAACCTACTAGAAATGAAAACAGTATTCAAGTGTCTTGTATCAATCCTCCTAACTAGGAATTCTTTATCCTAGGAGTACTTAACTTGTCTCTGTTATCCTAATAACTTAAGCTAAAAGACTTCACTTGATTCTGCCATCATTTCGATCCTAGTAGATAATAAGTACGTCTACGTACTCTCCATATACAGAGAACATACAAGTTTGATACTCCAAACAATTGCATAATTGTTTAATACTACCAATCAATCATCACACACAAGAGACAGTCTTGTAGTACAATGCATATAATTTCCTACTAATGCATATAATCAAATTGAATCTTTTCTTTTCAAAACCCCAATTTCCTACTAAAACCTTCTTAAACAAATTAAATCCCTTCTATTCAATACCCCAATTCCTATTTAAACTTCTTTAACCAAATTGAATATAATGAAATGCATCAAGCTATCTCCTTAAGCTACATTGTCATTCCCTAACCTTTACCCTTGCATAAAATGAAGTCCCTTAAATCATTATGCAATAATAGATTATCAAACAATCAATGAATGCTAGGAATATTTTATTTATTTCACCTCAATGCAATCAACAATTCTAAAGACAGTAAAGAAAGACAACTTTAAGCTTTAGTCTTTAATTAAGAAAACATGCCTGTATAAATTCCTTTCCAATGTTCCTCTTATCAGCAGTCTTCTGTTGTTGACCACAACAAATAGTTTCCTAACTCAGAAATTCTCCACTTAAAGAACGCTATTGTTTTCTCACAGTAATTTATGAAATACAATTGAGAATACTCAATTCTCCTCTCATTGAAAACACTTGAAACAGAATAATAACACAGACTCACAATACTGTCTCTCAAATTGCAGTGTATAAGCTCTCTAAAAACGTCACAAATGAGAAAGCACAAGAATGAATTCGAA
This sequence comes from Sequoia sempervirens, assembly GCA_007258455.2. Classification (NCBI taxonomy): domain Eukaryota; kingdom Viridiplantae; phylum Streptophyta; class Pinopsida; order Cupressales; family Cupressaceae; genus Sequoia; species Sequoia sempervirens. The sequence goes on along the minus strand of VDFB02000017.1, from coordinate 545,487,666 downwards.
TGAAGATTTGTGAACTATTTATAGGCCGAATTAAAAACAGTTTCCCCATTTTTGGGCATGTAAATTGACAAATTACCATGTTTACTAAGTCAAAATGTCACTTGTCATTCTTTCAAACCCTCAGTCATGTTCTTCCATGATGATTCGACTTCTTTGGAGCCAGTAGATGAGGAATATTTCAACTCTACAAATAAAAATGCCACCTACAGCCACGTTTTGCTGCCAGGCGTATAAACTCTTGATGATATTATTGCTGCGTTCTAGGTCAAGCTTCCAATCGATACAACTCAGTAGTTCGTTGCTATTTCCTGGTTTTTGAGCTTTGAAAATGTCTTCTTTCATTTCCAGCTACGTAGGAACTTCCGCCATTTCACGGGAGAGTTTCATTTTTATTTTCATTCATTTTCTAAAGTTCGAACTTTTCAAATGTTTCCTTAAATGAAGTTCAATTCTTTTTCAAATGTATTTTTTTTATATGATAAATACTTCATATGGCTACCTTTTAATATTTAAACTTCCACATTTTACAAATTACGAATTTCCTTCTTCCATTTTTAATACTTAAAATATAAAATGCGAATTTCATTCTTTGAAATTGAAATTGTTTTAATAATTTCTAATTGCATATTTTATTTATTAATGTATTATTTTAAACATTAATATTTATTTATATATAAATAAATATTAATTTTAATATTAATACATTTAATTAATAAAATATACAAATATATTATTATTTATACATTCCTTATGTATATATATATATATATATAAATAATCACCTTATTAATATATATAATATATATATAAATATATATTTAAATCTTCTAGATAATAATACTTGAATATCATTTATATCAAGATATTAGGCGGAATGTGTACGTGTAAACATGTCTACATATACTCCATGTATATACATATATATGCGTATATACATGTCGATACATATGTACGAGCATATCCATTTGCTTAACATACATATGTATTGATATGTCTATACATTTAGATATGTGTATACAGTGTATACATGTATATACGTACCCATTCAACCTTTACCACATTCCTTCTATTTCGTTCATTCACAGGGATTCACAGTATAGTCAGACTGACATTTAATCAATCACATCATATAAAGCATAAGGAAGTAAATCAAACTCCTAAGCCTATGGATGACTTTTCTAGACTAACTTATCTAACTTGGTTTCTCAGAACCTATACTGACGTGTGTGTATGCTCATTTGGTACTCGTTACTGCTTACCCGACCAAGTTCTTCCCCGAGTGATATTTCTCCTCTGTCCGGAGGATCAGTCTTCATACTTGCACACCATGACATGACATCGGCAGTCATATGCTCATAACAAAGCAGAATACATAAAACATTTCAAAAGTTAGATTATTCATTAATCAATAACCTTCTATTCTCCTTTATGCAATATTTCACCAAGAATAACATCAAATGAAACATCATTCATATTGAAAACAAGGTTCAAGCATCATTAATTCACCTCTAGAATTCACTTTTACTCTATCTAGTGATGGTAAATTGTAACGTCACAATTTGGGATGTAACAGTCAATATCATCTCTAATAATGAAAACAAACAAACAAATTAATAGAATGAATCATAGAACAATAAAAAAATTCACTTTCTTGTCACAGCTCACTAATGTGGGTATCCATAATTTACTGGTTATGAAAATAGGCAGCAGGCTTGTTGTGTGTTAGACTATGAAGATTCAAAATAATTTTAGACTCAAACCTACATTAATAATTATAAAAAAAATCTAATATAAATCATTATGATAATCAAGATAATAACCAACTCTAAATTCTAAAACAGAAAATGAAAATTAAATTCTTAAAAGCAATAAATAACTTTAAAAAACACCAAAAAGAATTGAAAGCCAGATCAAATGTGTAAAAGAATCATTTGAAAGCTTATATTTATATAAGTTTAAATTTAATAGAATTGCCAATGCTGTCGCTATGATGAAATGAGTTATTTTTTATTAAGGCTATTCCTATTTGGATTTGTCTCATGTAAATTAGTGGAAAAAGACATACATTTGTCTTTTTTAATTTATTTTGACAGCGGGCATTCTGCGCATTTTACTCAAATTGGTGCTTCCAATGAAGACAATAAACAAAAAAGAGAAATATCTCTCACCTTGAGCAATCTCTCAGAATTAACTGCTTATTTTTCTCTTTGACAGACTTTATTAATATTAATATATTTATGTAAAATTATTTTTCAGTTGAGAAAATTCAAATAATATCACAGAATTATCTGCTTATTTTTCTCTTTGACAGACTTTATTAATATTAATATATTTATGTAAAATTATTTTTCAGTTGAGATAATTCAAATAATATCAATGAAAGGTAAATTTTTTAATAAATAATGAATGAACATATTTATTATGTATAAAATAAAAATTATTTAAAATCAAGTTTTTCTGTTTAGACTGTAAGAATTAGGTAGCCTCTCCTATAAACTGCAGTGTGACTGGTGATGCTGGCATGACATGTCTTCTGTTACCATGGGGACAGAGGGGAGACTAACCTCATGACCTCTTGCCTGCAACAGGGTGCTTTAGCCAATTGAACTAAACCCCTGCCTCTAAAAACCTAAAATATAATTATGTAATTTTAAAATAATTTTAATTCCATCACATTCTATAAATATTTACTCACATACAGTTATCTTATATAAAATTGTTTATAAAATATAAATAACTATTACAATGAGTTTTCAACAACACCAATCATTTAAACGCAAGAATAGTTATCCATCACAGTCAGAAATGATAATATGATCGTATCTCCATCAATCACCTTTGACAAATGACCACTCTTCTCTTATCTGCACTGGATTTTTTTTACTTAACAAGACAGTTTGATGTTGGAAAGCAGGTGGGAACCACAGTTGAGAAAAAATACAAGGTGTGGGTAAGTTGAAAGAGATAATGGAGTTTGAAAGAGTTTAAACAACTGATGCAGCTGTATAATATTTCATCTCTATCAATAGAATAAAGCAAAAGCACAGGCATCTAGATGAGGTCACTTTCTGATGAAGTGTCTGTACTATATAGGGGAGGGACAATAGGATCCTATACCACTTACATATTCCATCCTTAGCTTTGGAGGCCAAGCAAAGCCCAATTGTCTGGTGACTGTGTGAGTGGTGCATGAATGAGAATGAGAATGAGCATGAAACCATGTCTCATTCCTGGGATTGAGTACTTGAAATTCCTTTGAGAATATGTACTATCATTGAGTACTTTATTAATGGGTGATTCAGAAACGCTGCTCCACCTTGCTTTTGAAATAGAATGATTCCTTAACAGTTGAAGGTCTAGAAAAACTAGACTTTTTCTTAAAACTTTTGCTAAAGCTAATTGAGAATTTTCTTTTTGTTAAGGTTTATCAACTTTAAATTGCCTTTATTGACCATTTGGGAGCTTTCCAGTTGTTGGGATGGAACTAGTACTTTCCAACAGCTAAATGTTCCTTGATCATCAGTGCTTGCTGATGAGAATCTCAGGGAGACATTGGCAGAACATAAGTTGGAGGTGGAAACCATGTCAGCATTCATCATTGTGCATAGAGTTAAAGGTCCTTTGAAAGTTTGAATTTCAGATGAGAATTCATGATAAGGAAGATGTCAAATCTAAATTTGGAGTGAACAGCTAAGGCATCTGTGAGAAAATCTGGAATGATTAAATGATGAAATTCAATTAAGTTTTAAATAATACTAAAACTTCATTAATGTTAGTAGTTTATTAACGGTGATCTTATCAACATGGTTTGTGCTTTATGCAATAATTTTTTTTTTCAATTCCTAATTCTATATAACGTCTCAAGATTTAATATAGGTTGCAGTAAATGTCTTCAAATACTCTCAATAATATATCACAACCAATTTGCCTTCGCATAGTCTCAATAATATACTATCCATCCATTTCCTTTTCTAATATAAAATATTTACTAGAAGTACTCTAATATAAAGAATTTACTAGCAGTTATATTATGATTATGTTGATAAGATAAAATGTAATATTTTTGGCATACAACAAATTCATCGCTAGCAATTCACCGAGGAAAATTCATCATGGGAAAATTCACCGCCATGACAATTCACCAGGCGAAAAATTAATTGCATGAATTTTTGGCTGTTAATTTTCCATGGCGGTGAATTGCTGGCGGCAGTGAATTTTCCCACGATGAATTGTTGACGATGAATGATCAGTGAATTGCTAGCTGTGAATTTTCCTAGAGTCAATATTTTTATATGTAGGAGAGGTGTTTACATTGTTTATTTAATTTTAAAAATAAATATTAGATATATTTATTTGTACAGTCATTCAATAGTTTTTAATTAGACATATTATTCAAAAAATGTAACATTAAATGTAATAAATTATAGTTGATAGAATAGGTATTTTAATTTTCATCACTATAAATGATCATAAAATGACTAATGTAGTCTTTTTTATGGTGCTACAACAATTGAAACATTGTTTGCTACATCTATTACAATAGTTATAAATGAGAGAGAAGTGTCAATAGCAAATGATGTCTTTGCTAGTATGTAAAATAATGAAGTGGTGCAAATGTGACAAACAATTTATTTCATCTAATATTTACAATAATGATAATTATAAAATAAGTGGAGAGATAGGGGAATCAAACTTTTGTATGATTGTCTTAAATGTCCTTCCTTAACATAACATAAGCTACACATTCTAGTAGTCTTCCTCATAATCGTTCGAGTAAAAATGAAAAAATATGTGAAGTGATACAACATCGATCACTTGATCTCACTTGAATCTTTGTGCCATAATTACATGTCTATTAATAATATTAGAATCTTTTACTATCACTTTAGATACATAATCCCAACAAAGAGAGTAAGTTGAACTCTTAGCAAATAGTATAATCTAGATCCATGAGGTAACATCTTAAATTTTCAATTATTCTTTGTGAAAAAAATATTTTAATTTGGTCAAAGAACCTATAAATATTACTTGATATCACCTTCTAAGATAGCTCCATAGTGATCCACATGATTAGTTAAGGGATACCTTGCAAAATATATATTATTTATTACTCCTATAGAACACATATTTAAAATCTTGTTTTATTTTGTAGAGTCCACCATTCAAGAGTAAGATGTGTTATAATAACATCTATAAAATATGCATTCATTACATGAATAGTGATGAGAGCTTCTTCCTATCCCAAGGTTTCCATTATTAAATAATCATAACCTTAAATATTGAATTCTCAACTATTTAATATGAGAGTCTTGATCATTTAAGTCAATTTGTTAGCATAACAACTAGAGAGTAACAAATCTAGAAAATCATATAAAAGAGGTAGTGAATCCTTTGGATTTGTTCTTATGGTTACCATAGTAACTCTAGAATTTTAACCTACTTGAATTCCATTTATAAATTTTATGAAAAAAAATGAAAACATAAAGCAAAGCATTAAAATAAGGATTAGTGTTTCTGAAATAAAATGCAATTATATTATGAATATTTTAAATTTTTACATAAAATAATAAATTTATAAAAAAGAGGCAATTTTTTCACTTCATTTAATTTACACCTAAGTATATATTTATAGATTCTACTAACATAAAAGTTACTACATAAAATCATTAAATAGTGAGAAAGGGATGGTCTATTTTAAAAAAGATCTATCACATTTTACTGAAAATTAAATCTATATTATTAATAATAAAAATATATAAAAGTCAGTTCACATGGGTGGAGTTGGTTTGAGTCTTGGGTATGCTCCCTGAGGTCTTGGGTTCGACTCCAAGGCCCAGACTTAATTGATGCATGTGGTTTGCAGGCACTTGCGCACATCCCAAGGGATTAGTTTCGCCTCAACTTACCTCTCCAAAATAGAATGTGAGCACTGAATTGAATCACGAGATACCCTGGAATCATAACTAAAACTATATTAACTTATAAAACTCCAAAAACAATTCCAACACAAATTATACATTAAAATAAAAGGTTTATGTATATCACATAGAGTGGAGTCTAAAAAAGTAGTTAAGCGAACTTATATACCCTTAACAAAATTAGGAATACTGAAAGCAATGAGACTCAATCATCTACTTGATACCTTAAAAATGAGTACAATCCTAAACGATTCTATTCTTAGCTTGCAATTTTGTCTTCATACTCAAATACGTTTTCTTTGTATACTTATTTACTCCGTACAAGTCGAATGAAATATCTTAGGCAAGCCAGTAAGTATTTTAAAACTGTAATGAAATGAAATGAAATGAAATATTTTAATGACGTCCACGAGGCCAAAGAAGCCTATGGGACCCAAGATCAGCACCGGAACAACACACAGCACAGCCCTAGACACAATGGAGGTGCCGTTCGAGATCAGCCCTTCGAGAGTGAATTTTGATGATGAAGTTTGCAATTTTGTCGAGTCTTGAATCTTCAAACAAGGTATTTAAATTGTCAACCTGCACCGCATCCCCATAGCTGGCCCGGATGTCTTTATAAGCTGAGCATTCTATGATAAAGTGCCATTCTGTCTCCACCATACCTTCGTTACAAAAGCGGCATATTCTATTTTCCCACTCTTCTTTAGGAACCTCCCACCTACCCGTTTCACACCTAAGATGGTGTGAACTAGTCCGCAATTGGGCTATCAACATTTTTGCTTTCCATTTGATATTCGCTCCTATATAAGCCTTTTCTTCATGGTCCCTTGTGGGATTGAATTCTTTGATATAATAATCCTTTTTACGCCCTGTTTTTTTCGTCCATATACCATATTTAAATTTTTCTCTCACGTAATTTTTTATTTCTCCATTTGTGTTTGGACACTCATGCATCACAATATCCCATTTCTTCATCCACTTGATATTAAGTTTCATCCATGTGTTCTTTCTTCTAGTTAGCTCCTCTTTCATAATTAGCTTAGGCCATCTATGATCCTCCATATTCTGGACCTTCTTTAAGTAGCTTAATAACCGGGTCATCGCTGAGGCCTCCAGAGGAAAAGTACCGGTCTCAGCCAATAAAATTTCATAAGGCACTGCAGTCTTAAGCTTGAGGCTGCATATAATTAGATGTTTTTGTATCCTTTCCACTTGTCTCCATTTCTGATCTGACATGCTGCTGCCCCAGATTTCACACCCATAGAGAATTACCGGAGTAACAAGAAGACCAAAAAGCGTTCTTTTAGTTTTCCAATCCCATAATTCGGCATTTCTACATCTATTTTGCAAAGAGTACAACGCTTTCCAGCCTCCTTGAATTCTTTTTGCTCTACATGTTTCCCAGCTAAGCTTGTTGTGAAAATCAAGCCCAAGGTACTTATACTCATCCACTATTTCTAGTGGCTTGCCTTCAAAGATAAATTCAATCTGCTGTTTTTTTCTTCGCAGTGAGAAGATCATTATTTTGGTTTTTGAAGTGTTCACTTGCATCCCGACCTCTTGACAAAACGATTCAAGGGCCTTCAAATGTTTTCTCAAATCATGTGCAGTTTTAGCAATTAATATGAGGTCATCGGCATATAACAGTAATTTTATTACAAAGTTGGCCAAAAGGATGCCTTCCCCACCAACCTTGTCAATCCATTCTTCCAGCTTATCAATGTAAAGCCCAAATAGCGTTGGGGAGAGCGGGCAGCCTTGTTTGACACCAATGTCACTGCCAAAGCATTCTGACATACCATCATTGGTTCTGATTTTAGCTTTGACCTGCTCGTAGAGCCTATGAGCAGCCGCCCTAAGCTCATGCGGAACTCCCAAATCCTCCATTCTCTTCCATAGCTTGTTCCGAGGGACCGTGTCAAAGGCTTTTTTAAAATCAACAAAGCAGCAATAGGCTTCGTCTCCTTGAATGTCCCAAATTTTTTCAATCAAAAATCTAAGGGTAACCCCATGATCAATAGTGGAGTGCTTGGGCCTAAAACCAGCTTGACCTTTTGCTCTTTTCCCCTCTTTTTCAGCCCAGCTGCTAATCCTGCGTTCAATCATGCTTCCAAAAAGTTTCCCCATAAGAGGGTTAACCATAATAGTTCGGTAGTTTGATGGGTTATTTATGTCACCATTTTTGTGCAAGGGGATAACAACACTAGTGGTCCATCCTTCTGGGAAGCCTTCTTGATTGACCCTGTTGAAAATGTTCTTAATACAAGGTGCAAGGACCTCAACACCCCACTTTAAATGTTCTGCTTGCAGCCCATCAATATCTTGTGCTTTCCCTCCTGCCAACCTTCTTATGCCTTGACTGATATCCTCTACAGTGAAAAGTTCGGTGGCTGCCTTGATTATTGGGGGTCTATGTTTATCCTGCTCACGCTCATAAAGAAGTTTTGCATAGTCTAGCCATTGAGAGCTTGTAATATTATTTTTCATTTGTTTTCTTTTCTGTTGTAGCTCCTTCCAAAATTTTGGTAAAATATTTTCGTTACATCCAGGTTGCATGTACCCAAACAATGATCTATTCCCTCTTTAGTGGGGCCATCCTATCTTTCCTTGGATTTCATAGCTTCTCCATTTTAAAAATTGACCTATTTTATAAAATTTATAGAATATTTTTTTAAGATTTAGTGGTCAAGGTATTTATAGCGATCTTATATTTGAAAATAAAACTAATATCTCAAAATATAATTATAGATTTTCCAAAAGCATATAATACTATATGTAGAGTTCTACTATCAATATTAAGATGTGTTATCAAACTATACAAAGGGACAACACAAAATGTTCTAAAGCCAAAACCTACAATTACATCAACTCAAATGTAGGAAAAAAAGCTAACTATCATCTTTAGAAAATCCCCAACCTCTTTTCCAATAGCTACATCTGTGCAATCCACAACATATTCTTCAACCCACATCACCAGAATAGGCATCTCTCCAATAGAAATGACACTTTGATAAGCCCCAAAAACACAATCCAAAATGCAGATCTTTCTGATGTATTTCATGGTGCAAAGAGTTCCTTTAGAAGATTGGAAGAGTGAATTCACTTTCAACCTCTACGCTACCATTCTTATTAATTACTCTAGGAGTCTATCTTTTAACTTTTAAGTAGTATAATTAGAGTTAAATAAAATTTTAAAAGTTTTAAAAATATAAAGTTCAAAGATTATAAGGCATGTTCAAAGTTATATAAACAAGATGAAGGTTCTAATTGTAAAAATTAGAATTGTGGATGTAAGATTAAATCCAAATAAAGAGGAAGTCAATTTTTATTCCATCAGTACATAATAAACGTAGTTGTAATAATGAAAATTAGAATTGAATCACAATACATAATAATTATAGCTCTGATAATGAAAGTTAGAGTTGAATCATAAGACACATGTTAGAATAGACCATCTACTTGTCACATCTCTCTTTATCAATCTAATATTTATTTGTCTTTGATTCCATATTATACATAAACATGGATCATATACTTAAATTGATTATATGCTAATTATTTAATTAATTAGTTAATCTAGATAATTAGAAATTGAGCTCATATCTTTATTTCCTTTTTATTTCTAGAGGTAAATAAAGTTGTTTTTATTAATTTAAACATCTTTTTCATAGTTAAGTACACCCATCTCTCTTTATCAATCTAATATTTATTTGTCTCTGATTTCATATTATACATAAAAATGGATCACATACTTAAACTGATCGTATGCTAATTATTTAATAAATTAATTAATCAAGATAATTAGAAATTGAACTCATATCTTGATTAAATAAAGTTGTTTTTGATGAGTTAAGTACACCCATTGCTCTTTATCAATCTAATATTTATTTATGTTTTTGATTCCATATTATGCATAAACATGGATCATATACTTAAATTGATTATATGCTAATTAATTAATTGGTTAATTAATCTAGATAATTAGAAGTTGAACTCATATCTTTATTTTTTTTTAAATCTAGAGGTAAATCAAGTATTTTTTAAATAATTTAAACATCTTTTTCATATAATAGTAATTAGCTTTTCATCCACACATTGTAATTAAAATTGATAATGTAACCTAGCTCTATATGTATGAAAATAAATGAGTATGAGAGTATTATAATAAATGATTTGTAAGACACAAGATTTGTTTGAGGTTTTAATAATGAGATAGTAAGTTAAATAAGCTTCATTATAGGACAAACTTATTAGTCAAGGATACTTGAAATAAAGTAATACTAAGATATTTGACCTAAAAGAATTCTAATGCTTTACCCTTATAAACATTGTCTTTAAATGCAATTAGTATTAGGTAAACAATTCATAGTCATTATCTTGGGGTGGGGGACCTATCTCGATTGGCTAAAGCGTCCTATTGCAAGCAAGAAGTCACAAGGTCTAGTCTCCCCCCATCCCTATGGTAACGAAGGGCGTGTAGAGCTAGCATCACCAATCACATGAAAAACTCATAATCATTACCTATAAAATAAATACTAAATAAACTATTTATAACCATAAAAATAAATTCTTATGAACCACTATTCATATTTATAATATTATTTAATGAAATAAACAATATTCTTGATGTGACGCCATCTCCAATTTTCCTCTATTATTAACCTTTGACAAATGGTGTTAGTCTACTCAATGTTCTTTCAATAACCCTGCCACTCATTGGTCAAGAGTTTTCCTCATTGCAAACTCTAGGCAGACATGACGCTCTTGAAGTTGAAAATGTGAATTGGTTTTAAGGCCCAACCACATTATTCAATGAAAACACTGCTCCCACCAATCCCTACCTTGAAAAACTTTTGTCAAATCTTGCAACTGGATAGTTCATAAAAGTTTTCATATGATTAGACATTTCATTTAACTCTGTTATCAAAATGTTCTAGATGAAGTCATTTTTTGATAGTCCCTTAGGTGATGGACAGTTGGATCCTCCTATACCATTAAGATATCAATGTATTTCATTCTTAGCTTGTGGGACTTTGTGACAGGTGCATGAATCAAACCATCTATCACTCCTCAGATTGGGTACTTGAAATCCTTTTATGAATTTGTACTCTAATTGACTCCTTTACTTTACTTGCCCCATTAATCATTCACAGACAAATACGGACTTTCCTCCAGAATGATTCCTCCAACTGAGATTTCTTTCCATTTGAGGATCTAGAAGAACATGACTTTTTTTTGCAGTTTATGTTAAAGTATTGATATGTTCATGATTGCAATTTCTTTGGGTAAGGCTTCTCAACTTTAAACTGCCTTTATGGACCATTTGTGGGCTTTCGAGCTGTTGGGGATGGACCTATATCTAAAAGCCTAGATTCCTATCCCAAAAATTCAGAGGGGCATTAATGCTCTTTCTAGAAACATCTTTTTTCCATTAAGCATCAGTGCCTACTGGTGAGAAACCAGGGAGATTTTGGCACACCATGCTTTAAACGTTGTCAACTTTCACCATTGTCCATCACAGTAAAGTTGCTCTGAAAGTTTGATTTTAATTATATTGAACTGTGCAGAGCATTGACAACATAAGCAAAATACCAATTCTAATTTGGAGTGAATAGGTAAGTTAAACAATGTAAAAAGGCTTATAGAGTAAACATTTCTTCCACTTCAATACTCTCTTCCTCAGTTTTTTGGAAAGCTTTAACAGTTTGATATGAATAGTACATGTTTGCTACGGGCAATGGATCTAAGAATGTTCCAACTTTGTTTGGTACTTCTATAAAAACTATAGATGAAAACACTTGAAATAAGTAATATTTTTACTCTTGTAATGGTGCAAACTAGATACCATGTATTTTTTCTTTTCATTTGGACCCATTTAGATTAGATTGTCTTTAGTGTCTTGTTTTGCATAACATTTGTTAAATCATTTTAAATTTAATTTAATTTTATCTACTCACATTTTCAAGAATAGTCTTATATCTAAATTCATCTATTCACCTATGCAAATCAAATTTGTGCACATCAAAAGAATTTAGTTCATTTTTATGATAAAGAAGTGACCCTACAAATTTTTAAATTTTAATTTTAATTTAGGTCTAAGTCAATTATTTCTTACTAATTTTAATGTAAAAAAATTCAAAGTGCATGCAAGAGTCTTTTATAAAAGAAAAAAAATATAGTTATGTTCTAGAAAATAAAGGAAATCCATCTAAGCATCACATAACATTATCATTCAAGCATAGAGCACTCACTGCATCATCAAGCTTACATCAACACCTATATTTAACAAAAGATTGGGCATTGTTTAATGATTATTTGTTGTCTTTTATCTTTGTTCTAAAAGTGTTATATTAGACTTGTGGGTTTGGTCAATTCGGAGATCTTTGTCTAGCAAACTTCTCAAAGGTGTTCACCAGCACTACTTAATTTATAGATTAAGATTTTATGAGGTAAAGTGAATATGTTTCAATTGCCCAGAATCTCATAGATTATTTTTGTGTACAAAGGTTCATTCCACAAGGAGGATTCACTTTTATGAGTGTGTAATTTAGTTATCCATGCATGGATTGGACCTAGAGAAAAGAAAAAGTCTATTAAAATAGTATGCCAAAGCATCACAAAATTAGATCCACTAACAAAACATGGATTGGATCACCAAGCAACAATATTCAACTGTACAACATCAAGTCCTACATTAAGCTAATTCCTTATACTTTTCTTTTTTTATTATGAAAAGTGTGCTTGTACATTTCAATTACTATCCTAGCTCCTTAATCTGGGGTTAGATTTCTACTTGTATTGAGTTCATTGCTTTACTCTATAGATCATATTAGAAAAAGTCAATTTATTTCCTTTTTCATTTTGATGACTTACCTAATTCTACACCCCCTTAAAGGTCTTTGCCTTATCATTTTATTTCTAATTTATTTTCTAGATCTAAGCCTCTTTTAATATTTATATTAATATCCATTTCCTTGTTTCATCCTTTGTATTAGTTTTGGATTTATGTATTGACTTTATTCCTAAGTTTCACCATCATCTTATTTTCCTCTAAAAATAAATCCTTGTCTTAATCGTAGTGAATCAAATTTTAGTTGATCGTGCGACCTTTATTGGTACAATGGATTATAATCATAATGAGGAAAGTGATTTAATTTATGAGGCAAATGTGGAAAAAATGGTTAATATTATCTATTAAAATACACAATTACTTTTTCATAAGCCTGCTACTTTAGATAGTGTTGCTTCTCCTACACATTTGGTTGATGCTCTTCATAATTTATGGATCAATAAATCTTTTGGTTTAGATGTTCTTCAAGGCATCGGTGTTAGGTTTATCTCTTCAAACTCTTTACATGACACATCTTCGCCCTCCCCACCTAACCTTATCCTTCAATTATCACTCCAACTTTTAGTGTTTCTCATGCTATCACTTTTAGAGCAGAGCATTATCCTTATGTTTTGATCTAAAATATTGATTGTTGCTGCAATTAAATGACCTAAGGTATTTCTCCACTTAGTCAAGGAAGACTAGTTCATGCGTTCCTTCACAACAGATCTTATTTTGTTGTTTTGGAGCATCTTAAGGTTGTATTCAAGGTTGTAGAATACTTGGTATGATCCAGATCATCATATAGATGAAGGTAGAGTTATATTAAGGCACAAAAAACTAAGTGTTTTCTAGTTTAGATGATCTAACACTTGTTATAGCAGTAATAATACTAAATACCATGGTGCATTTAGGTTCATGCCAAAAAAAGCATCCAATTTTTTGGAGTAATTAGGACATCACTTGATTCATTAATTAATTATCAAGTCCCTTATTACTTTAGTTCACTTAAGCTAAACCTAGGAGTGCTTTTTTTATTATTTGTTTGAATTAAATATAGGACAAGTTGTCTCATTGCATGAGATTAGAACACTTGTCACTATCTAGTCAAATCCTCATCTAGGGTTCTCTTTTGCATGCTTTTATAAAGCTTGCACATTCATTGTAATAATTCAATTAAGAACCATTCAGGTTAATACATTGCACTAATCAGTGCTCTTCTGGATTCAATCTTTTCTTTCTTGGTTGCATAGCAAATCAATTGCTTTGATCTTTCTTTTGTGATAAGATAGTTGCTTGCAGGTGATTTCTGGGTGTTGTGGAGTTCAATCATCAACTTCAACATGGTATCAGAGCTCCAGATCTATAGCCTTTCATCTAGATTTTGAGATATCAGGTATCTTGAGAAAAATATTATGGTTTTTAAATCTATTTTTCCAAAAAATAAAAAAATCATCATCAATTTTGCTTTTTTTCTTTTTAATTTTTTTCTTTCAAAAAAGCACAAAAAAGGAAAAAAGAAAAAAAGCGTTTAAAAAAATTTCACCACCCACTAGCCACTAGCTAAAGTTTTATTCCTTTTTGGACCTATTTTCGTAAATCGATCATAACTTGGGCATACTGTGTCAAAATTGGGAAAACAAAATATCATCAAAAAGCTGGTTCCAAGAACTTTCTAGTGGTGTAGGTTTCATCATCAAATTTTATTGTTGGTTCTTGTTATTATTAGTCAAAGTCAAATCTTCATTTTGTGCTTTCAAGCTCATAAATTTTTGCTTGTATCTCTGATTTTCATGATTCAAGCGGTGTTGGAATGGTATTTAAGAGCTCTTCAGATCTATTCATGCACTTTTTCCAAGATCTACCCCAGGTACATTTTATTTAGTATTTTGTATTTTCATAATTCTCTCAATTAATTGGACGTCTTGGCACCTGGAAAGGATCTGTTTGCATAGGATGGCATATTTTGATCTGATTTATCAGTATTGAGGTTATTAGTCTCTGATTTTTTCATTTGAGTGAATATCATTTTTTTTGTTCATCCTTCTGTGATCATCTTAAGCAAGGATAACTATGAGTCTTGGTGAAATGGAATTTTGACACATCTCAAGTGGCTTGATATTTTACCTTATCTGTATGGACTCATACATACACAAGACACACCGGGGAGTTTATCAGCATGGGGCATCATCTAAGATCATATTGTAGGGGTTATTTGTTCTAGTGTTGATCTTGACACTGTGTTGTATCAGACATTGAATTTCCCCACACACTTTGGACTCGACTTTGGGAGATCCTTGGAGACCTTCATATTTCTTCATACCCAAAGGATCGTGTTATAGATTTTCTCATCCCTCTTGCAAATGCATATTTCATACCCTCTGATGACAATACTTTAGAGGAGCTTGAGTATATCACAGGTCTTGCATGTTTTGATGGTTCAGAGAGTTGTCTTCATGTTCCCATTCTTCAAATTGAGACTACATCATCATATTCTGTTGTTCCTAATCAATTTGACATTGCCACATCTTTGGTCCCTATTGGTTCAGTATAACAAGACATCCATCTTCTTCCAAACATGGCTACTTGGGATTCAAATCTAGCAAATATATCAGATCCTTGTTTGTAGATTCCTATATTGTAGATTTGGAGGATTACTTTGAGGAAATTCATCTCCTCTTTGTCTGCAGCCACATCAATGTTGTTGGCCCACCATCTTCATCGTCTTTGCAGCTAGTTTTATATCAGTCTTCACAGGATTCTGGATTGACATCATCATTTTCTAACATGTGGATACATGAGAAATTTTCAGAGGCACACACCATTTAGATTTGTATTCTAGCATCACCCATTCTTTTGGATTGGCTTCTCCAATCACTAATGGATCTATTTCTTCCTAAGGGGAGAAATGTTGTTTGCAGGCAATGGATCATATTTTGTCTTCAAGATTTCATCATTGGTACGAGAGATATTTCTTTATGGGGGGATTCATATCCCCATTTTCTCTCTCCTATCAAGGGGACATCTATTGTACTTTTGTGATAGAAGTAGTCCTTTGGGGTCACATTGAGTCCTCCTTCTATCCTTCTTTCACTAGTGCATTCATTTATTTTTCTCTCTTTTGAAGAGGAGTTTTTCCTATGAGGTTTTCTCCTTTTCTCTAGTTATGAGAGATTCATTTATTTGTACATGGGTACCTCATCAAGACTTGTATCCAAGACTCATACATGCATCCATCATTGCATTCTACATCAAGTTTTTTTAGCTTCTCCCTAAGTTGATCTTAAGGGGAGGTGTTGGAGTAATTAGGACATCACTTGATAATTAATTAACTATTAAGTCCCTTATTACTTTAGTTCACTTAAGCTAAACTTAAGAGTGCTTTTTTATTATTAGTTTGAATTAAATATAGGCAAAGGTGTCTCATTGCGTGAGATTAGAATACTTCTCACTATCTAGTCAAATCCTCATCTAGGGTTTTCTTTTGCATGCTTTTATAAAGCTTGCACATTTATTGTAATATTTCAATTCAAAACCATTCAGGTTAATATTTTGTACTAATCACTGCTCTTTTGGATTCAACCTTTTCTCTCTTGGTTACATATAAAATCAGTTGCTTTGATCTTTGTTTTGTGATAGGATTGTTGCTTGCAAGTTATTTTTGGGTGTCGTGGACTTCAATCATCAACTTCAACAAATTTGTGGTGAATTCATGTTCACTCCTAGTCAAGCCAAGAAAGATGTTTCAAGTCAGATAGTTCTAGGAACACAAAGAGTTTTATTAGTTTATTTCAACTTTTTGTCATTGGTTTAAGTACTTACACACTTGGGGGATGAAGGAAGCTATATTAAGCACATTTGAATAAGGAACAAATTTTAATAGCACTCATTTTTGTGGAACTTTTCTAATCATATTCAAATTTCACTACATTACTATTCATTTGTTTCACAGTGGAGGTAAGGAACTTACACCCCTTGTGTTGGATTTTTCCCCTATTTAGGATTTCTTGAGGTCAAATCTTATTTTTCATCATTATATTTTATGTATTTTGTTGTTCCATATTTACCATTTTGTGTGTTGATGTTTGAATGAAAACTAATTATTATTGTCTGAGTAATAGTTCTAATAACACCAAGTTTTCATTTTTGGGAGGTGTTTTTTAGGAGTCATACATGATGAATCTATTGTCCAGGTGAACTTTTTGGGAGTATCTCTCACTTTATAGATCATATTGGTATCACAAAAAGTTAGAAACACATATAGATTAAATTTTTTTGTTCATGTGGTGGGATTAAGTTCTATTTTTGTAACATAATCTAGTGGAAGTGGATATTTGAGTATTATGGACATGCTTAAAAGTGTGTTTCTTTCTATTACATGAAATTCGGGGATAGAGAAAAGTCCCAATGATGAAGAATAACCCAAGATCGCTGATGTAAGCAAGGTGGTGATGACTCTCTAAACAACTCAATCTGATCAGACCTTAGCAAGGAATCAACTTCTTACAACACAATTCACCCCCTTTTCACAAACACACTCCTAGAGGCTTGTAGCCCTCAAAACTTGTCTTTGCACAAAATATTTTGAAGAAGGTCATACAAAGGCCTGAGAAACATCAATTAAGACTTAACACAGAACCAACACAACATCCCCAAAAGGTTTCAAGTGACTTCTTTGTAACAACATAGAGATCCAATACACTACCCATGTTTTAGGCTACTAAATTAGCCCTATTTTACAAAGGAAGTACTTCCCAAACACTTGATAAATACCCAAAATCACTTGATGGTTTTAAATTGTGACTCAAAACAACAGAATCCATCACCAATTTATAGATTCAAGCATTCTAGAACGTTGCACCATGAAACCCTCATTTTCATGCAAAAACACTAGGGTTTATTGGAACTCTTATCACCCGGGATTTTCTGACACAACCAATACATCCAAAACCTTACTTATACCCTAAAAAAACTCACAAATCCATTACATAGACCACTCTCTCACTATTTTTCCAAAACACTACTTTGACACCTCCATTCACATGGAAAATCACCTTTACCAGCCCTAGGACTTCACCCAATTTCACACAAGCCCACTCCTCTGCCTACCAAATCATGCACAAAACTAAATTACATTGTTTAGGACCCATTCCATGAGTTACAATAAATACAGAAAGTGGAGTGGGTCATTTTTCCATTTTAGAAGTCCTTCAACCCTTTAAAACTGTATAAATAGGGCTGCTACAGAAAATGTAGGAAATGTCCCTCTAATTTATGAGTTACACTCTCAAATTGGAATCAATTGAAAGATAAATCATGCATCTACAAAAAAAAAAAAAGGATTCATATCATTTAATGACTGTACGGGTTTGTATTGTAAGTGCAAAGTTCAGAAAACACAAAATTTTGCAGAAAATGTGGTGTATTGTTTTGAAATATTCAAATACAACTTCAACAACTGATGTATGAGACTTTGAGAGGATTTTATACATATTACAATCAGAAACCAACCACCAAATTCCTATAACTACCTTTCAAATTCCCATGACCCTTCATATTCTAAAAATTGCATTTTGACAATTTCTTGCTCTTGACAACATTTGCATTTTTTGGAACTTTTGCGTAATTGACACCTAAGACACAAATCACCCCCAATTACATAATAGATGGTATCAATAGACCTTATTTAGAATAAATATACCCAACCTAGAACCAAAATAACTTAATACCAATTCTTGACAAATCAACCTCCATGTGTGATCTCATGTGCTTGGGTGCATCTGCACCATTCAACCCCACAGAAAAAGAACTCATGTCACATGAGATAGGGCTTATTCCATGCTTCATATCTGATTCACACACACTCTGACCTACAAAATACTTCCTTTGATACATACATAGTGACCTTATAACCTACCTTGCACTCTTGACATTGTTTGCATATGAATTTGTCTTCACCTTTGCATGCAGACTTGATGATGGTCTTTCATATATTCCTTGATCAAAACTTGACTGTATTCCTTCATCTATACCTACAAACAAACATTTTTTAGTAATCCCTTGACCTATCTTCTTCTTTATCTCATCTCCATGCTTGTAACTACCTCTAACTTCTTGTGTACTCTATCTTTTCATTACTTTCATCAGACCTTTTACTTTGTCAGCAACTTGTACCTATGTACTGTTAGGGTTACAACCTATTGTACCATCATACTTACATCTTTATGTACCTACAGTTCTTGCTAGCTTTGAAAACTCACTTTCAACTATAGGACACATAATGGTCCCCACCAAAACATTCTCATTCAAATTCACTATTAACTCCTTCTTTACTACTATATCAACCTTCACATCTATTGTCAGAGCATCCCCATGCTTTGGATTGACTGAAACATCCAAATTTTTGTCTTCCCTCACAACATTTACAAGTTCCTTCTTCCCACACATAATCACCTTGGCTTTGCCCTTGTCATCTTCCACCAAAGGAGTCAAAACAAACTTACATCCATCCTTCTCTATAGTGTATTTGTTCTCTCTCCCATCATACAATTTATGCCTGTCATACTACCAGGGCCTAACTAGGAGTAAATGACAACAATCCATAGGCAAGATATCACAAACTACCTTATATTTATAGCCTCTAATCTAGAATTCAACAACAGCTTGCTCATTGACTAAAAGAGACTGCCCATCACTCAACCAAGACACCTTATAAGGTAACTCATGAGGAAATTTTTGCAAATTCAATTTGTTAACCATCTCACTTGACACCATATTCTCAGTAGATCCTAAATCAATAAAATTTTTGCATACCTTGTTTTTGCACCTACATGTGGTCTTGAAAAGACTCTTCCTTTGCAATGGCTCCATCTCCTTTGTTTCCTTCAATATGGTGTTTCTCATCATCAACATTTCACCCATCTCAGGAGTAGCATGTAAACTTGTAGAATTTGTACTCTCACACTCCTCTTGTACTATTTGTGCTCTCCTTTCAATCCTCTTTTCTCCACTTGATGAACTACCAAACTTTTCAGGACATTTCCAAAAATGATGACCATATTGATTACAATTATAACATCTCCCTAAAAAATCATTTGAATTTCTTCCACCACTGAATCTACCTCTACCCCTAAAACATCCTCTAGCATCAACACCTTGTTCCTTACCTCTATTTGCTTCTTCTTGTTCCTCAAATGGCTGCTTTTATGTACGGATTGATCCTCTCCCTCTTGTACTAGTACATCTTCCTCTAACATATTTTTTTTTCCTTCTTTTGATCTTTTCCTCCACCCTAATTGCCAATTGAAAACACTCTTCAACAGTCTTTCAGTTAGCAACAACAAGTTCATCTTGAATATTGAATTTGAGACCACCTAGATATCTAGCCACTTTTCAACTTCATATTCATCCCTTCTTGACCTTATACTTAGTTTATAAAATTCATCTGTATATATCTTGACATCTAGATCTTTTTGCTTCAAACCTTGCAATCTTTTATACAATTGAACTTCATAACCTTTTGGAAGAAACTTACCTTTCAATTTTTGTACCATCTTGTCCCAAGAAACTATTCTTGACTTTCCTTGTTTTCTCCTTTCTACTTGCTCGTAGTCCCACCATAGAAGAGTATGACCTTTGAGTTTAGTCTTTACCACCTTCACCATCTGCTCATTTGAAATGTCTTCACTTTCAAAGTAAATGTCCATAGATGCAATCCAATCAAGCAACTCTTCTTCATTTAAATTCCCACCATACATAGGAAGATCAACTTTTACCTTCATTGAATCACATTTAACTTCCTTGAGAAACTTTTCCATCCTTTGATCTTCAAGGTCTAATTCCTCATCAACATCTTCATATTCATCATCTTCCTCCTCTGTTTCACTCTCTTCATTCTCATCTCTTCTTTTCTTTGTCTCCAAGGAAGGAAGCATTTCCAACACAGTATTGTGTGACTCCAAAAGCTTAGCATGCTTCTCCTTCAGTTCCTGCAACTCTCTAGCAGCACCAAGACCCTTCAGAGACATCTTCACAAACTTGGCTATTCACCTTCCAATCACTTTTCTTCAAACCTACAAAATTCAACCACAAGAGACCTTGTCCCTAAAATTTGATACCACCTAATGTAAGCAAGGTGGTGATGACTCTCTAAACAACTCAATCTGATCAGACCTTAACAAGGAATCAACTCCTTACAACACAATTCACTCCCTTTTCACAAACACACTCCTAGAGGCTTATAGCCCTCAAAACTTGTCTTTGCACAAAATATTTTGAAGAAGGTCGTAAAAAGGCCTAAAAAAAATGAATTAATACTTAACACAGATCCAACACAACATCCCCAAAAGGTTTCAAGTGACTTCTTTGTAACAACATAGAGATCCAATACACTACCCCTATTTTAGGCTACTAAATTAGCCCTATTTTCCAAAGGAAGTACTTCCCAAACACTTGATAAACACCCAAACTTTCTTGATAGTCCTAAATTGTGACTCAAAATAATATAATCCATCACCAATTTATAGATTCAGGCCTTCTAGAATGTTGCACCATGAAACCCTCATTTTCATGCAAAAAACACTAGGGTTTATTGGAACTCTTATCACCCGAGATTTTTTGACACAACCAATGCATCCAAAACCTTAATTATTCCTTGAAAAAACTCACAAACCCATTACATAGACCACTCTCTTACTTTTTTTCCAAAACACTACTTTGACACCTCCATTCACATGGAAAATCACCTTTACCAACCCTAGCGCTTCACCCAATTTCACACAACCCAACTCCTTTGCCTACCAAATAATTCAAACACCTAAATTAAAATGTTTAGGACCCATTCCATGAGTTATAGTAAATACAAAAAGTGGAATGGGTCATTTTTCCATTTTAGAAGTCCTTCAACCCTTTAAAACTATATAAATAGGGCTGCTATAGAAAATGTATGAAATCTCCCTCTAATTTATGAGTTAGAATCTCAAATTGGAATAAATGGAAAGATAAATAATGAATCTACAAAACACAAAAGTATTCAGATCATTTAATGGTTGTACAGGTCCGTACAGAAGTGCAAAGTTCAGAAAACACATAATTTTGCAGAAAATGTGTTGTGTATTGTTTGGAAATCTTCAAATACAACTTCAACAACTGATGTATGAGACTTTGAGAGGATTTTATACATATTCCAATCAGAAACCAACCACCAAAAACCTATAACTACCTTTTAAATTCCCATGACCCTTCATATTCTAAAAATTGCATTTTGACAATTTCTTGCTCTTGACAACATTTGCATTTTTTGCAACTTTTTCCTAATTGACACCTAAGACACAAATCACCCCCAATTACATAATAGATGGTATCAATAGACCTTATTTAGCATAAATAGACTCAACCTAGAACCAAAATAACTTAATACCAATTCTTGACAAATTGACCTCCATGTGTGATCTTCATGTGCTTGGGTGCACCTGCACCAATCGCTTATGAATATGAATACACATCTTATAGTGGCAAGAATGTACCATTTAATGTAGATGAAAAGGTTTAAATACAAAAATTTTATGGATAAGTAAATACAAACAAGTTAGACTAATGAGTCTCACAAATGGAAGAATACTTCAACTTACATAAATTTATCTTTGACATAGTTTATATCTACTTTTTTAGGAGTTCTTCATCCCCATGTTCCAATTTTTTGAGACATTTTTGAGGAGGTTTTATTCTTCTCATTCTCTCTTCTAGATAAAATTTTTGTTTCCATTGAGTTTATTGCATTCTTTCTTCACATGTCCCCTTTTTCCATAGTTATAACACTACACTCTATTATTTTTACTTATAGTCTTAGATCTTCCCTGGAACTTGTCCTTAGGCCCCTTTTGGTCTCCTTTAGATCTACATCTTTCCTTGGACCTTTCCCTTGACATGAAGAGAATTTGATGAGCTATCCATAACCTTATTTATCTTTTCCTATGACAAGATTGTTACAACAAGATAATCCACATTTGAATCTTCAAGAATAGTACTAATAGAAATGATAAAATTCTCCCATGACTTAAGCAAAGAACAAGGTAAGATAATACACTTATCTTATTAATTTATCTTAACATCAACAAAAAGCTAATTGACTCAAAATTAAATTAACTAAATTTAAAACTTTTCTATTTAATCACCCTCCATTTTAAGAAAAAATATTTTTCTTTTTAAATATAACTTATTTCTCAAAATATTGTCTTGGTAGATCTCACCCAATCATTTCCATACATCATATGTTATTTTCTCTTCAAAAAAATTCAATAGTATAGAGTTTACAAGACAAAGATGGATGGTTCCATGTTATTTCTTATCCATCTTGATCTATATTTTCTAGTTTATTTTCATTTGTTCTTGCCAACTACTAATCCCTCTTTTCAAGCGGATCCTCTGTTTTCCAATTCCAAAACACATAGTTCGTTCCATTGAAATATTTGATATCCAATCAAGATGAGGATGTATATATAGATTATATATAAATTTGTAAAACAAATTTAACCAAAACTCCCACTAGAGCTTGAAAAACCTTCACACTTCCACCAAGAAATAAAGTTGGCTAGCTTCTAATACCAAATATTAGAAATCCAGGTGAGTAAATATAAAATAAAAATCTATTTGCAACTATAAAATTAATTTTATCTAATACATAATGAAATGGATATTGCAAGAGGGTCAGTGCAGGATCATGGAGGTCCAAACTAGGCCCTTAAGTGGCAATAAAATTTAGAAAAACAAAGTTCGACAACTTGACATAAAAATTAAGTTATTAATATAATTTGAAAAATATGTAAGAAAAAAAATTATAGCAAATTGAATTTAGTTTCTAAGATATTAGTCCTTTTTTGGAAAAAAAAGTAAATTTATTTGGTGAAATTTTGAAATTTCAATGCAGTGGTACTAATTTTTTAGGAAAAAATAAAAAGCAGGTGTATGCTTGACCAACATAAGTACAAGCAAAAATAAATAAATTTTCTTGAAAATTTCAATATAAGTAGAGGACGCATGCTCAGATGTGCCACATTTTTTTTGTATTTTATTTGCAAGTAAATAATTAGTTATGATTTTTTTAGTAAAGCTTTTTAAAAATATTAAAACTTGTTTATTTGACCACCATAACTTGGTGAAGAAAATTTAAAATCCATTTTTTCATTTTTTTATCCTATAGTATGGGTTCAACATAGGATGTGTTGCACCTTTTGGATTCAAAAAATGTTAAACAATTTAATAATTATAGATGTTTTTCAATTAGCCTATCAATAAGGACTTTAGTCAAAATACATGTAGAAAATTAATAATAATTATCTATTTAATTCCAAATAAGGCATATCTTATATTGGCACAAAAATTTGACAATTTTCTCAATAAATCCTTTTTGCTTCATCAAATTCGGATTAAAAAAAGTTGTCAGCCACTTTTTTGTCATATCGCCACTTTTTGGACCCCCATGATCCTACACTCACCCAAGAAACTAAATCAGTAACTTAAATGAATAGGGGATAAACTAATTAAACACATAACACAATGCTTACATGGAGAAACCCTTTTATGAAAAATCGACTAAGAAGAGAAACCTAGATTTGTATTATCTTCAAAATAGAGATTACATACAATTCTTCATCTCCTCCTCTATCTTCAATTCTTCAATGCCTACAATTAAAGGATTTACGCTTTCCAATTACACACTTATACTACCACCTTAAGGCCTTCTTATATAGCATTTCACCACCTAAATGGGGCATCCAAGTTGGTTATAAAATATCAATACCTCCCTTGGATAAATCCAAGAATTTAGTGTATAGGATAATTTAGGTTGCAACTATTTTACTCATCTAAATGATTTAGATACTTGATTGTTTTTTATTATAAAAGAAAGGGCCCTAATCGTGAGAGTTTAAAAATTTAAAAGAAAATTAAAGAAACAACATGTGGACACCTAGGCTTGACAAAACAACAAAAGGAACGTAGGTCCACTAAAACAATATAACAACAAAACACAAAACTAGACCAATATCAAAACTCAAAAACTAGTTAACGAATCAAGTTCCAATCGTCAAGGAGGGCATCAAGTGAGATTTATCATTCCTCCATATCTTTATGTTCATCAACATTCTTAACATGCATTTTCTCCTCCTCATCTTCTTTAGGTCTTTTCTTCTTCTATTTTTGATCCTTGAATGGCCAAAAATAGTACCCATAACAGGCTTGTGCATAATACCATGAGTCAGGTTAATAATCTTTGGACGGGAATTTTCCAAATGTGTTATTGTATAAGAGAGAATTTGTACCCCATGTGCAAATCCCCCTTTTTCCTTTATCCACTTTAGAAAACCAAGTTCAGAGGCTTAATTCTACCTAAGCCCACTGCTTGCATCACACTTGGCGCCTATTTTGAGTGTCGGTGGAAGCATTTTTGTTTAGGATGCCCGTGCAACGCACAGACGTCTGTGTGGCGCGCTTACATCCCTGACAGATTCTCGCGTCTAGAGCCTATAGAGGTGTTACACTTCCCATTGGGGGTCGATTTGTAACGCCCTCCTTGGTTGACCGACCCAAATATGGTCATTTCTCTTCATCTCTCCTTCATATTCACTCCTTCAACAAGCATTTCATCTCTTCACCACTTCTGGACTTCATCCACAATCTCTTCACATCCTCTTCCAAGCATTGAGCTCACTCTTTACACTTCACAACAACATCAACACTCCATCATGTCAGTAGAGCAAGTTTAGGACCATACCATTGCAGCAGAGGCTTGAGTTCCTCTCATTTTCTCCCCCAAGTAGCCTTGAGTGCTCTTGGTGGAGGTGGTAAGCTTCCCTCTCCTCTCCTCTATCACTTGGTTGAGTAGCATAACACTGTTTTGTAGTGCTTTAGTGCTCTTTACTTCATTTCTACTTTTCTATCTATCCATCTGGCTGTTCGTGGAGGTGGGAACACCAAAATGGGGTCTGACTGAGGCAGGCCCCAATACAACCACCCAACCATTTCTCTCTCCCTCTTGTGTGCAGGTATTGAAGACACTCACGAGCTGGAAGCTTCATCATTCGCACTGTTGTAAGTATTTCCTTCCTTTCTTCTCCTTATCTTTATCATTTACTCTTTACTTTATCTTAGTTCTATCACTTTCTGTTATTTTACTATATTCTATGGTTTTTAGCATTCAGAGTAGAAGTGGTTATTTACACGTTTTATGTGATAAACTCACTCTCTGGCCCGTATGAGATGCCAATGTGTCGCGCTGTCGTCTACCTTCTGCATTGACATCCTTTGGTCAAGAGCTTGACAGTTTGTCTAGAAAACCTCTATGACCTGCTCTCTCGGATTCTATAACTTTCATTGTTGTTACATTGAGGTAATATAAGGTAGTTCGCCCCGTTAGGCTCTCTAAACGAAGAGAACTCGTGAGTAGCGAATCCCCCTATATCACATTTTGGTGAACCCGACGTGAAGAACAGTGTTCTTCGAAAAACTAGGAATTTATTTACCCCTACGCGGCGGGGTCATAACTTTGACTCAGTGCTTAGAATTCAAAACCGTTTGTAGTTGAATTTTAGGGACTAACACAAGTTTCGACCTCAAATTTCACTCTGGAGACCTCCGAAAATGCAAATTACTAGAACATAGAAAATATAAAAAAAATTATAATGGATTTTATATCTTCTTTTATTAGTTATGTATCTAGTCTTGTTCAAAATGTTAGTGATGTTCCATTTAATGCATGTGATAGTGACTTGGCTTTACCCATGTCACTTGGTATCTTTGATCCTTTTGATGAGATTCCTCCTACTTCAGAGGATATCTTGTTGCAAGAAGATGAAATCGTTGATACCTTTCTTAACATTACCCTACCTTCTATCCATTCCAATGCATTCTGTTTTGGAGATGATGCATTTGTGAATGACGAAACTCCCCTTCATTCCAATGCACTCTCTCCTTGAGATGATGCATTTGAGAATGATGGATCTCTTCCTCATTCCAATGCACTCTCTTCTAGAGGCGTTGTGTTGGTGAATGATGAATCTCCTTCCACATTTGATTCTCCTTGGATCGATGTTGAGAATGTTCAAATAATTATTCCACGTTTGATCCTATTTGGATTGATGTTGAGAATATGTATTCAAATAATTGTTCTACTAGCTGTAATAATTTTGTAAATCTAATCTATGTCTCTGCTGCCCCTCAAAGGCCTAAGAGATTGATCATTTGCATGACTCTAGCTAGTCCTTCTCCTAAAAGGGTTTGTTCTATTGATGGTGTTCCATTTGATAGTAACTCTCCTGGTCTTTCTATGGCTCCCTCTTATAGAGTGGTAACCCATACTTATGAGAATAAAATGAATAAACAACCTAGACCTATGACTAAAGCACCTAATGACTACAATCTTGTCGAGCAACTTCAAGTTACTTTGAATAAGATCTCATTGTCGGACTTGCTTCAGTCTAAAACGGTTTATCAAGGTATGCTTCAGGAAGCCTTGCAAAAGATCCTCTTGCCTTCTTTTGCTAGGCCAATGGATGTTAATGCATTGATGGCGTATGTCCATGTGGATTCTTCGAATATCACGTTCTGTCTGCAAGAGCTCCCACCTCCAGAAGTGCAGAAGCAAGTGGATAATCTAATGATTATAGTTTAATATTAATAAGATTGGCATTAGACGTACTCTCATTGATGTTGGTTCGACACTCAATGTATGTAGTATTGATCTATTGCCTAAATTTAATATTGACCCATCCTCTCTTAATGCTTCTTTTGTTGTCCTTCGTGGGTTCGATAATGTCGGTCGACAATCCCTAGGCACGATAGTCTTTCCTTTGAGGTTGGGACCCATTACTGTTCCTACCCTTGTATATGTTGTGGCAGAAAAGTTACCGTGTAACCTGCTTCTTGGTAGGTCATGGATTCATGCTATGGGTGCAGTCCCGTCTACCTTGCATAAATCTATTAAGTTCATTGCTAACAATAGAGTAGTCATAGTGAAGGTTGACCTTGAGGCTATGCTCTTATGTGAAATGGCAGTTGTCGGTCATGCTTAGGTTGTGCCTACTCTTATTCCTTCAGTATCTTCCAATGTGTCGATGTTTACTCTAGCAATACCTACTACAAAGGATACTCTCGAGATAAATGTCCCTAAGGAAGATCCTTCTGAAGCGAGGAGCCCTAAGTGCGCTCCTTCTATCTCTTCTCAAAAGAATGCATGTCTTGGTGATGATTGGGGTTCTTTAGACTTTACAGAATCCTTCGTTGGAGAATATAAAGTCGACCCAATCCACTTATACCTTTTGATAACATCATATGTACTGGCTATTGAAGACGCTTACTCTTCTATATTGCGGGGTAAGGTGAATGAAAATTGTAATGTCCTTGGTGTTGATCCTCCTTCTAAGGAAGATGATCACACTTTTGTTAAAGAAGTTAATGCTGGTAACCCTGTCAAGAAGGTTGATGGTGTTCCCATAGAAGAGAATGATCCCCCTTGCTGGAATAATGCTCTCTATGGGGATCCTCCTTTTCCTTCTATCTTCGTATCTTCTTGTGAGAAGTCAAAGATTTCTCCACAAGAGAAAGGATTGCTTCCTTCTCCTCATGCTTTATCCAGGAAAGAGAGTATTTTGTTGCGGCTTCTAAAAGCCCGCTTAATCACTCTTCCTCCTCCTACATGTAAGAAAGTTCATAAGCATAAGCATTCTTTTTGTGTGTACCATCGAGTGCTTGGTCATTCCATTAGTGAATGTATGGACTTGAAGGATAAAATACAACAACTTCATGATTCAGGTTCCATCAAACTCCCATTTGATTGACGCACCTGCCTTTACTTTGCATCACAAGTGATATCGAGGTTTACCTCTATCTCATTTGAAATACCTTGCATAGTTCTCCTCCTCTGTACGTTGGGGGCAGTGATAACTCATTTCAGAGATGTGTGTCATTCTTAAGGGCCCCTCTCTTCACTCTCTCTTGAAGTGTCCCTTGAGTGGACCCCTCTTCCCTTTAAAGGGTTTCCTGAGGGATCTCTTTGAAAACATTTTCTCTCAAATGAATTCTTCGCATCTAGCTTGGGGGCAGCCCGACTAGACCTCACTTTTCAAACAGTGCATCCCTTGAGTGGACCCCTCTTTTTCACACCAAGTTCCTGAGGGACCCCTTTGAAATTTTTACGGTCTGCATGACCGACCACTTTAGACATGTCCTATCTGCGGGTAGACATGTCTCCGCTTTTAGACATGTCCTATCTGTGGGTAGATATGTCACCGCTTTTAGACATGTTCTATCTGTGGGTAGATGTGTCAATGCTTTAGATGTGTTCTATCTGTGGGTAGACGTATCACCACTTTTAGATGCGTCCTATCTGCAGGTAGACGTATCGACGCTTTGGACATGATCTATCTGTGAGTAGACATGTCGCCGCTTCTTGACTCTGTGGAGTATGCTTCCTTGGGGCTTCCTCCATGTGAGATATCTTGGGGGATGCCTCCTTCCAGGTCTGCGAGCTTGTGAGGCACTTTTTGGTGATACAGGTTCTCCTCCTCGAGCAGGGTTTGCTTTTATCACCTCTTTTGTGGTGCAGGTTCTACTCCTGAGTGGGTTTTTCTTTCACCACGTGCTTTGTTCATATCTCTCTTATCTCTTGTATATACCAAATCAAAATTTGCATCTTCTTCATCCTGAGTATATGTTCTTTCTTCAGCTTCATAGTTTTGCGAAACTATGAAGTCCTCTTTTGACCCTGCACTCTTGGGTTCGCCAGATCGTGGTTTGCTTCCTCGACGGTTCAGGTATACGTTTCTAACCCTACTCTTTCTTGATCTACTTTACCAAGCACTCATTAGTGTTAGTGCTCGCTAAAGTGGGGGAAAAATGTATAAGAGTGAATTTTCACCCCATGTACAAATCCCCTTTTTTCCTTTATCCACTTTAGAAAACCAAGTTCAGAGGCTTAATTCCACCTAAGCCCGCTTCTTGCATCACACTTGGCACCTGTTTTGAGCATTGGTGGAAGTGTTTCTGTTGAGGACGCCCATGCGGCCCGCAGACGTCCACTCGACGTGCTTACGTCCCTGATAGATTCTCACATCTGGAGCCTACATAGGCGTTACACTTCCCATTGGGGGTCAATTTGTAATGCCCTCCTCGGTCGACTGACTTGAATATGGTAGTTTCTCTTCATCTCTCCTTTATATTCACTCCTCCAACAAGCATTTCATCTCTTCACCACTTCTGGACTTCATCCACAATCTCTTCACATCCTCTTCCAAGCATTGAGCTCACTCTTTACACTTCACAACAACAACATCAACACTCCATCTCGTCGGTAGAGAAAGTTTGGGACCACACCATTGCAGCAGAGGCTTGATTTCCTCTCATTTTCTCCCCCAAGTAGCCTTGAGTGCTCTTGGTGGAGGTGGTAAGCTTCCCTCTCCTCTCCTCTATCACTTGGTTGAGTAGCATGACATTGTTTTGTAGTGCTTTAGTGCTCTTTACTTCATTTCTACTTTTCTATCTATCCATCTAGCTGTCCATGGAGGTGGGAACACCAAAATGAGGTTTGACTGAGGTAGGCCCCTATACAACCACCCAACCATTTCTCTCTCCCTCTTGTGTGCAGGTATTGAAGACACTCACGAGTTGGAAGCTTCATCATTCGCACAGTTGTAAGTATTTCCTTCCTTTCTTCTCCTTATCTTTATCATTTACTCTTTACTTTATCTTAGTTCTATCTCTTTCTGTTATTTTATTGTATTATGTGGTTTTTAGAATTCAGAGTAGAAGTGGTTATTTACACGTTTTCTAAGATAAACTCACTCTTTGGCCCGTATGAGATGTCAGTGCACCTCTGAGACGCTAGTGCGCCACATTGTCGTCTACCTTTTGCGTTGATGTCCTTTGGTCGAGAGCTTGACAGTTTGTTCAGAAAACCTCTATGACCTGCTCTCTCAGATTCTATAACTTTTGTTGCTGTTCCATTGAGGTAATATAGGGCAGTTCTCCCTATGAGGCTCTCTGAATGAAGAGAACTCATGAGTAGCGAATCCCCCTATATCATAGTTATTATGCCATTGTAATTATTGGAGACCAGATTCTCCAACTCAAGCACTCTAGTCTCGAGCTTTTTTATAATCTTCTTATCTTTGTCATTAGTTTTGTGGGCAGGAATGTATGGAGGAGAAGTTTCCTCCCTATTGTTCATTTTATCAAAAGGGCTAAGAGAGGGAGGGTTAGAAAAAAAATTCACCTTCAGGGACACCTCAAAAGTATGATCATAGCCCATAATAACCACCATATCATCATCATATTCAACTTGTTTTTCAAGAATTTCATTGTCCTGCATCTCATTAGAGTCATGGTCCTATTTATCCTCCTCTGATCCCTCCAAAAAATGAGGGAAAAAATCCTCTTCATCCAACACATCCTCATCATTCATCTCCTAAATCTATTTTCCTTTAATAGTGTTAGGGTTCATAGTGGTAAGGGCTTTAGAAAGTCTAGCAGACCTATTCCCACCAAAGCCTTTGGAGTTAGAAGGGGTAGACTTCAAAGCCACACTATTCATCCCCTTTGCATCATAAATCTCGATAGCCTCACCCACTCCTATATTTTTTTTTTTAGCCTTTTCCATAGTTTTATTATGCATGCACAAGTGTAGGGGATGCTACCTTTCTTTTCTTGGCTGGTGAGGTATCAAGAAACTCAACTTGTGAAGTAGGAATCATAGTAGGGACCTTACCCTTAAGGCATGGACCCACCTTGCTAATAGAGAAATTCCTAGGTTTAGTATGAGCAGAGGGGGACCCAAAGGCTTTGTCCTCAATAAGATTGATTTGGACACCAGTTTTGACATTAGGGTTTAAAGAGGGATTCATCGAGAGGAAATATTTATAAAGAGCCATGATTAGGCCTTCATGCAAAGGGGGGTAGGCACCTTTGATGATATAGGCCTAAAGAGAGGTAAACAAAAATAAAGGAAGGTACATTCTCTTACCATGGTGGAGATGATTCAAAATTAGAAAGTGATAACCATGCACATTTTTAAAACAACCTTCAAGAGTAAAGTATTTCATGCAATGAAGGCTCACCGAAGCCCAAGGAGTTGGTAACTTCTCATGGTTGTAAACATTTTGAAAGTGAACAACTTTCTCTTTTCCTCTGAAGAAGGCAACGATAAAATTTTTGTAATCATCATTACTCTTTTACTCGACCTTGATACCATCATAGGAGAGGCCCATGACTTTAGAAATCATCTCATCATAAACCTTAAACTTCACTCGCCAATGGTGACAACCCCTTGAGACCAAGAGTTAACAAACTCAGAAGTTAATTTATCACTATAGCCATGCATGGCTTCGAAGAAGGGTGTGAATCCACCTCTTTCAAACCAAGTTATTTGCACACTTGATTGTTAGTTTCTAACCAAGTTGATCGGTTATTGTTTATAACTACAAGTTGTTTTATCTTTAATAATAGCCACACATGCTTAAAAAAACTCATAAAAAATCCCATAGAAATTTAAACAACCAAAACAACCTTATATACTATAAGATCCCTCCTAGTAAATAGTAAAATATTATTGATAAAAATTAGTTATGGACCCGTAATAAAAAAATTAATTATTGTACCAGTAAAAATTAATTGCCATAACAATAAAACCTTAATAGTAAAAAATAATTACTACTAATGATGAATTCTGCATCCCTTTGTAGTAACGGAAAAAGTATCCCTTTTTCCTTACATGATTTGGGAATAATTGTCATTGAATTAACCTAATTGTGCCTAGGTCTAATGTTGTAATGTGTTGTAACACATTCACATTGATCTTGGGCCCCATTTTAGTGAAATGTACTTAATTTGTACCCTATTTATGGTGTTGTAAAGTGTTGTAACATAGTTTCACATTTATCTAGGTTCATCTTAATTAATTGTGGTTAAACAGAGCTAATTATCCCCTTTAATTCAAATTTAAGCCTTATTTATGACACCTCTCAAAGATCTATCCTGGCACCCATAATTCAAATTACATAACATTTAAGTTGGAAAAATCAAGGTCCTAGAAATTGGTGCTAGGACCCATTTTCCCTAGGTGGTGAATGGGTCCTCCCTTAATAGGACCCCCCTTTATCAACATATTTCAAATGGTCTTTTAGTGATCTTTCATCCCCCGAAGGCAAGGTCTTGGAAAACAGTGGCAAGACCCATTCACCCTAGGTGGAAAATGGGTCCTCCCTTAATGAGGACCCCCTTTTTGAATTTCATTCTTGTGGGAATTTAATAATGTTTGTTTAAAGATCTAGTGTCGACTTGAATTGTTTGAATTTTGGGGTTAATCTCTTGATTTAGTATAAATAAGGGGTTAATTCACATTGTTTCTCTTGGAAAGTTCAAGTTATCATAGGAGGAAATTCAAAAGAAAATTTTAGAGTTTACAAGAGAATTTTCAAAGGCATTTCAAGGCAGATTATCAAAAGTTTATTGCAGCAATTCAAGATCATTTCATCATGTCAAGGGTTTAGTGCCTTCCTACATGTTGTTAAGCTAAGAAAGTTAATGTAGCATTGAGGATCTACTTGCCAGCATTGTTCACATCTTATTCAAGGATCAAAGATCTACATTCTTCATGTCCACTACATGTTAGATTGCAGATTTATCTTCCAAGACATCTTCCAAGGTATCAACATTGCATCATTTCATGGTTCAATTTCATTATTTCATCATTTGGTTTAATTACCTACAAGGCGTTTGAATTAGGAAAACCCCTATTCAATAACAATCAACAAGTTTTTCTCCCTTTGAATGCGTGTTTACAAATTTACAGGTTGAAGATCAAGTGGAGAAGAAGTTTAGAGAAAAATTGTCAAAGTTGTCAAGTTGCAAGATTGACCTTCAAAGTGTAAGAACAAAGAAGTGAAGGTACAAAATTAAGTACATGTTTTTGGGAGCTGGCAACTGGGAATCTAAGAGTGTAGACATCAAGGGAAATAATCTAGATCTCAATTTCAGAAACCCTAATAGGGATCCATTCGCCAGTAAAGGCGAATGAGTCCTTTGTGCCCTAAAAATAGGCTTCTTGCAGCAAGGTACACACCTCTTTGAGCTCTAAAAACTCCCCTCATAGTTGCTATAACAATTAGGGTCAATTTTTTATTGCTATTTGCATGATTTGGCCCTCATAATTGAATGAAACATGCACCCAATGAAAATCAGGTTCATTATTGATATCCTATTGATGGTGAACCTCTTTTTCTATGTTTCATTTTGGTGAACCGGATCCCTTTGAACATCTTAATTTCTGATTTAGAGTGCATTAAAACCCTATATCCTAGTTTGCATTAGATTTGCATTGCATTTAGGGTTTCTTCATTGTGAATTAGTGAATATTGCATACAGGGGTTTAAATTTGCATTCTTGCATTGTTTAAATCTGAAAAATTCAAAAATTTGCATGCATATTACATTGATTTTGCATAGTGATTGCATATTAGTGTACTTTTCATCATTCATATTCAAAATTGCATTTCAAAAAGTGTCATATAGGTCATCATTTACCCTTCACTTCACTTGCATTAAGTCATCAAATTCTATAAATTTCTCTCATAAGAGTTACAGTTTGAAACTGGGCACAAAAGCACACAAAATAACTTAAAAATTGTAGTTTTCACCTCTTTAAAACCCTGATTTGGAACCCATTCGCCTTTACTGGTGAATGAGTCCCTAATCAGGTTGAACCTATACTTTCTGGCATATGAAAAGAATAGAAAATCACTTAGAAATCACTAGAAACATTTCAAAAATACCTAACCAGGACCCATTCACCCTTACTGGCAAATGAGTCTTTGTTAGATCCTGACCTGCATTTTCTAGGATTTGAAACCTCTATTTTAGGCTTATGTTTGTTGCAGTTACTTTCCTGTTTCAGTTTTTTTATTTTCTATTTCATCAAATTTAGTGAATTTAGCTTAATTTTCTTCATTTAGTGCATTGTCAAAATTCAAAATTTAGATTTACAACATTTCATTTTCAATTTTGAGCATAGTGTAATCAGTAAATGGAATTGCTTAGGTTATGAAAATTGCATAGTTTACTTTTTCATATTATCATGTTTCCTTTTAAGAGGCGTGGTTTTGATGTGATGGATTTCATAAGTACAACATCCCCTCTTATGAATTCCATTTAGAGTACAACAATGAGGTCATTAAGAAACATGTTAGCCATCCTTCCATTATCTTTCCTAGTTATAAGAACATCTTAGAGAAAGAAGATCAAACCATTGACACAATCCTTAACATTGCATTGCCTATCTCAAACCCTATTATCTCTCCCATTGGTGAGGATGATATGATACAAGAAGATACAAACATAGACAATCATGAAAACCATAATTGTTCTTCCCTCGATACCTCTCCTCCTAGTAATGAAGGTATCTTGGTGAAAGAAGATACAATCATTGAGAATCATGAAAGTCTTGATTATCTCTCTCCTCCTACCACTTGGGAATATATTATAACACAAGAAGATGGGATAAGTGCCACTACCTTACTTAGTCTAAGTTCATCCCTCAACACCTCCCCTAATTGTGAGAATGTTCTAGTGAAAGACGATACAATCGAGAACGATCATGAAAATCACATTTGTGAGGACATGTGGATTGAAAGTTATAGCATTATTTATCTCCTTCCTAATGTCACTAACATTTGGAAAGACTTATTCAAACAAAATAATTCAATCATTGGTAAGCATGAAAAGCATGCTTCTCCTTCTCTCGATACCTCCCCTATTTGTGATGAAGCTACTTTACAAAATATAACCTCTCCTACTAGGGTAGAAGTTATGGTACAAGAGATAGCATTTATCAAAGCTAAACCTCATAAGGGATCAACTAAAAAGCCTCTTGAAATTGCTTTCTCACAAAATGACATACTTAAACATGCACCTGATGGTTCTCTTTACATAGCTGGTCGATTCAATGATAAGACCACTAATGGGATATTAATTGATCCAGTATGTGGAGAGAATGTGATCACTAAAGAATTCTTATATGTGCGTGAACTATATCAAGATACATATGACATACTGAAAGCATGGATCAGGAAACATAATGGGTTTGCTTGCCCTATGATAGGCTCGATAAATATCCCTTTAAAAGTGGGACTGAAAACATTAACTGTATCATTTTCCATCAATTCTGTAATCAGACCAATTTCCTGTGAAGCTAGGTTATCCATGGCTTCACTCCATGAATGTCGTCCCTTCGGTTGTGCATAAATGTCTAAAGTTTCCATTTGGAAATTATATATTTACTATGAATCATAGTGGATTTAAACCTACCTCGGCCTAAGGGAATTTTTTACTAGATTTATTTTGGCCTGAGCCTATGGAACCTATCAAGCCTCATGAGGATTTCTTTTTCAAATCATATCAAAAGTTCAAGGCAAAGAAAATAGTAGAATTATCCCTTCGAAACGTGCCTCAATCTATAAATTAAACACCTATCCTTAACGAAGCAATGATCAAACCAAAATCCCTTTCGAACATACAAAAACAACCTATAGAAAAACCTTCCACAATTTCCTATAAGAGACCACGAGATAAAACAAACAATCCCATTGTCCCTCCTAGAGTCAAACAAGTTTACAAAGCCAAAGAGAAAGCGGTTGAACAACCTGTAACTATTGTTTCTTCTATTCCTCCCAAGGAAGAGAAGGAACCTATGATTGACAAACCTGATCTTATACAAACACAAATTGGCAATAGAATGAAATGTAATCAAAGTGCTAGAGAGTGTGGGCATAGGCGACGTGCTATTGCTCATAGATTACAAACTCAAGAAGACAAAAACAACATAGAAAATCAAAATCCGAACTTACCTAAAGAAAACCATGATGACTCTATACCCTCGCCATAGCATAAACAAGAACATTCCATGGAAATTATCATTCGACCTCCTGTTGTGATAAATCTAGACGATGAAATTGACATTGCAAAAATTGATGAACAAGTGCACATGATGAGTTGAATACATTGTTTTCTTCTTCTATGAGCTTAAATGAAAAACCTCCTAAAAAGAGTGTTGAACCTTCTGCTTCCCCTAGTTTAGCACTTCCTCTTGTCCCTTTGGCTAGCTGTCTTCCTTCTGTTTATACCGATTGAGATTGAGATGTGGATGACCTGCTTTAGGTTGACTTGCATGTGCCTTACTAATATTTTTATTTTTCATGTTTTCTTTATGTGATTGCAAGTGCATAATGTGATCCCTCATGTTGTTTCATTTGATGTACCTCTCTCTTTTTGTGCATTCCTCTATCTATACCTTTCATTCTTCTATATGTCATTTGTCTTATGTTTTCCTTTTGGGGATGACGCAAGGCGTCGAGACATTTAGGTCTCTTCCATGTTGACCCAAAAGCTTTTCTCTTATCTCTTTCATTTGTTTTGTGTTTTCCTTTTGGGGATGACACAAGGCATCAAGACATTTAGGTCTCTTCCATGTTGACCCAAAAGGCTTGTTCTTTGTT
The DNA here is from genome assembly GCA_007258455.2 of Sequoia sempervirens. Taxonomy (NCBI): domain Eukaryota; kingdom Viridiplantae; phylum Streptophyta; class Pinopsida; order Cupressales; family Cupressaceae; genus Sequoia; species Sequoia sempervirens. The sequence goes on along the minus strand of VDFB02000017.1, from coordinate 545,450,384 downwards.
TTCCCTCTCTTTGTGACATTCTTCTAGCTCTATGAGTATTTAGGGAATGATGACAATTCCATGCTATATGACAACATTGTAGCAAAGACATACTGACCGCAAATCTATAAATCCCTTATGTATTTTTCCTCATATGCCACTTGTTGATCGTCTCTTTTGGCTAGTTGATTGCCTTCCATGTTTATATGAGAGCAAGCTTGGAATGTGACTGACATGCCTTAAGTTGGCTTGCATGTGACGTAATGAGTTACCTTTAGTATTGTATTTTTGGGGGAAACCCCTTCCTTCCCATTTCATGGCGTAGCTTAGTGGAAACATATGACTTGGCATGGGGTTTTATGAGGAAATATCTCATGTCTTAAGAAAAACATTTGGCTACTTTAAAGCAATTGCTCACAGTAATGGTGTAGCAACCACTTTAAAGTGGGGGCATACATTGATGACATCTTTCAAAAAAATTCATGGCGTGATTTTTTTTTTCTTGTGATGTGTCCTCTTCTTGGTGGTGTCATTGGGTTTGATGTCCTTGAAGAGTGTACGATCTACCTTCATGGCATGACGCTAACGAGTCATCCCATGAGTGACAATCTAACACCCTTGACTTTTCCTCTCTTAGAGATAGTAGGCAAAATTTTCCCTAAGAAGAAGACCTTACATAGATAAAGCAAAATCCCCTTTAACAAAATTTTTATAGACATGACATTTAAAAGCATTTACAAAGCATTGCATTGTGGTTCCCTATCAAAGTTGTCAGGAAGATAACTTCGGTATGGTATGAGAGGCTAATATGATTCTCTCATTTTCCACCTCATTGGGATAACTCACCTAGTGGACATACTAAGGTTCCCCCACCCCAGAGTGAGCAACACATATTTTGGAATAACTCACCTAGTGGATAGACTGAGGTTCCACTACCCCAGAGTGAGCAGCGTATGTTACAGACAAACAACCCCATTCCACATCATGTTGAAACTGTTGTGCTTGATCCTTTTGGTTCACCTTTTCTTGGCCTTTGACAGGGTATGATTATGTATCTTTGTTATTGTTGCATACTTGTCTTGAATGTCTACTTTAGTGTGTGTTTGACATGGGGTCATCCTCTCACTAAAGTGGGGGAAAAGTGTAGTAATGAAAAAAGTATCCCTTTTTCCTTACTTGATTTGGGAATAATTATCATTGAATTAACCTAATTGTGCCTAGGTCTAATGTTGTAATGTGTTGTAACACATTCACATTGATCTTGAGCCCCTTTTTAATGAAATGTACTTAATTTGTACCCTATTTATGATGTTGTAAAGTATTGTAACACAATTTCACATTTATCTAGGGCCCTCTTAATTAATTGTGGTTAATTGGAGCTAATTAGCCCCTTTAATTCAAATTTAAGCCTTATTTATGACACCTTTTGAAGATCTATTCTGACACCCATAATTCAAATTGCATAACATTTAAGTGGGAAAAATAAAGGTCCTAGAAATTGGTGCTAGGACCTATTCACCCTAGGTGGTGAATGGGTCCTCCCTCTATAGGACCCCCATTTATCAACATATTTCAAATGGGTTTTTAGTGATCTTTCATCCCCCAAAGGAAAGGTTCTAGAAAACAGTGCCAGGACCCATTTTCCCTAGGTGGCGAATGGGTCCTCCCTTAATGAGGACCCCCTTTTTTGAATTTCATTCTTGTGGGAATTTAATAATGTTTGTTTCCATATTTGGTGTTAGCTTGAATTTTTTGAATTTCAGGGTTAATCTTGATTTAGTATAAATAAGGGGTTAATTCACATTGTTTCTCCTAGCAAGTTCAAGTTATCATAAGAGTACATTCACAGAGCATTTTAGAGTTTACAAGAGCATTTTCAAAGGCATTTCAAGGTAGATTATCAAGATTTTATTACAGCAATTCAAGATCATTTCATCATGTCAAGGGTTTAATGCCTTCTTACATGTTGTTGAGCTAAGAAAGTTGATGTAGCATTAAGGTTCTACTTGCAAGAAATGTTCACACCTTATTCAAGGATAAAAGATCTACATTCTTCATGGCCACTACATGTTAGATTGCAGATTTATCTTCCAAGACATCTTCCAAGGTATCACCATTGCATCATTTCATGGTTCAATTTCATTATTTCATCATTTGGTTTAATTACCTACAAGGGGTTTGACTTAGGCAAACCCCTATTCATTAACAATCAACAAGTTTTTCTTCCTTTAAATGTGTGTTTGTAGATTTACATGTTGAAGATCAAGTGGAGAATTTTAGAGAAAAATTGTCAAAGTTGTCAAGTTGCAAGATTGACCTTCAAAGTGCAAGAACAAAGAAGTGAAGCTAAAAAATTAAGTACAGGTTTTCAAGAGTTGGCAACTGGGAATTTGAGAGTGTAGATATTAAGGAAAATAAGCATGATCTCGGTTTCAAAAACCCTAACAGGGACCCATTCGCCACTAAAGGCGAATGAGTCCTTTGTGCCCTAAAAATAGGCTTCTTGCAACAAGGTACACACCTCTTTGAGCTCTAAAAACTCCCCTCATAGTTGCTATAATAGTTAGGGTCAATTTTTGTTTGTTATTTGCATGTTTTGGCCCTCATAATTGAATGAAACATCCACCCAATGAAAATTAGGTTCATCATTGATATCCTATTGATGGTGAACCTCTTATTCTATGTTTCACCGTCATGAGTCATATACAAACAATATTATGAGTTATTAAATACATAAGATTTATAAGGTTGATGACACCTTAATCCTAACAACAGACTAATCATGTGTCCCTACATTTATCCATAGAGTCCTACATGTGTTTCAAATTTAGAGGGGTAGTTATAGTTTTACTCCTACCTTCTCATCTCTTCATCCTTGCCTTTATATGCAGGGCTCTCTTTTGTACATTTTACAACATGCATATGATAATTTGTTTCATCTTGCAAAAAAAGGAATATTGTTTATCTTGCAAGTAGGTCTTGGCTTCTCAAATAATTATAATCAAACATGAGGTTGATTAGAAATTAAAAAATATATCCAGTTCATTAAAACATAAAATCCTCCCCAAGGGGGTACAATTATTTTTAATCATAAAAAAATTATATAAAAGCTAATTTCCCATCAAAACTATATGATCTTTTGTGTAAACTATATCATTCATTAATAAATAATTATTTCTTTGATGAACTAGATTTTTAAGTTATCTAAGTAAAAATTAAAGAAAAAAAATCAATTTGATATTTTTTGCAATGTCAGCCTCACTTTAAAAAATAATAATAATAATTAAAATTATTCTCTTAAATTCATAAGAAATTATATCTAGTTGTTTTTTTTATAAACATACACTAATTAAGAGTTCTATATTTCATTAGTTTTTTATCAAATGTTTAAAATTCAAAAATATGCATGCCACTTTTAGGTGGTCCAAGTTAAACAATTGTATTTGTGTTGACTACTTTATTTATAAAAGTGTGACATAATTTTGAACTTTCAACCACAATATTCATGTTTGTTGTTGTGATGAGAAATTTAACATTGACCATGTTGAAATTCTACATCTGTTATAAGAATGCAAATGTGGTTAGTGCATGTAGGGGGCCTATGTAATTTACCCCCTTTCCCCTTGGTTGCAAACTTAGTTAGTATGTTAGTATAGAATGGTGAACATAAGGCTATGGTAAACTACCCTCCTTCACATAACCATAATATGGATGAATTGGTCAATGATTGACCTACAAAGTGGTTTATTTTGGGGGGGGAGGGCTATATGAAGATGGTCATAAGATTGGTATTAAAATAAATATATAATATTATAGTTATAAATGTATCACTAATTTAATGAATGTGTATTGTGATATTTTTTTTAGATGAAAAGGTATAGAAATTTGGTAGGAGATAAATTTACATTCAAACCCTTGACTAGCTACATAATTGCTTGATGAATTTTATAAGTATTCTTCCTCAAACTATAAAAATGGCCTACCTAGTAATTGAAGAAAGCCTATGCCTGATTCTCAACATCTTCAATACCATCATGGTGTAAGTATGTTACTATAACCATTGAGAGATTCAAAACACAACTAACTATCTGCGCAAAATAAAAATAAAAATCTACTAGCCCACTGACAATGATTTATAATCAACCTAGACATGGATATCCTAATACTCATGCTTGACAACCCATGCATATCTTTTGCAAGTTCCTAGATTCATAAAACATATATTCTTAGATCTAGGTTTGATATTTCCCTCTCTAGGTAGGCCATATTAAAGTCTTCAATCATATCCTCCCCTCCAATCCTTTCCTACCTCCTACTTCCATCATTAACTTCGTCTCTTTCTCTAAACCTCTCCTCTTGTATTTTCTTGAGATATAAGTTGAGGACATGGAAATGGATGGAGCATACAACCAAGAACTCTCTTCAAAGTGCATACTTCGTGTTATTTTAAGTTCTTGCTACTTCATTGGCCTTAACTCCATAATTTTTGTAGAGTGATTATTTTGATTGTCTGTAGCTCCAAGGTTTAATTTTCTCAAAAGGAGATCTAAAAAATTGTTATTCGATTATAAAGCCTTGTCATTCTCATAATTTTTGATGAACCATATGTGTTGCCACTCTATGTATTATGTTGATTAATAGGCTTAAAAATAAATTATAATATTTGTTGAAAGGCGTGCACCCTTGGTCTCCTTGTGTTGTGCAACACAACACTCGAGTTCGTGAAATGGCTTAACCGCCTCCCATGGATTCATTAACTTTGGCGGTTGTATCGGGAATTAACAGGTTGATCTTTTGGTGCAACGACAACTATTTGTGCAACAATTGGTAGCAGAGCTTGGGTAACAGGTTCAAACCTCTTGCTTGCATTGGGGGGATTGTTGCAAGGTGTGCACCCTTGGTCTACTTATGCTATGCAACGCAACGCTAAGGTTCATGGCATGGCTTAACCACCTCCCATGGATTCATTAACTCTGTCGGTTGTATCAGGCATTAACAAGTTGATCTTTTGATGCAATGACAACTGTCTATGCAACAATATTAATATTAATAAACAATATAGGTATCTTAAATGCATCTATCTAAAAGATGTCAAGCACATAAATATGCACAAAAGCTATGGCTGCAAGGAAATCGTGAATTTTGGTATGCCATACATTTTGCTTCTATTATTTTTAATGGAGTCCAAGTTTTATTTTTTCCCCTTTCAACTAGTTAGTACTTCAATTTAAATCCACTTTTGTTTAATTGAATATTAATAATTTTGGAAAACCATGGAGTGTTTGATGTTGCATTCATTTTTCAACTATCTCTCTTCAATTCTTAGACACTCCTTTTCTTGAAGCTTTATTTACTTATTATTTAGATGTATAGTAACAAAATGATCTCATTGTTCATTAAAGATTTATTAAGATTAATAAATTCATAATAAACATTTATCTTTACTATATATATATATTATAAAATTTATATTTAAAATCTAGGGGGCTTATAATAATTAAAGCTTATGACCCATTACATGATCCCTTCTTTACAACCCCCCATCATTCCATATCCGGTGGTCTATTCGCAGCTGAAACTGCAGATGCAGAGTCATTTGCCATAGATCTTCCCTAACTAATAATTTATCATTTAGTACATGTGTCACTAGATATCTACATATATCAGAATTGCCCAATCAGGCTCAAATTTCCTGTCAGATCTTTTGCTTCTGACATGGCCATGGATACCATCACCTTAACCTCTCCATTTGGAATCCTTGGGCTGCAATGAGAGACAAAATACTCAGTAGAGCTTCTGTAACTTATCCTGGTGCAGTGCAGAAGCTCTGCTTCCATAAGGCATTAAAGTGTTCATCTTGTCTCTATAAGATGCCTGCGTTACGTATTCAAACAGACGACAAGAAATATTTCTGCAGTATACTTGCCACAATGATCGAAAAGATCCTTACACAAGAATGCAGCCACAAAATGTTTTAACTCTGTGGACTAGTACAGTCTTATCCCCTAAGAGTTCACTGCACCAACCTCCATATGGTTACACCTGTGGTCGACCTTCCTCGCTGGGTGTACTTCCCTACTGGGTTTAATGGTGAATAGGTGTATTTATTATATTCTATTCAACTGCGTTTGATGGTCGGAGCTTTAAATATTTTATGATTAGTATAGTCATGAAAGATATAGTTTAGGCACCTATATTGGATTAGAGTAAGAGTGAAATTTATATATTATGTTCTATATAGTTTTGATTTCATTTTGAGAGAAGGGCTTACTACTTTTATATATCAATAAATAGCACAATCTCATGTGAAGTTGAGCTCTTTTTCCAAAGTTCTTGTTCATTTGTTTTCACACATTCGTGCACATTTTACTTCACTTTATTCGTAGCATACACATTCTAATACATTCACCTAGATTATGCATTTATTACGCTTAGTCATATATCCATCCTCATATATTTGTTATTCGCCTTGATTTTAGCATTGTCATATCCTGGGATATTTCTATAGGCATGGAATCAATCTTGCACCCGTGAATTTGATGCTTAAATTTTTATAATTCAAATTCAAAACTTGGTTGACTATCACACATTCTTTTCTAGCCTTGAACCATCTAAATGTATGTTTGCATGATTAATTGATATGTCCTTGCATTTAAAGGCATTCAATTGCACCCACTTCACATCCTATCTCATTTGATCATTTGCAAAAGCATGATAGGAACACATACACTAGAGCACTAAAAATAACTTATATATGTATAATCATTCTAGAGTACTTGCATGGCTAAATTTTGTTATCTACAATAGTTTGCATGGTTATAGAGTCAATCTTTTTGGGGGTTGACCTAATCTATTCTTTGGATCATAGTAGAAAACAATGCATTTAGAAGATTTGGAATCAAGAATGCATTGTACCTGATTATTTCCATGAGAAGAAGTTAGATTCATGACCATAAAAGTGAACTGAAACCACAGATTCAATCCCTCATAGAGTTGATTGAATGTTTAGATCTAGAGGCAAATTATAGACATGGATCTTTCTTTTTTGATCTCAGACATCTAGATTTTATTGCATCAATAGAGATTTAGCATTCATACATGTTAAATTCCTATATCCATCAACATACGGTTTGAATGAATCACCTTCTTCCATTCATTTTGATAAATATAGGAGTGATAATGTATATGGATATTTATGATAAATCTTCACATAATCTTATCCCATAGGATGATACATTAAACACTACTAATAATTTTTTTAACTTTTCATGTGTCCTTCATTTCTACTTCATTAATGTATATTATATTATATGAAGACATGATAAGCCTTAGTGATGAACTTTGATATGATGACTATGATGGGTAGATCTATACCAATTCTATGTTACATTTAAAATTTCTCTTGCTTTCTAATTATGACCACTTAGATGGTGAAATCTTGTTAATTATCAAGTTTTGATTATAATATACTTAAGTCATAGATATTTGCAATGGTTTGATTCTTGTTTTCTCTACACCCCCTTTATGAATATATACCATACTTTCATCACATTATTTTCTAGCCCTAATTCATAAGAGGATAGCATGAATTTAGAAATGAGATCTCATGATCCATCTTTTAACCCTAATTCAACAGCTATCAACATGGATAATGTGTCTCCTATGACTTACTTTCATGTTTCCCTTGATTCATGTGATTATAAATTAGTGGGACATACACATCAAAAATTAGGAAGGGGACAAGATGTGAATCTACACACACTATTTTATCCAACCAATACACTCAATTTTGATCTTATGCCTCAAGTCACATCCAAAATAAAGGGGTATGACATTATTCAGCAAATTCAAAACACTCAAGCCAAAATATATCTGTGAAACCTACTATACATCACATTTTTATAAAGATATAATGCAAAAGCCTTTAGAGGAATTTATCAAAATAAGGTCCAACACTACTCCATAGTTAGTAACATCTTTGATCGATTCCGTTGTCCACAAGAAATAACAAGCTATATCATTTGATGATAATGAGATTTTAGCTTATATGGTCCTTAAAGAAGAAACCCCTTTACATATAATGGTGAAGTGTGGAAACATATTCATCAAACAATATTTAGTTGACAATGGATCTAGCCTTAACATATGCATTTATTCTTTTTGAGACAATTACAAATAGATATATCAAAAAATCCCTTGGATCTTACTATTAGAGGATTTAATAATATGCCTAGACCTTGCTTGGGTATTATTCCAACATGTTGGACCATGCAAGTTAGACACATTTTTCATGTGATTCTTGAGAAATTAACTTGCAATATCCTTCAAGTGGCCATTTACAACCACACACCATAAAAATAGCTCCTCTGCATTGCATTAATGTCTAGAATTTTGCATAAAGGGAAGATTTTTTGTAAATGTATAAATCCTCAAACATATGTCAAATAAAAAAATAGGCACATCAAACAATTACATCACAAAAAATAGCCTCTAGATCATGAATGTAGCACTTTAGAAGGTGATGAACAAGTTTTATTAGACTTTACACCTTGTAGCATTGGAAAATATTTTGTTGATCTTAGAGATTATGGCATCCCTATCTCTACATGGATCCAACATTTTATAGAAAAATATTTAAGGAATATAATCAGAAGGGGAATGTATGTGTGAAAAGAACCTTGAGAGTGATACATCTACAAACAAGCCACCACCTCATCCTAAACCATCACTCAAAGAAATCTATGGTCCAAGATACAAATTCATGTGAAAACTAGGGTAAATAGGAAATAATGAACAAGGAAAATGTAGAATATAGAAGACACCATGGAGCAAGTTATCAACTTGAAGAAATGAACCAATGGTAAGAGCAATAGAAATTGAAAGGGAAAGAACCTCAAATTGACATGTTGTCTTGACCATGGAAGTTTATTTTGGGATATTAATTAACTTATCTTTTTAGGATTCCATTAAATTATATTAGTAGGGTTCATCATTTACTATACATAATATGTGTGTTTTTATTATTTGTGATACATTTTACATTAACACATATATACATATGAACCCTAAGCACAAAAAAAGAAAAAAATTACATATACAAAATCTAAGCCATGACAAATCGTATGCAACATTCAATATAACTATATAGTTCAACATAAATTATAACATAAATATCTCATTCAATGTAAATGATAAAGTTCAATAAATAAAATATTTGAGTAAATATAATTTGAACCCAAATTATAAAGACATATATACATTAGGGGATTAGATGACCCCTCCCCCACCTCACTCCATGCTTATCACGAGTTAGAATCCTTGATCATGATCTCAATTGAGATTATTTCTATAACATAGAAGTAACCCCATGAAGCTATCCAACCTCCTCATGTAATCCACCTATCTCAACCTTCTACTCAAGAATAGTCATACATTTAGTATCTATCTTCCATGTCAAATAGACACCTAATGAATCACTAGGTGGTGTAAGTTTTGACCATTGGGCCTCTCACTATGTAAGCTCCCACTCAAGTAGGTTATGTTATACATGAATGAAATCTTATTCTAGGTGGATTTGGCTCTACTCAAGAACCATTTGATCTTGATCACCACAAGCAAAATCCTTGTTAGTCTCTATAGTGGCCTTATACTTGAACATTTAAGCACATTTTATCAATGTGATTTTATAATCTATGATTTCATAACTCACAAGATAAAAAAATGGAGTGAACCATCCAACATCTACATGATCTCAAACTATATGGTCAACTTATGTGACCAAGATACCCTATATGAGATGCTTTATAGTAGATAGATTAAGGATGACCTTATCTATAACACTCCCTGAAAAAACATAACCATAATCAATCATATTTTGAAAAACCATAATAAAGAAACTCAAAACCAAAATTGACATAATCATTGTATAGTAACTAGGTCTTTGACCTATGAATTGGTATTGATTGAGATTTACTAAAAATAAGAAATATCAAGTGAACCTTATGGATTGGATTGTACTATAGTGATTCTCCCTTTAGAGCATCAAGATGATAAAATAATGGAGTACCATATCTTACCTACCATGTAGAAAATTTAGGAGAAACCCCTTCATCATTATCAACTACTAGCTATACTAGGGGGTCCATTTCTTCATTATCGATCCCAAAAATTTATGGGAAAAAAGACTAGTTCTCTCTCTATCTATCTCTCTCTCTCCTTTTGAATAGGGATTGTGATCAATGAAAAATTAGAAAGTAAATAAAGATCAAAATGCAATGAAAATACAATTACCTTTCTCTTTAAAGAACCTAGGATTGAGACATACGAGGAATGCACCTAAGTGTTGATATCTGGCTCTCTCAACCCTCTTGACATTTACCTAGATGAAGTTGATGAAGGATGGAGGAATATACATTTCTTGGAGAACTAGTAGCATGAATTTAGGATGAAGGTGAATGATCAAATGAGAGGTACAATCCTCTCTTATATATATTTATTAGAGGGAGGATGGATAGATGAGATTATATTTCAAAAACAATGGTAGAGGATTCATGAGATGATTAGAACAAGGAGAGGATGAAAAGTGTCATAATTATATCGATGCACTTAGGAGAGGGAATGATTGAGGATAAATGTATGACTTGGATTTTTTTTATTGAATTCAAGGGTTGAGGATAAGTCCTCTCACACGTGTGAGAGAATTTATGGCAGAGATGACCAAGGAAAAGTGTCATCTCGTACATGTATGAGGACACATTGGGAAGATGATTTTTTTTATATTTGTCTCTTCTCACATGTGTGAGAGATCACATAGGGAAGGGAGATAGAGACACGTGACTTCTCACACCTGGCATAAATGGAGGGTAAAAATCTTCTTGATTAATGAATGGTTAAGATTTTAATGTAGCTTTTTCGGATAATTAGGATTAGGGGATGATTGATTAATTTAACCATGTTTAGGCATTGGAAAGGGATAAATGATTAATTAATTAGATTTAACTAACTAATTCTATTTGAGGTGGAAAAAGTGAGTTAAGTAAATGATTGATTATTTATTTAATTCTTTTGGGATAGGAATACAAAGGTTGGACTTAATTAATTAAATATATATTTATTTAATTAACGAGGAGGAATAGGTGTAATAAATGAATGAATGAATTAATTAATTAATGTAATTAGTGATTGGAAATAGGGTAATGTATAGTGTGGACAAATTTAGGTGTCTGTATTTTCCCTCTCTTTGAGATGATGTTATGATTATGTCAATTATTATATTGTTTCAATGAAAAATAAAATGTAGTGACTTAGAAAGGGATGAGACTAGTGAAATGATGCTCTAGTCATTGAAAGGATAGGAGAGTAGGTATGTATTCCCCCTTAGAGGAAAGGGGAGTTAAAAGAACACAAGATCAAAATGGATGGAATGATTATAAGATAAATGATAAGGGGAAATTTGGATAGATTAGAAGAAGAGGAATGGAGGGATGGGGTCATACTAAAATTATGTGATAAACCTTGATTTGATATTGTACTTAAAATTATACACCAATGTATAAGGAATGGGGGTGACGATGTGCCAAGTGTGTAAGGATTAACCCAAATAAAAATATCATATGCAAGCATATGACTTATGACACCATGATATGGAAGACCATGATGCCTCTATGGTGATATGTTATGAGGACTATGATACATGCAAACAATTATAATGCACCAAAAAAAAAAGTGAGCATGCACAACAATACAAAAATAGAGAAGGATTTTCCCAAGTCAAGCTGAAAATTGAATGGTCGATTATTTTTATGATGATGAGGATTATAATGTTACGAGAAGAGAAATGTGTATCCTAAGGATACCGTTTATAATGATAAGAACATAAAATAATTAGGAATGATATATCCCTATTGTTGGCCTCTTACAATGATCTTAATAACTAAGCCTTTACAACCATGATTCAAAGATTGGACATCTAACCTGAATAGCCATTTTAATCATCATGAAGGTGCATTTAAATTGTTAACCCAGGAACGTAAACTTGAAATGGGTCAGCACAGTATGTGCACTAGGAACTCAAAGTAGCCATTCTATTCTACAGCTAAGGAACACATAATACTGAAAGTAAATTGCTTGAAAAGGAATGAAACAAATGTTGAACATCAATCAATGACTATGATAAGCTGAAATGCATAACATGAATGAAAATATGAGCAATAGACAGGACACTACTCTGTCTGCTTTGGCTGCAAAAACAGTCACAAAATGAAATTCTAGTGGTTGTAGGAACAGCCAGTGCTAGATTTCTAACTAAGTACTAAACAACAAGTAATACTAAACTAATGTTAAACTAAGAAGAAAGATTACTCACCAAGTGGGCCCCCTTGGATAAGTATCCTCTAAAACTAATTAAAACTTAGATGCTCGAACTCAAAACTTTATTTTATTCACTATGAATCATGATTACAAAAGAGTAATGTATTTGTCTTACTGAAAACTAGAGAGTGCAAGTACAATATCAAATCGTGCAACCTCCAAAGAAGGAGCATCAGATTATTATTTATACTAACAACTAAATGAGACAGTCAACTCCATGACTGGGAGACGCCATTTAGGGAAAATAGAGGAAGTGGAGTGATGGTGGTTATGCATGCATGGAATCTGGTCAGACATGCAGGTTCAAATGCAGATCCAACACAGTAGTATCACTCATGCATGCTCAATCATTAAAGTCCACTACAAGGCGGTTACATTTAGTTGCATGAAGAATCTTTTGTCGTCGACTGCCTTTGACTTGGAGCGATTCCTTTGCTGGACGTTATGGTGCATGCCTAGCTGGTGGTGTCTTCCTCAACTTGGCGTATTAAATCTGTATGGAAAGGTCAATACGCATAATAACTACACATCTATAACCATTCTAAGGAACATTCATTAACCACATGCAAAATCAATATAGATAATCCACATATTATGCCAAATGTCATTAAAGCTTGCAGAGATAGGATTAAGTCCAATGCCAATGGTTTGAGTTTAACATTATGAAAATATCAACATTTAACATTAAATTCCATGACATCTATCAACAAATAAACTATAGATTCTACCCAAAATTGGACCAAAAACTAGGCTCATCACTCCCCCCAACCTAACATTTTGTTGGTCCTTCAGTAGGGGAAGATTTGTTCTTCTGCTTGGTCAAAGCTCTGAAATTTGCAATTGATAGCTATCCAAAGTTAGTGGCTGCATTGCATGAATCAGGATCCCAATAGAATCCTCTCAATCTATCAAATTTGTTCCATCTCTACCTTTTTGCAGCAATTTCAAGCTAGTAGAATCTGAATTTTGGCACTAACCACATGAGCATGGGTGGACGGGAAGTCAGGGGAAGCCAATCCCATCCCTGAGTTCTCCCAATTTGAATATACTTGTCAAACTCCTTTAGTGATGCAACATAATTGTGGATAGAATGAGGCTCATCTTGCTTTAGCTCATCAAATAGACTATTCCATCTTTGTGATAGACATCTTCTCATAGCTTCCTCCTTTGCTAATGTCTTTATCTCATACTCACTGTAAACTGCCTCAATCCAAGGTATAATCTTGTTTCCATAACTAGGTCTAAGAAGCATTTTGTTCCATTTTCTGTAAATATCACTTGGTTTGCTTGATTCAGCTCTAACGGGCAAAGGGATATCAAACTCCAATTGCTTATAAGCTCCATGTTGTTGTCCCTAACTAATCTCATTTTATACTCAAGACATAAATGCTCTAAATTGAACATCCCCAACATATAACAATGGGTTCCAATCATGGTCTTGAGTTACAAAAAAATTATGCAAATAAAACTCACACAACAAATTCTTCATTTCATGGGAGGCAATTCTATAAGTATTGAAAAAATTCATAGGGGTGTCAATAGAAGAATTCAAACTTGAGGCAATCCTTGAAAACTTAAAAAAGAGATACTTCTCTTTCAAGGGAAGAGCATAGACCCTTGGAGGGGTCCTACATTCCAAAATTCATGGTGCCAAAGCTGCCATATCATCCACCCTCTACTTTAGGGTGGCAATTTATGCATCTTTATCCTCTATCTTCTAATCCTTCTTTTGAATTTCCTCTTTCAATTTTTGTTTTTCCTTTCTCCATTCTTCCTCCCTTCTTTGTATTTCTCTCCATAAATTCAGAATTATTGCATGTACTGTAAAACCAGGAGGATTATGAATGCCTACCAGTCTTTTTGTCGATGGTGGCTCCTCATATGGCACTATTTGCATGGACTCAGGTTGTCCATTTATCTCTAGTTGCAAGGGTATTGTTTCTTCTTTCGCCTTTTATTGCAAGGACTCTTGTTCTTGTTCTTGTTGTGGCTATAGGAACTCCTGCTCTTGTTCTGGTTATTGTTGCAAGACTTCTTGCTACAGGACTTCTTGCTCGTGTTGTAGGAAGTCCTGAATTTCCTCAAACTCTTCTATAATGTTAGCAAGATTGGCCAGTGTTACATTTGTTGCTCTCCCAAATATATCTTCTTCTTCAACATTCTCCTGCCCCATTAGAGCTTTAGGGTCCTCATGTGATGTCTCACCAATCTTAGGGCTTTCCTGTGGAGGTGTACCAATCACATGCCCAGTTGATCTTGATTTCCTGGGAGGTTTCTCACGCTTTCCTTTGGTTGTAGGATGAACAGTGTTAGCCTTCCTCTTTTTAGAACTTGATACCTTTCTTTCTACAAGATGTGATTTGGCCTTTCCTTTTCTCATTTCTACTTCTCTCTTTTGTACCCTAGTTTTCATCAGGGTTTCAAGTGGAATGTCATCAACGGAATAGGAGGAAGAACTTTCTTTTTCTAAGTGTTATGTTCTAGAAGAACTAATTTATATGGTTTCTTCTATTGCATGAGAATTCACACAAGAAGCAACACCAGAGGATGAAGCATCAAGAGGGGCTTCAGCCATGCTCAATCTTCTGCTAGACCTATGGGGTTAGCTAAAGCCCTCACTGATTGCAAGTGCTCAGGTCTAATTTGATCAACATTTATAAATTCTTCCCAGGTTATTACAGATACATCATTCAAAGACTTTTCAACCAACAATTTAATCAGACAATGGTGGGAAACAAAATTATCCCTACCTTTTTGGGTCTTAGTCGCCATGATTGAGAGAAGATTGTGTAGCATGTTGGGCACATTCATCCTCCTTTTGTCCCTCATGTGATTCAAAATCTTGAAGTGTACGAAATGAAATTTTGATTGGCGACCCTCACAAGTGATGTATTTGATAACATAAATGGCTATCTGCTTCCACGACTTAGGCAAAGACATTCTCTTTGCACCCTGTTTATCAATGCTCAATGGGGGGTCATTTGGCTCTGTAAATTTGGCCCTGGCTAATTTGGCATCTCTAGTGGAGGCAGGTAATTTGTTCCATCACCTAGTAACCCTGTGACCTCTATAATTCTTTCCTCAGTTGCCACAACTTCCAACCCTTTTACTATGAATTTCCCTTCAGAAAATGTCTGGGCAAATTCAAGGGTAATGCTTTCATCAAAGCCATCCAATTTCAAGAAGTAATTTGACCATCCGTTGTTTCTAAATTCGGCTAGACATTGTGCATCCTACAATAAAACTCCATGCACCATGGGTTCATTTGGAATTAACCCACCTCCCATTGTCTGCAATCAAATAGATGCTCTGCAACTTCTTTCCTGCAATTCTCGTCTAAAAATCAAGCTCACTTTTCTGCAGTACCTGCTAAATTTCTAGTGCCAATATCGATTGAATTTTCTTTTCTTTGTTTCATCTTTTTTCTTGCAATTCAAGATTACGATAGGGAAATAATGGCAAGAAAAGGAGTGATAAAAATGGGAATTATGATGGGAAGAAATGGCAGCTGCAATTATTGTCACTTCACACATGCAAGTCGTCTTCTCATTCGAATTTCAAATCAGCTCATTTCAAATTTTCTGACGTAGCCTAGTATGAATTGACACATCGGAAATAAATTTACAAAATATTTGCATCTTTTTCTTTCCCATCCCCCCAACCTAAATTTGGACATGTGTCCACACATGCGAGATGGGAGTGGTAATTTGACAAGGGATGATGGAATTTTATGTAAACTTCTATACTAACCTACAGTGATTAAATGAATGCACTTAAAAGATGATTAAAGATAGCAATTAATGTGCACATACTTGAATGTGTGGAAGATTTATTGCAAAGACTGTGGAAAAAGTATTGCTCGCCTTGTGGGAATAAATTGAGAAATTAATGAAAATTAAGTGGAGTGAGGTGAAGTGGAATAAAGTGATGGAAGAGAGAGAAAGGTGGTGATGGATGGGTGGAAGGGAGGATGGGTGAAGAAATGGACTTCCACGTAAGTGAAATTCTTTATTATGAGAATGTACCTTAATTGGCCAGAAGGAGGGACACTAGGTCTATTCCCTTCGACTGCAGGAAGCTCAGGTGTTGAAGCACTTTTCACTATTTAAGGACAATTTTTGGTCTTCACATCTCTGTAGGACTCTTTTGAGATTTTCCAATGCTTGATTAAAATCAACACCATTAATGGTAAATTCATCCATATAAATTTCCATGCAATCATGAGAAATGTTTGAGAAGATGCTAATGATTTCCCTTTGAAAAGTTGCAGGTGCATTACATAAGCCAAATGGGAGCACCGAATAGGCATAGGTCCCTCATGGACAAGTAAATGTAGTCTTCTCCTGTTCCTTTGGTGCAATCTAGATCTGGTTGTAGCCGTTGAATCCATCTAGGAAAGAAAAGTACTGCTTTCCTGCAAGTGTGTCCAAAACTTGATCAATAAAGGGTAAAGGAAAGCGATCCTTCTTGGTGGTAGCATTAAGTTCCCTATAATCAACACAAATGCTCCATTTCCTGCCCTTCTTGGGCACAATCACTAATGGAGACACCCACTGACTATCTAAAATCGGGTAGATAAATCCTGCATCTAGTAATTTTTGCAGTTCTCCTTTCACAATCTCTCTCAGTACAGGGTTAATTCTTCTTTGTGGCTATCTTATTGGGGTTCCATTATCTTCGATGTAAATTTTGTGTGTACAAAGTTTAGGATCCAATTCCTTCATATCATGATAATCCCATGCAAATGCATTCTAATGGGTCCTTAATAGGTTTGCCAATAACAATTGTTGTTCTTCATTCAATTTACTATTAACATTCAAATATTTTCCTTCTGACACTTGTACTTGTGTAGTTAATTATATTATGGTTGCTTCATTAGCACTTGGTACCTTTAGTTCATATGGTAGCAATGTATGGGACATACCTGTTGCTATAGGAAGTCTATTTGCAAGAATGGTGGTTGCAGGAAGTCTATCTACAGGAACAGTGGCTGCAAGAAGAATGTCTACAAGAAGAACATCTACAGGAACCATGGCTATAGGAAGGGTAGGTAGAAGTGTCTTGACTAGAGTAGTAGAATGAGAAGATGATGCTTCCTCCACTTCACAATGGTTTTGAATGATGTTACTCAATACTTCATCTTCATCTTGGAGTTGCATGAAAGAGCTTCTACCTAGCATCATAAGCTACACCATAGAGTTAACTTCCTGAGCCTCTTCACCAACATGTGGCCATACAGGATTATCTTCATCATGAGATGGCTAAGCAGGAACATAGAGAAAAAAAAATTTAGTGCTCCTCCCATCTGGAATGGTCATGTCACCTGTCTAACATCCAATGTATACATCTGCAGTTGCTAACCATGGCCTTCCAAGAATAATGGGATACCCGCCTAGTGTAGCTTTAGGAGAGAGAATCATAAAGTCTACTGGGTACTCCCAGGAGTCTAAAACTACCACAAGATTCTCCACTACACCATCAGGCTTAACAATAGAGCTATCAACAAGCTGCAAGATAGTAGTAGTGGACCTCATGCTTGTGATGTTTAGTTGTTGCAGGATGTCTTTGGTTATTACATTTATTGCTGCCCCTAAATCAATCAGAGCATTCTTTACTTGGACCCCGTTTATAACAACTGCTACCACAGGACTGCCTGGGTCATTATACTTGGGAATAGTCACTTTTCCTAGTCCCACCACATGAACTATAGTTGGGTCTTTCTTTTTCCTGCCCGGCTTCTTGAGACAGGCTTCCTTGATTGCTTTACCATATATTGGAACATCCTTTATGGCCTGAAATAGAGGTATCTAGACACATATATGCTTCAGTTGATCCAAGATATCAAAAATTGTATCCTCCTTTTCTTCCTTCTTCTTGGAAACTTCCAATCTCTGAGGAAACGATGGCTCTTGTTCAGTCTACTTGACTTGGACTGGTTCAGGATTTTTAGGTACACTAGTTTGAATGGGATCATTCAGAGGTTCCTCTTCCTCTCCCATAGGGAGCTCAGTGATAATGGGCTTGGAAGAGACCGGTAGAGTAGTACTTGAATGTAAGTGGATATCACTTACACTCACAACATATGCAAGGAATTGATTTGAATCGGCAGAGTATGCAGGTTGTTGTTTTGGTTTGTTATTTGAATTGGGTGTGGGTTGAGCTGGTAGTTGAGTAGGTTTAGGTGCATTTGAACTAGGATTAGTAGGTGGGGGCATTATAGCAGGCTCCTGAGGCTGAGAAGGTAGTTGCATGTAACTGGTTGTCTAAGTAGGCCATTGTTGCCCTCCTCTCCATTGATTTGTTTGCTACCAATTTCCTAGAGGTGGCTGCCAATGTCCTTGAAATTGTTGCCAATTCTCCTAAGGTTGCTACCACTGGGGTGGAGAACTATGATGACTGGGCCAAGCATTTGGAGGGTTACTCCAAGGATGTGGTGGATATCCTCCATAATTGGGTGGATATGGGGGCTTCCATTGGTTACCAGAGGAATAGGAATTAAAACATGGCCTAGCATAGGATAGTGGATCCAGTGGCATACCTTGTATTGGAGCCCAAGGATTCCTTTGTGCAACATAGTAGACTTGGTCTTCTTCAATCTAGATTGGATTGAACTCCAGTAGAACTTGCTTGCTTTCAAGATTAGCTACCATCTTACATTTGCAGTCCTTCTTTTTCTGTAGTGGGGGCAATACTCTGTCAACATCGCCTCTACCTCCTCTTGCTTCTTCTTGGCTTGAAGTCTATCTAGCTGAGTAGCAAGATTATTGATAATGTCTTGCTTGAAGTCTGCTAGCAAATGAGTAATCTCCATTCTTGAGACTCCACTGGTAGTTGACTTACCCATGGAAGATTGGTAAGCTCTCCCTTTCTTTTAAGCTTCCCTAGAGTAGCTCTGGCATATTTTCTTGATATCTTCCCAAGGAACTTGGGAAATATCTCCTCCTCCCATGAGGTCCAAGGCATTAGTGCATCTATCATTAATTTCTCTTAGGAAAAGAAACTTATGTTAGTCTTCATTAAGTGTATGGTGTGGATATTTTTGTAGCCAAAATAGAAACCTTGCAATGTAGTCTTCCAGGCTCTCATCTTCCTTTTGTTGTATCCTAAAAATGTCACCTCCTCTCGTGTCACTGCCTCTGCAATATTCCTTGTATTCTCAAGGAATTTTGTCTTCATGTCTTCCCAAGTTTCCATAGTATCTCTTCCTAGGCTCATGAACCATCTTAATGCACCCTCTTTCAAAGTGGTAGGAAATAGCTTAAGCCTATAGGCATCAGTAGTATAATCATAACTCTTGCAGAGTATGTCAAACTGAAATAAAAAAGGTATCAAGATCTTCTATGACAAGTCCATAAAAATTTGGGAGTGCTGAGGCAGGAATGTTCTTGATGTTGTCAACTTCATTCTGATGGGAAGTGGGGAAAGGAAAAGCTGGTTGGTTAGGTCCGTTCCTATTTGCATCACCCATGCCTGCTTGATGTTGTTCCAAAGAAAAGGGGTTCTCAAGCTAATTCTGATCTTCAGAGGAAACTTCATAACTAGTTAGATCAGGATATGCATCAGCAAAGGGGTTTGGATCTTCTTCTTCTTCTGGTAGATTCTAATAGTCAACTAGATGTAATAGATTAGGATTGTTAGGAAGGAATCTCCCATAAGCAACCCTTCTCCTTCCTCTACGCATGCGGTATCACTCACTATCAGTCAGTTCACACAAAGAATTGGTAAAGAATAAGGGGGGTCATTGCTTCCTAAATGAGGATATGCTAAGAACAACTTCTAGAAACACTACAACAAGAAAAATTGCCAATGACTCCAAAAGACTCCCTCGTTTGACACCATCCTTGGCAACAGCGCCAAAAATGTTGGCCTCCTACAATGATCTTAATAACTAAGACTTTATAGCCATTTCAATCATCATGAATGTGCATTTAACTTGTCAACTCAGGGATGTGAACTTGAAATGGGTCAGCACAATATGTGCACTAGGAACTCAAAGTAGCCATTCTATTCTATAGCTAAGGAACACACAATACTAAAAGTAAATTGCTTGAAAAGGAATGAAACAAATGTTGAACATCAATCAATGAATATGCTAAGCTGAAATGAATAATAAGAATGAAAATATGAGCAATAGATAGGACACTACTCTATCGACTTTGGCTGTAGGAAGAGTCACAAAATGAAATTCTATTGGCTGCGGGAACGGTCAGTTCCAAATTTCTAACTAAGTACTAAACAACAAGTAATACTAAACTAATGTTAAACTAAGAAGACATATTACTCACCAAGTGGACCCCCTTGGATAAGTATCCTCTAAAACTAATGAAAACTTAGATGCTCGAACTCAAAACTTTATTTTATTCACTGTGAATCATGAGTACAAAAGAGTAATGTATCTGTATTATTGAAAACTGGAGAGTGCAAGTACAATATCAAATCGTGCAACCTCCAAAGAAGGAGCATCAGATTATTATTTATACTAACAACTAAATGAGGAAATCAACTCCACAACTGGGAGGATGCCATTTAGGGAAAACCGAGGAAATAGAACAATGGCAGTTACGCATGCATGAAATATGGTCAGACATATAGGTCCAAATGTAGATCCAGAACAACAGTAATGCCCGTGCATGCTTGATCATTAAATTCCACTACAAGGCAGTTATGTTCAGTTGCATGAAGAATCTTCTGTCATCGGTTGCCTTTGACTTGGAGCGATTCCTTTGTTGGGCATTATGGTGCATGCCTAGCTGGTGGTGTCTTCCTCAACTTGGTGTATTAAATCTGCATGGCAAGGTTAGTATGCATAATAACTGCATGTCTATAACCACTCTAAGGAATATTCATTAACCACATGCAAAATCAATATAGATAATCCACATATTATGCCAAATGTCATTAAAGCTTGCAGAGATAGGATTAAGTCCAATGCCAATGGTTTGAGGGAAACATTACGAAAATAACAACGTTTAACATTAAATTCCATGACATTTATTAGGCAAATAAACTATAGACTTTACCCAAAATTGGACCAAAAACTAGGCTCATCACCTATGATGATAATTGGAATAAAATGGATCATATTTTGTAGCAAGGATAGGAATAAAATAATTGGATTCCCATGTATGAGGTAACTTATATTTCTTAGAAGGATTACTAGCTTTGGGATAGTTTTCTTTAGGATTTATTTGGATCGCTTAGGAATATGGAGGATGAGTGGATAGGATTAAAATAATAAGATGAAAATTGGATTGCATGGATCCAAGGACAAGGGAGAAGTTTATTTGGATGGCTTAGGAATATGGAGGATGAGTGGATAGGATTGGAGTACTAAGAGGAAAATTGGATGGCATGGATCCAAGGACAATGGAGAACCAAGGTTTTAGAAAAGGATTCCATGATGGAGGGGCTACTAGAGGATAGGAGATGGAGGGTTGAGGGATAGGGGGATAGGAAAACTATTGTATCAAGGATAGGGTGATATATCAGTGTTTGGATGATTGTTTGGAGGAAGTGTGAGTATAGAGAGTCTATATATCATCGATGGATAATATGGAAGGATTGAAGTGGATGGAGGATGAAATTATAAGGAATATGTCACATAGGAAGAAGGTTCCCCACACTACATGTAGTAGTTGATATTCTAGAACCATTATAGGAAAATGTACCAAATCCATGGGAAGTGGTAAGGTGAGATTCACACATTGGAAGGATAATTTGGTGGTTGAAGAAAATAAAATATTCATGGGTTAGGGGGCATAGCAAGACATGTTGGTTCAGAAAGTAAGGCTTGTATAAGATTAATGAATAGGAGTACAAATAGTAGAAATCAAAAGAGAAATTAAGGTTTGTATAAGAATCATGGATAAGAGGGTTGGAGGTAGGGAAATTGGTAGAGAAAGTAAGGCTTGTATTGTCCAAATGTTTTTTCCAAAAAAAAAATTCCCTATCTTTATCAAGATCAAAGGAGGGTGGATGTATGGGGTAGGATGGGATAGGATGGAAGAATCTTATCCCCAAGTGTAGAGTGGAGTGTTTAGACATAATTCCTATTTTTTGGGGCTTTCATCATGGTACTTTCCCAAGGTTCCACAAGGAGTGGTTTTCACTAATGGACAAATTATTTCTCTTTACTTTTTCTAAATTTTCATATTTTTATTTTTTTTCAAATTTTTAATTTATTTTTTATTTATTTTTATGATATAATGGATGAATTTGGATAATAATGGAAGATCATTATTTGAATAATGGCAAAATAATTGGGAAGATAGTGGAGGGGGGATAAGGATATGGAGGAAGGACTTAAGAATCTATTTCCCTGGAAAGTATCTCTTATCTTAAGAAATGTTGTTATGGACCATGGTGATTGAAATTAAACTCATTGATGGGAAATATGACGAAGAGAGGTGGAATGGATGGGGAGATTGGGTAGGGATAAGGATATATGACAAGGCTTGTATGAAAGGGTTGTGATGAGGGATGGATGTTCGATAGTAGGTATAAGAGTGGAGGAATTGTGGATGAAAGGAAAGAAATGTGGTTAGGATCAACATTGGCACACACCATGATGGGTGTTGGAGCTTTGGATTAGAAGTTGATTTCATATTCTAGGATTTAGATTGGGTAATTGGGATGATAAATTTTGGGATGTGGGAACTCAAAATGGATTTAGGAGATGGAGGACTTAGGATAGTCGATTTTGGGACATAGGGTCCTAAAATAGATTTAGGATATGGAAGATGGTTAGGAGGATTGGAAGAGGATTTTGGAAGAGAATATTTGGATTTTTATTTTGTATGTATTGATTATTTTCTTTTGGAATCCACATGGTTTTGGGTTTTTTTTTTCTTTGGATGGGCCTTTCTCGCCTTTTGGATTTATTTTGATTATGGATCAAATTTTGATTTTCTTTAGCATGCCAATTTTTATGACATGGTGATCCTTGGATTTTTGTGGATTTTTAGATTTAGATGTTTTTAGTTTTCCATCTAAATATCTTCCTAAAAAACTACATGGGTGTATGAGAAGGGATGGTGTGGATAGTACAAGGATGTGAGCCTTTGCTGATCTTGATTGGGGATTGTATTGGATGGTTTGATTGAATTAGAGGATTTTGAGATACATATGATTTGGGTGATGGATTTAGGTATGTAATGACCCAAAATGGATAGAGGGGTAGATTTTGGAACATAGGTTCCTATAATGGATTTAGGAAAATAAGCACTTTATTTTAGGAAATAGGGACCCAAAATAGATTTTGGAGATGGGGGAAAATGATGGATAGAAGGAATGCATGTAGGATTGGACGATGCTAGTAGTCCTTGGAGGGAATCATAAAAAAATTGACATGAGTTGGAGGATTTAGGGGATGAAGTATTGGAACAAGAAGTGGAGGCTTTAATGGATTTATTGGAATAATGGTGAGGAGAAGGATTTGGAAGAGGAATTAGACATAGGGTTTTGAGATGCAGATTGGGGTTGAGGATGAATTTTAATGAAGGATTGTTAGGATAGGTGACATTATAATTGATATCCTAAGTTGATTTATGTGACTCCACATTATTTGGAAAGTTTTCTAGTGGACATGAGGGACAAAATATTTATTATTTATTTTCCTATGAAAATTTGTAATTGCATTCAAGGAGGTGGGCCCTTCATGGTGGCGATTACAAGGCATCCCGAGAGAATATTCTTTTTAGGCATCCAACTTTCTGGGTTGGGACCAGTTGAGTGTGTGTTTCCTTGCATGTTATTTGCATATTTTGCATGCTCTTTCATGGTTGGGAACTCAAATTTTCATGGTGGTGCATGAGCTTGCATGTATCTGTGAGAGCCATTAGAGACTTATGGAGCACTTCGGTTTGACTCAATATGATTAGTTGTGGGTTAGGTGCCCACGTGAAGGCCATGTGATTATTGGATATTTTATTCCATTTTTATGGGTTGTCCACTAAGTGGGGCATGGGTTTTTCCAGGTGGTTTTGTTTGTTGTCTTGGGATACCATTTGTGATATTCTCTCCCACAAAATTATATTTATTGGAGCCTTTAGATGGTGGTTTGGTATGAGTTATTTGTAGGTTGTCTGGAAAAAGAAGTGCTTCCAAATTATAGAGAGGATTGTTGTATTGATGTACTTCCTTGAAGATTAATACAAACATTGGATCTCTTTGGGTGTGGCATTTTTCCTGCAATGGTTTCTCCACATATATCTTGTGTCACTTGTGTTGATTACTTATGGTATTGTAGATCTTTATTTCATTGTTGCAATTGTCAATCACTTAATCATTTTATGGTAATCTTGTAAACATAATTTTAGATTTTCAACCACATATTTAAGTTGATATTGTTGCAAGTTATACCTTCATTTCCAACATTTGGTATCAAAGCTAATAGTCATGTTAAGACAAGGACACATTTCTTTTGAGTGTTAAAGAATTTTTGGTTGCAATGGGAGCTTGTGCATTGTGGGTTTTGCAGATTTGTGAAGAAGATTGAAAACCACGACCTATACCTCTCATTTGGATATTAAGAAATTCAATGGCACTAGCTACAAGATGTGGAAGTTGAAGATGGATGATCTCCTTGAAGAGAGAGATCAGTGGTTGGTAGTTTTGAACCAAACAAAACCAGACAAAATGTCTGATGAAGATTGGAAGAAATGGATAAGAAGGCATAGGGAACCATTTGGTTGTGTCTTGCAGATTCTATCCTCTTGAATGTTTCAAAAGAAGCCACTGCATACAATTTGTGGAAGAGGACAGGTGATATCTATCAAACTAAAAGTTTAACTAATAAGTTGTATCTCAAAAGACATTTGTATTCTCTAAAAATGAAGGATGGTGATTCTATTGCAGAACATTTAAATGCTTTTAATATGATTTTAATTCATCTTGCATCAATAGATGTTAAGTTAGAAGAATAAGATAAATGTATTTTGTTGTTTTTCTCTTTACCTGAATCTTTGGAAAATCTAATTGTTAACATAAGTGGCGGTGGCACAAAACCAAAGATGGATAGTCTCATTGTAATACTTCTTTCAGAAGAGATGAGGAGAAATTCCATGAATGTGGGCTCCCAAGATGCCTTGCATGTGCGATGAAGGTCCAAATAATGTCTATGTGATTGGTGGATTTTGAGTTAGGTAGCTCTTGGTTGTGAGGGATGATGGATAAGGGATGAGGGATTGTAGCACTTGCCTTATCAAGGAAATATTATATAAAGATCGAGGGAGTTCATACTGGTCCACAATAATTCCATTATCATCTTAGGGATTATATCTATGTTGGTTGATAATGATGGAATCATGATCCTCATCAAATATGGGATTGGTGGTTTTATGAGGTAACTCATAACAATAGAATGGAGTCATGATGTTATATTAGATTAGGATAGAAGAATGGGATTCAATTATAGGATTGGAATGAGAGTATAAAGGATTGGATTATGATAGAAAGAATGATATTAGGGGAGTTGGATTATAAGATAATTTTATTAGAAATAATTATATTAGAAGGGATTAGATTATAAGAGAGTGGATGAGAGAAAATGGATTATAAGAGATTGGATAAGAGGAAATGGATTAAAAGAGGTAAGATTAGATGAGGGGAATTGGAATAGAAGAGATTGGACTAGATTAGAAGGGATTGATGAGGATGAGAAAGGAATTGATTGAAATATAGGTTAATTGAAAGGTTGGATTAGAAGAATTTGGATTAAGGTTTGAAATGAAGGATTAGAATGGATTTGGGATGGGGATATAATTTATTTGGATTTGAAGATTAAGATGATGGGAAGGATCATAATTAGAATATGAAATTGATGAGGAGGAGAGGATCATGATTGAGATGATGGATTTTATGGGCTAGCAAGGGATTAGTATTGGATTACAAGACTTAAATGGATTAGAAAATTTAGAATAGGATTATGGGTTTGAATGAAGATTGAACTTAGAATAGAAGGGGATGAAGGATGAAATGACTTGAGATAACAACCTTTGAACTAGAAGTATTAAGGATATATGTTGGGATGAATGATGAGAGGTTGATTTGAGGTTGGATGTGGGGATGAGGATGGGAGGAAGGTTTAACCATTTTCAATGAATTGGAAGGGCTTGATTTTCTTTCTTGAAGGGGAAATTAAAATGAAACAAAGAAAATAACTGGATTGAAGAGGAAAGTGAATGGATTTTAATAATAATACATATCAAGCATGATAACAATCTATAATTATTCAAGTGGGAGTTTCAATATTCATGGGGCTACTAATATACAACATACCAAGTGAAGTATAGCTAGGGAGTGCCAAGTTCATGTACCACCTCATGATCCCCTATTGTGGAGTGTTAGAAAGAAAAGTGGGGGATCACAAAACAAAGTTTTGTGCCCCAAGTATTCTCTATAAATTATAATTATACCCTAGACTTAGTAGTAAAGAGGGATCAAAGGTTAGTGAATAATGTGGAATCAAACAAGATAATGGATAATCCCTAAAAAGGAATTAGATCATACTCATGAAATAATATATATAATCCTTAGTCTACTTTTATATATTAAGATATTGGATATTATATTCTCATCATTCCATAAGATGTCTTATGTATTGTCCTTTCTCTATTCTTATATCCATTTCATTAAATACATTTCTTTGTATATTTCCTTATATTTTTATCTTATAATGTTATACTTTATTCTATCTTATACATATATTTTCCTAGTGGGATGTGTCCCTTGCAATCTATCATACTTCTTGGATTTGACTTGTTATCCAAGAGCTCTGTTACTTATCTATGGTGGTTTGTAGTTATTTCTTCTCTATACTCTATTGATTTCCCCATCAACATCATCCCTCCTTTCACAACTATATCTTGTCCTCAAGAGATACTTATGTTAATTATTTGGAGTGATGGATTTGTATACTTCATTCAAATGCATGAAATTTGTTGTCCCATTGGATTTTGTATTGCTAGAGGATCTGATTTTGTGCATTGATTTGGGTGAGGAGTTTCTTTGCTTTCAACAAGGTGGTAGGGATTTAAATTTTTTGGGTCAAGTTTTATTCATCTCGAATGAGCCCTATTATATGTGCTAGACGTATGCTAACCACTTCCTTGAGTTGTTTGAATTGGTTACTTGTTTACTCCCTTTGATCTTTGTTATCCTTGTTTTGATAGCTCAAAATTTAAGCTTTTTATATTGAAATAACAAGCATTACCATTCATTGAACACCTTTTCTCGAGCTGATTCCAATTGAAAACTAATAATATCAAATATTTCCTATGCTAGTGATTGTCCTTGTACATATTTGGAGTATCATATTTGATTTAATTCATGTGGAAAGGTCTAAAATTTTGAAGAAGAACCATCCTCCATTTTAGCCAAAGTCTTGGGAGCAATCACATAGTATGAAAAGTCACATAAATATTTAAATTTGAAAATACATAAGAGATGGTGAAAAATACTTTTAAAGTCATGTCTATGGATTAATTTCACCTAACCTAAAAATATTTTAGCTTAGAACACCCCTTGGTTGGTGAGATATTCAAAGATCAATTTTCACGACAATTAAATTTGAAGTTTTGTAAAAGATGGATCTAAACTGCTTGACAGGGAGGTTCAATGTGTTATTATACACAATGTGGAAACTTTTTACTAGAAATAAAAAATTAGGAAAAAATTATGCACCAATCTTCATTTTCCAGGTATATACATCCATCATTGTGAAGCTTGTCAACAACAATGGTCAAGATTCCTAACTCTTAGCCAAATGTCAATGTAAGGAAAATTAATGTTATTGAAAGTTTTGTGTAGGAGCTAGCTTGACAAATATTAACATAATTCCATGACAAGGGGTGTTCGTAATGTTGTATTTTAGTTTTCTTCAGCCCTCGTTATGACAATCGATAATTATAGTCGTAAGTGAGAAACACATTTATCTACAATGAAAAGTAAATTAAATAGTGAGTCTTACCAAAGTCACACAAACTTAATGGTAAATTGGTAATGCGAGAAATTCATTGGTCATGATGGTTGGTCCTTCGCCATGCCATCAAAAGAAAAATGCAACCATAATCATATGGTTTGCTACATCACCTCAATATGTTAATGAAAATAGTGGATTCTTTTCGAAATGTTAATGAAGGAAATGCCAATTTGCTAAGGTTAATAAGTCTCTCTCAAATGATGATTGGAAATTAAGAATTACCCTCAAAGCATCGATATCAAGAATAAATGGAAATTCATCGATGATTTTTCATGTTATTAAATCTTCTCAACCACGGATCCACCTTAGAAAGGTCTTGGCCATGGCTAGAGTGGATTATAGGCATAGGAATAAAGATATTACATTTGAAGGCAAAGTGGTAGCAAACAAAGATATTTGTAAAACTTCTCAGACTCTTGTTGATCCTCTGAAAGATGTTATCTATGTTGATGGGAATACCCTCCCAAAGAAGTAACAAAAGAAATGATGAAATATTTTATTAATCTGCAGCAGTAGTCTTTTTCTCCCTTGCCCCACATAATCTTCTTGCAAATGTATTTGACCTGCAACATTTAATATGTTAGGTAAATTTGAATTTTGAAAATAAGCGCTCATATTTTTAGTTTTCTAATACAAAAAAAATGAATGTATGCAATCGTTAGTTTAGTAGAAATCAGTTTTTGTATTGTGTGAAGACCCTATAGTAGCAGAAGGCTTATTCAACAGAAGAAGGGAATGTTCAAGAGATAGCAGTAGTGCACAAGAATTTTATCAGATGTAGTAGAGTGATAGCAGCAGCTACAAAATAGTTGTAAGCACCAGTTTAGGTGTGAATGCAACACCATTTTATTGGACATTAGTCCAAATAGTTTATGTTTTGTTTTGGTGTGTAAAACAAAGAATATAATCTATGTTTTTTTTTGTAATTTTGAAAGAGAGGAGGAATATATAAATCTGTGTTTTCTATATTTTTATTTTTGTTGTCTTTGTGCATTTTCTGGTTATTGTCTATTTTTTCCATCCATCCAGTTACAATAGTGAATTAGTATTGTTGTACCCCTACCTGCCAGCAAGTGGTATCAGAGCTATATTTTTCTAGGCAGTTAGTTTATTGTGGGTGTGTCTAGTGAAAGCCCTAGGTTATCTAGGCATTAAGTCTTCTCAAGTTTGGTAGCAGCCACAAAATTTTGATAGAAAAAATTATGATATATGGGCTAAGAAAAAGAAGAATATTCTGGTTGCTAATGACTTATGGGGGCTGGTCACTAATGGGTTCAATTATATCACAGACCCAATAACCTATGCACCCCTTTCAAATCCTCAAAAGAATCAGTTGAAAGAAGCAAGAATGAAAGATGCAAAAGCCCTCAATTTGATTGAGGTAGCCTTGACAGAGGCTATTTTCCCACATATTGCAACAGTAAATTATGCAAAACAAGGTTGGGAAATATTGCAAAAATAGTTATAAAGGGACTAACAAAGTGAAGTTAGTGAAGTTGTAGCTGTTAAGAAGAGATTTTGAGACTCTACAAATGAAGGATGGTGAGTCTATTTCATATTTTCACACTAAGGTTTCAACCTTGATAAATCAACTGATAATTAATGGGGAAACAATGGAAGAACAAAGGATTATTGAGAAAATCCTAAGAAGCTTTCCCTCTATATTTGATCCTATAGTCATTACCATTGAAGAGGTAAAGGATTTTTCCAAAATGACTGTACATGAGTTGATGGGTTCACTACAAACCCATGAGCAATAGTTGAGCATTGGACAAATGGTTCAAAATGGTTACAAAATCATGATGGACAATTGGGAATGCAAGATATTTGACAAAGGAGACAACAATAAAGTGATGGTAGTCGTGTAGATGACGAGAAACAAAATGTTTCCTCTCAAGATGCACATAGTATATGCGACAGATAGAGCAAAAGGAAAACAACAACATTGTTCTTCAGCACTCACAGGAGTTGGTGGTGGAACAACAGTCTGCATTCAAGACAATCATCAAAGAACCATCCAAACTTTTGCATTTAAGGTATGGGAACTTAAGCTTTTCTAGTTTAAGTTTATTTTCTAGGAAAGGAATGGTTAGGGGTTTACCATCCATTATAGAACCTGATGGAAAATGTGAAGCCTGCATTTTAGGAAAGAAACATAGGGAAACCTTTCAATCTGGGTATTCTAGGAGAGAAAGAGCACCACTTGAGTTAGTGCACTCATATTTATGTGGAACCATGAAAAACCCCACCTTAGGTGGAAATACTTATTTCATGACATTCATAGATGATTACAATAGAAAAATATGGGTCTATTTTTTGAAAAAAAAATTAGAAGCCTTTGAGAAGTTCAAATGGTTTAAGGCCATGGCTAAAAAGGAGAGTGGCCACTATATAAAATCCCTTAGAATAGATAAAGGGGGAGAGTACATCTCCAAAAAAATTCTAAATTTTTGTTGGAATGAGGGAATTCATAAACAATTTACAACTAGATATACCCTACAACAAAACAAAGTGGTAGAAAGGAAGAATAGGACCATTCAAGACATGGCAACAAGTATGCTGAAAGAAAAAGGGTTGTCACACATTTTTTGGGGTGAAGCTTTAGCAACAACAATTTATATATTGAATAGGTGCCCCACAAAGGTTGTTTGTGATAGGATTCCACAAGAGGTGTGGAAAAACAACAAATGGAGTGTTGAGCATCTAAGAATCTTTGGGTGTGTGGCATATGCATTGGTGCCAAAAGAGAAGAGGCATAAATTTGATGATAAAGGAGAAAATTCATTTTCATAGGTTATAGTGAAGAGTAAAAAGCTTTTAAATTGTACAATCCCATCACCAAGAAGGTAGTGATTAGTAGAGATGTTGTGTTTATTGAGAATGAAGAATGGGATGGACACCATGGGTATTTTAGTCGCAATACCATTTGATGATGAAGAAGCTCTAGATGACAACAACATAGGGGGAGCTCAAGAGAGTAACAGATTAGGGAGAAACTACCATAGAGCATTGGAAAAAAACAACTCTGGTGATGTGCAGCAAAATAGTAGTTTTGAAGGTGTTCAATAGAACAACTTTGAACAAAGACAACAGAGTAGCAGCTTCAGAATTCAGCAGAGTAGTAGCTCTGATCGTCAGCAGTATAGTAGCTCTAGAGGTCAAAGTAGCAGCAACTCATAAGGTAATTTGGATCCCACACTCACATCATTAATGCCACGAAAGAAAAAGAGTGTGAGGGAGATTTATGACAACACACAACATGTTGATTTTGATGATAATTTAGATTTTACATTATTCTCCTATAGTGATCCAACACACTTTGAGGAAGTGGTGAAAGAAGAGAAGTGGTGTAAGGCCATGGATAAAGAGCTAGAGGCTATGGAGAGGAACAAAACATGGGAGTTGAACGATTTACTCAAGGGTAAATAAGTCATTATAGTGAAGTGGGTTTACAAGACCAAGTGTATAGTTGAAGGGAAAATTGAAAGACACAAAGCAAGGCTAGTTGTGAAAGGGTACAAACAACAACCTAAAATAGATTATGATGAGACATATGCACCAGTTGCAAGGCTGAAAATAGTGTAGTTAGTTATAGTAATTACAACCCAACATCAATGGAAGGTGTTTCAGATGGATGTAAAGTCAAGCTTCTTGAACATAGTGTTGAAGGAGGAAGTGTATGTGGAGTAGCCGCCTAGCTATGAATTCCCAGGGAAAGAGGAAAAAGTGTATAGGATCTAGAAATCTCTCTATGGGATGAGACAAGCACCTCAATTATGGTACAACATAATAGACTCATATTTATTGAGAAATGGCTTTAGCAAAAGTAGTAGTGAGCCCACACTCTACATCAAAGTAGTTGAAGGTGATATTTTAATTGTTGTTTTGTATGTAGATGATCTAATTTTTAATTGTAACAATGATAGCTTGATTGTTGATTTCAAAGAGGTGATGAAAAATGAGTTTGAGATGATGGATTTGGGTTTGTTGAAGTATTTTCTTGGTATTGAAGTTCAAAAAATGGAGCATGGCATATTCATTTAAAAAGCTAACTATGCCAAACAGATTTTGAGAAGGTTTAAAATGCAAAAAAAAAAAACCTACACCAACACTAACACCATCAGGTTTGAAACTGCACAAAGAGGACAGCAACAAAGATGTGAACCCAACCCTCTATAAGAGTATGGTTGGAAGTTTGATGTTCTTGACATCAACTAGGCCTGATCTAATGTATGCAATTAGTCTAATTTCTAGGTTCATGGAGAAACCTAAGGACACACATTGGCAAGCAGAAAAGGGATCTTGAGGTATGTAAATGGAACAACAAGTTATGGCATCATGTATGGTGCATCCAATGAGTTCAAGCTAGCTGGTTTCATAGATGGTGATTGGGCAGGAAATGTAGATGATAGGAAGAGCACATCAGGGTATGTATTCCACATGGGTTCAGGTGCAATTTCATGGGCATCCAAGAAGCAGCCCATTGTCTCTCTCAGCATAGTAGAAGTTTATTATATTGCAGCAGATGCAACAACATGTCAGGCTATTTGGTTGAGAAGGATACTTTCATATTTGAAGGAACAACAAGAAGACAACACAATCACACACTGTGAAAATGTGTCTTCAATAGCTTTGATAAAGAATCCAGTCTTCCATGGACAAAGCAAGCACATTGAGATCCAATATCATTTCGTAAGGGAGCTAGTGGAACAAGGTGAGATTGAGTTACAGTATTGTAGATATGAGCAGTAGCTCACTCATATCTGATGCAAAGGGTACTCCCCTCTACCCACTAACTTAAAACACAAATCACAAAATGAAAACTCAATGCAATAGTTCAATGACTCAACTTAATTCGATTACCAACAAACAACATGTTCCATTAATTTAGTAACAAAATTTACATAGATGGTCTCTTGTGACCTCATTCTTCTTGAGCATTCAATCTTCCCCTCCTCTATTATGGAATATCTATCTCTAAACACGTTCCTCTTAGCATTGATTCCCTCCCCATTTGCACATTCTTCCATATCTGATCTCAATTTTTATTCACCAGTTTCTAATCCACATAGCACGACCTATGTAAAACTAAATTTTTCCTTATCCAACACTGGTATTCTCACTATCCTCCCCTATTCACTACATGGGATCTTCCACAAATTTGACTATCCTTGATAGCGCATCCTTGAGGTCTCTTGTTTTTACTAAGTAATTGATTTCATATGTTGCTCCAAAACAACTCAATGCAACATCCTTCCACGCGACCTCTCCCCAAGAACTCTCTCTGCAATTAAAAATTACCTCTTCTCCTATAGGCGCGGTCCATCCATCCCATTAGATTGCTTTTCTCCTTGGCAATATTTTCAAATTTTCACGTACCCCCCTTTCTCTATTCTCTGTTGCATGGAGATTTTTTATTTCTGCTCTATTTTCTTTCTATGCAACGACCCTTTTACCTCTATCCATTTGTATTCCAAAAAAAATACTCTTTAAAAGAAATGGCATTTCCCCTTCACTTATGTGTAGCCCTCTTTCCACCTCTTCTCTCAGACTCCCCTTGCCATGCTATCTCTCCTCTGCTCTTAGCATCCCTCTTTTAACTTGTATGCAACTTTTTGTTTTTACCTCTGGCCGTGACCTTTCATTTTTTATGTGCATTTCCTTTTCCAAACTCCTCACAACCCTTTTTCTTCCCTTCTTACCTGGACTGCAAACAATTTTCCCACTAACAAAATGGTTCAACTCTCAATGGGTGCGGACCTTTCCTTAGTCTTTTACATTTTCATTTTTAAATTAAAACAATGAAAAGAGACAAATCCATTTTGTGCATCATTACAGTCGATGGTTCATATACCCAGCTTATGCTTCCATCAAGAATATAAGAATCCTTGCTAATGATATACTCTTTGAAATTTCAAAGGTTTTCCTTTTGATTTATGCAAAAAGAAAAAGATAACCGGTGTATTTGATCATGCCATTTTGGTCTGCTGCAAATCAAGTGCTATTATTCTCTCTCATATATTTCACTAATTCCATCACATACACAAGCCACATATTCACCGTTATAATAATCCTTTTTCACATGTTATATCTTGGATAATACAACAATGTCTAAATATGGGCCTTTCAAGAAACTTGCAAATTAGTGGTAGGAGTAAATCAATTAGTCTGACTTCTTTATGTATTGAATGTGGAGAATCCATAAAATTTAAGAGGTTTAGGTACTCGTCAGAAAGAGTGGAACCAAACAAAAAAAAACAAAATTGAAAGCAAACCCAACGATTTTTTTTTGGGTTGGTGTCGATTTCTCGTCCGCCTACGTTCTCTTGCATCAATATCTTTATCAAAGAATTACCGAAA
Organism: Sequoia sempervirens; assembly: GCA_007258455.2. Classification (NCBI taxonomy): domain Eukaryota; kingdom Viridiplantae; phylum Streptophyta; class Pinopsida; order Cupressales; family Cupressaceae; genus Sequoia; species Sequoia sempervirens. The sequence continues at coordinate 545,415,697 of VDFB02000017.1, read as the reverse complement.
GATAGTTTTGAATGCCTAAGAGATAGGCTTTGTGGATAGCTTCAGGGATTATCTCTGAAAGTAAACTGTAGAATGATAGCTAACTTCAGATTAAGGGGGGGTGTTGGAATATTTAATTAATCTGCAGTAGCAGTCTTTTTCTCCCCTGCCCCACATAATCTTCCTGTAGTTGTATTTAACCTACCACATAAACCTGCAACATTTAATATGTTAGGTAAATTTGAATTTTGAAAATAAGTGCTCATTGTTTGAGTTTTTCAATACAAACAAAAGGAATGTATGCAATCATTAGTTTATTAGAAGTCATTTTTGTATTGTGTGAAGACCCTGTAGCAGCAGAAGGCATATTCAACAGAAGGGAATGTTCAGGAGACAGTGGCAGTGCACAAGAATTTTATCAGATGCAATAGAGTGACAACAACAGCTGTAGAATAGTTGTAAGCATTAGTTTAGGTCTGAGTGTAACACCATTTTATTAGACATCAGTCCAAATAGTTTATGTTTTATTTTGGTGTGTAAAACAAAGAATATACTCTATTTTTTTGTAATTTTGAAACATAGGAGGAATATATAAATATGTGTTTTCTGTATTTGTATTTTTGCTATCTTTGTGCATTTTCTGGTCATTGTTTGTTTTGTCCATCCATCCAGTTACAACAGTGAACCAGTATTGTTGCACCCCTTCCTGCCAACAAGAAATTATATTTTTCTTTGAGAAAACCAAAAGGGTACATCTACTCAAGTGGTGAAGAGAAGAAATCAGTGTTGTCGCTTCTTAAAAAAATTATAAAAATATGGGTAGAAAGAAATCTAGGGGTGTCAAAGCCCAAGTTGTTTATAGTTGGCCGACTTGATGTTGCTACTTCTGGATTGATTATTATCACAAATGATGGGTAATTTTCTCAAAAGGTTGCACGTCATTCATCAGATTATGAACATTAAAAAAAAGGTACAAACTATTTGTAGATTGCCTTAATGAGATAGTCAAGTCTAACGCACAGTCGACTCTTTAGTTAGCATCCATTCCCTTTGCACACTCAAATCAAAATTAGAAAACAATGTATAAATATCCATGAAAGATGAGAATATTTGTAGGTTTTGTGGTTATTGTTATGATTTTCAAAATGAAGACTTTGGAACAGGAAGGATGAACCTCCATTAAAGCATAAAAGATAAAGGATTTTTGTTAGATGTTTTAGTCGGAAGTTCCCTATTAGACACGTTTTCGAAATGTAGGAGCGTTGAGAAGGAATATGAATAGCTTCACAAAATATGTCGAATAGATGTCATCTAATGAAACACCAAGATTGTTGCATATGTAAACATGGATTTGTTGATATGGCATTCAAAATTCCTTTTTTCATCCTCCTCCAAATCAGTGTGTGAATAGAAAATTTAAGAATAGTTTGGTATCTATTAAGAGGCTTCAAAAACATTATCTTGAGCTCAGCAATCTAGTAGCTCTAAACTCCAATATTTTTAGCTCTTCAATTATTATAGATTGAAGCTACAGTCAAGCTGGAGGAGGATGACATGTAATCAAAATGTGGAGGCATAGAAAATGCACGTGAGTTTTCTAAAAAAATGCCTCAAAGAAGTGTCGCCTTATAGACATGAATGCAAAATGTGAATCACCATATATAAGGCACGTGAACTATTTACAATATTTCCTCACAGAACTAAGTCCTCACAAGCAACAATTATAGTAGGCTATATATAAAATGGATGAGGAGAAAATGACTTAAAAATTATAAAGCAAATGCAAAACCTAAAACTGTTGTCACCATCCTCCATGCCTTGGATCAGGGTATAGACATTCAACAAAGCATAAAGGTGAAACATGGGGAAAGGGAAACCTTAGAGCTTCCACCTTAGGGTTTGACACCTTTCCCAAATTTTATGGCGTAGAGGAGGGGGACTGGCTACTCAGGACCCCAAGTCACGGGAGGGTCTAGAACAATAGGATGCCCTGATGTACCTCAAGCTAAGGAATTCTTAAGATATGTTTGATGTTTAAAGGGGTGAAAAGGAAGGACACATAATCTACCTCTTTCCTTCTGCCAACCCGAGAGTCTCAGGAAGTCATGTGACCAAGTTTCTGGAGTCCAGAATGTAACTTAGGCATCTCATTTCGAAGGGACTATAACGTGGGACAAGGACAACAACATGACACGTTTGCATTTCAGTGGGGTGTTGGTGTTCGTATGGACATAAAGCATAAAGTACATTATAAACTCAAGAGGAACCTACTAACGACCTAACAAATGCAGTTTAATACAATAACATAAATGAAATAGAGTTGAATAACAAAATATTGAGAAAACACTAAGATTCATTCTAACTACAAAATGACGAAGGAGGGTAAGAAAATAACACCTTCCTACCCACAAGTTGATATCTTCAAATTCTTCACTTGACGAGCAACCTACACACACAAGATATAAATTTTTGGGGGCTATATATATAGAGGACTATTCCAGTCAGTCCCCCACAAGTTGGTGTTTCCACCTCCACGGACAACCAATATAGAAACAATAGAGAAATGTGATAAAGAAAGATATTGAAATGGAAGTACCAAGAACTATGCTAAACAACAAAATGCTACGAAAACAATATGGCAATGCTAAGTGAATGGAAGATGGAATAATATCACCTTCAACCACATGCACTCAAGGAAAATGGGAGGAGTGAGCTCGCAAGCTTGCAAATGCTGGCATTGCCACAACAATGAGGAGATTGAATCCACAAAACACCAACTTGCTGCTTCAATGGAGGTGAGAATATTGTGAATGAAGTGTGTAGAAGTGAGAATGATCAAATAGAATTCCAAGAAGATCAAAAAGTTACCAAGAGAGAGTGAATGAATGAAGGATATAGTCATTTGAAGGTGAAATTGGAGGAAAAGAAGTCGTTCGAGTTCGGTCAAGGGGGTAGAGACATTACTCTTCATTGCCAATGGAGAATTGTAATCCGTTTCTAGATTCCAAATGCAGGAATCATGTCAAGACGGCAATGCACCGCGTTAGCATCCCCGACAGAATATCCTCCATTGACACTAAAAACAACTGCCAAGTGGATGGGAGGTGAATGAGGGACGTGAAATAGCATCGTCGGATTTAATTTTTCTAAGGTAGGAGGTACATAAATTTGGAATTTGCAAGGGGTGAAAATTCACACCATTAAGGCCAGGTGCAAAAAGATGGGGGTTCAAAAAGTGGCCAACCTCTTTTTTTTTTTGAAAAAGTCAAAATGTGAGCACATTATAACGCGCTCGCATTATGGCTTGGAGTGATTGAGCCTTAGGCTTGGCCACTACAAGGCCAAAACGTTTTCACATTATAACACAAGCACATTTTGGTTTATATAAACTAAACAAAAAAGTTCATTTCATATCATTTTCTATTGTTTCCAATTTTCTTCGCGGCCTGCAAACTCTCAAAAATGTGCTCACATTCTAGGAAGGCTCAAACCACTTTGTTTCTTTATCAAATCTTCGTCGAAATGCTTCCATGATGTTGGGGAGGTCAAAGGAATAAGTTATTATTTTTTGTGTGAATTTTTTATTAAATAGCTAGATTTAATATATTCTTTTATGTAAATTTATTTAATTTTTAGGAAATGATAATGCACCTCCTTCTCATCCCCAAAATCCCAATTCACCTCAAGATGAAAAATCTCCTAAAGAAAAACCCCAATGAACACCTCCAACAATTCTTCAACATGCTCCAGGAACTCAAGAAAATGTATGGGGAAAAATTGAAAATAATAAAAAAAAATGGAGGAGTTAATTGCAAGGTTGAAAGATCCTGCAAGCTCAACCTCGCATAGAACCACTCTTGCTCAGTCACTTGAATCGATAATATCACATGTATATTCAACTAGCAAGAAAATAAGTACTTGGTCAGAGAAGAGACAAGAGTTTAGAGAATTTTATGTAGATAAATTATCCTATAAACAAGTTGAAGATGAAAAAATTACAAAGTCTAACTTATGTGCACTATTCACAAAACCTAGAATGAATTAACCCTTACATCCTTATAAATTTGGAGGAGGTGGTGGATGGTTTTTGACCATCCTCCATGCAACAACAATGATGTGCCACTATATTTTTTGAGGAAACTTTATTGTGAGTTTGTATTCAATAAAATCCCAAACTGTTTTGACATGCGCGACTTCCAGAGTAGAGGTGGGGGCTCCACATAGGATAGAGTGAGGGCACGTATCGATGCATAGTGGCCAATGAGATGAGCACTTGCTAGATTAGCGTATGAGCATGTGACTATCCCTTTCATTGTGAAGGAGAGTGTTGAGATCAATACATTGGAATCAATTAGTTCCCTCACCCAGAGCCTCATACAACATACCAGTCCTCTAGCATGTGGTGAGTTGGGTGAGTCTTCAAGGAGCTATAGTTCCACCTCATTATTTACAATCTTGTGAGTCACTTTGTGCTTATGATCATGCGCATAGTCAAGATGCAAGTTCCTAGGGTACATTTGCAGTTGATCAAATGGTGATTATAGATGCCCTCCTTAATGAGGCATTTGACCTTGATAGTCAGTTAAATATTAGAAAGTTCATTGAATTTAATTTATTAATTTTTTTTTTGAAATGAAAGATTAACTAAATTAGTTCAATGATTATAATGAAATTTTAGGGTCATAATGTTCACTTGTTTTCAGCGGTCCTCCACCTCCCTATTACATGACCACATGTATTGTAGAGGTATGTAACTAGTAAAAAAATTATAAATATTACATGTGAATAGCTAAATGTTATATGAATGGTATTCTTATATCTCATTTTGGATGTTGAATAGGTTAATCTTGGAGCTTCGACGACAACACCTACTAGTGGAGGTGGTCATCAAATTTTCACTTAGGTAATACAAACTATTTATAATTTTAATATAAAAAAATTATCTTTCATAATTGAATAATGTTTAATGACTTGAAGGTTCTAGATAGTTTGTAAGTATGTTTTGTACTTTTTAATTAATTTTATTTCAAGTTGTTATGCACTTCATAATCTATGAATTTCATTTGTTCATTGTTGTTGCATGGAGGATGGTCAAAAACCATCCACCATCAACCTTTACTAAATTTTTTGCTTCTCCTATGAGACTATCTTGTAGTATTGGATTCCATGTGATTCACCACATTCATGACTGTTATGCATTCTTTACCTTGATGTATCTTGGTTGAAAACATATAAAGTATCTCCTCATAAAAAGTCATCTTCTGCAATTATCCCTTGAACCATTCTTTGGTATTGAAATCATGTGATTGTTCTATTACATCTTGTGACTTTAGACCATCATATTCAGTCTTATGTAACTATCCTATTACAATTCTTTATTTATACTACATCCTTTGTTGTTCGTTTTTTGTCCTTTATTCATCATTTCTCCTTGTGATCATTACTCTACCTATGTGAATATTACACTATCCACTACAATGAAGATATATTACTCCATTTATTAGCTATCTCTTCTTTGTGGTTCACCCATGAATATGAATAGAATGTTGAGGTTTTATGAAAATCATGGAGTATCTTTATAGGTGTGAATTTTTATCAAGATCTTAGGACCACAATTCTCTCATTTCTCACTATCACTACATTTTTTTCTTAGTTGGCAGTGCTCATTATTGCTTCTTTTCATGCATCTTAAGATCATGTTTTATACTATTTCCATAAATCTTATCCCCACTTCAAAAATTCTTCACACTTCACATCAACAAAGGTTTTCATTACTTCTTTATGTAATCATGATATTATCCCTTGCTTGCATGATATAATTTTCCATAAGACTATCATATTGTGACTGTCCTTTAATTTTAAATTGTCCTCATGAAACATGCAAACCCTTGAAGCAATATATAGTTTAGTGAGTACTCAAAATCTTGTTGACTATCTCATACATTAGAAGCCATGACCTGCATCACTCTTCTAGTTTTTGTAATTGAATAATATTGTTTTATTTTCATATGATGCAAGAAGAGACTCCTCATGATATTGATAGGGAAATAGAGCATGGAATCTCTACTGCAATAGAGAGCTTGATGCCTTTAACGGGGGTATGAGTTAGATTAGTAAATTTCAAATTGCATTTGTTGTTATAGTTGTTTATTATTGAAAAATATAATGATTATTGATTTGTAGTTTAATTTCTATTTGGATGGTTTCTATAAGACTTTTCAATGCCACAACGTGAACATGACACTATTGCAAAAAAGGAGAGATATCATTTGGAGGTAGTAAGTGATTATTTTGTTAAATATTTCATTTTTTATAATGTAATTTCTATATATTAATGTCTAAACTTTTTATTGTAATATGTACGACTCCATTAAGAATTAAATAGGAGGACCAACCCTCAATTTTGAAGTAGACCATTTTCATACACATCTCCATCCCCCTGATGAGCAAAGGATGCCTGTGATCTATTTTCTTCAGCTAGAGGGGAATGACTATTGTTTGGGGTCCTTTGTTGTATGCCTATATGACATTTTTAGACATATTTTGTATTACATATATGTAACATTGTATGCCTAAATGGCATTATTGTAAGCCTATCTAGCTATTTTCTCTATATGTTATACTTATATCAACATATATTGATGTATGCCTATATGGCTATTTGGTTAATACATATCTTTTTTATTGAAGGCGTCCATATTTTCATTATAATTCCAAGCTTCAATAAATATTTGTAGATAGTTTACTTCAAATATTTAAAATCAAACTGTATTACATGCTTCATAGCTTATTTCACATTCATTTCACCTATATTTTTTGGTTAATTATTATCTTTCCTACACCAGTATGTGTTTGTGGTCTTGGATTATATATTTTTGGCATATAGTTATAGAATAAAGTTTTATTCAAGACAAAGTACAAACAATTTACACTATGTTTCCAATAATTTTATTCAAGTACCCATCCTCTAGTTGGCTGATCACTACTTCAAATTTATACACGTATTCTTTATGCCCACACTTTCCTTCATCTCAAAAAAATGTTTTCTTATATTGACCAAAATGTTTATGACTGCATTGAGTTCAAGAAATAGAGGAGACTAGTTCTTTGGTGTAGATTATTCAGTCATAAGATTATAAAGACACCTACGTTGACCAAAAATTGTAAAGTGGACGTATTCTATAGCCACCCAATGTGTTTGAATTGTCAGTTTAACCCCAGGAGATGAAGAATGTAAACAATGTCTCTCAACAACTTTTTATTAATTGTAACTGGCACTTTTTGGAACATTTAAAACATTGTTGCCACTATGGAATGACTTGGATATATGAAAAACTGAGGGAGGTTATTGTAGAGAGACCCCATTTGACCTTATACCTTCAAAAAAAATGTTTCTAAGTGCCATGAATTCTAAGTAACAACTTGTCAAAGTTATTTTCCCTTTCGTACTTTGGTCTCTTAAGAGAAATCATGGATACAATGTAGCCCACAATGCTTTGGCATGCTAGGGTGAAAAATAGGACCTTTCCTAGCATAAATCTACCCACCTTCACATGTTGGAACTGTTGGTTTGGTTGCATGATGAACAAAACAAAAATTACACCACCTTGCAACTTTACATTACATACATCTGATGCTTTTTCCATCAACTAAAAACTTGCCACCACAAGAAAATGGATTGGAGATATGAAAAACTGAGAGAGGTTATTATATATGGACCATACATGACCCTATACCTTTAGAAAAAAAATTTCTAAGTGCCATAGATTTCAAGTAATAGCTCCTTAAATTTTTCTTCCCTTTTGCACTTTGGTCTCTTAGGAGAAATCATTGGCGCAATCTAGCCCAGAATGTTTCAGCATGTTGGGGTGTGAAACAAGACCTTTCCTAGCATAAACCTACCCACTCAAATGTGTTTGAATTGTCATTTTGGTCACACGATGAACAAAACAAAAATTACACCACCTTGCAACTTTACACTACATGCATCTAACGTTTTTTCCATCAACTGAAAACTTGTCACCACTGAAAAATGGATTGGAGATATGAAAAAATGAGAGAGGTTATTGTAGAGGAATCCTACATGATCATGGACCTTTAGACATAATGTTTTGAAGTGTCATGGTTTCCAAGTAATAGCTCATCAAAATTTTCTACCCTTTCGCACTTAGGTCTTTTAAGAGAAATCACCAACACAATGTAACCTTAAAGGTTCTGTCATGTTGGTGTGTGAAACAAGAACTTTCCTAGCATAAACCTACCCACTCATACGTGTTGGAATTATCATTTTGGTTGCATGAAAAACAAAATGAAAATTACCCAACCTTGCAACTTTATACTGCATGCATTTGACACTTTTTCGATCAACTGAAAACTTGTCACCATGAGCAAATGAATTGGAGGTATGAAAAATTGAGAGAGGTAATTATATAGGAACCCTACATGATCCTATACCTTCATACAATTTTTTCTAAGTGACACGGTTTCCAAGTAAAATCTCATAAAAGTTTTTTTCCCTTTTGCACTTAGGTCTCGTAAGAGAAATTGCTGATGTAATGCAACCTGCAAGGTTTTGGCATGTTGGGGTGAAAAACAAGACCTTTCCTAGCATAAAACTACCCACTCAAATGTGTTGGAACTATCGGTTTGGTCGCACAATGAACAAAATAAAAATTAAACCATCTTGTAACTTTACATTGCATGCATTTGACACTTTTTCCATGAACTGAAAACTTGTCACCATGGGCAAATAGATTGGAGGTATGGAAAATTGAGAGAGGTTATTGTAGAGAGACCCTACATGATCCTATACCTTCAAACAAAATTTTTCCAAGTGCCATGATTTTTGAGTAACAACTCGTCAAAGTTTTTTTCCCTTTCGCACTTCGGTCTCTTAAGAGAAATTGCAAGTGCAATGTAGCCTAGAAGGTTTCAACATGCTAGGGTGAAAAACAAGACCTTTCCTAGCATAAACCTACCCACTCAGACATGTTGGAACTATCAATTTGGTTGCATGATGAACAAAATAAAAATTACACCACCTTGCAACTTTAAACTACATGCATTTGACATTTTTTCCATCAATTAAAAACTTGTCACCACAGGAAAATGGATTGGAGGTATGAAACTTTGAGAGAGGTTATTGAACCGAAATTTTTTGTAGGGGCTTCTCTCTTACAGTTCTAGGGTTTTTCACCTAAAAGGATAAAGGTATCCCATAAAAAATTGGAGGTTCATTAAATACTAATGCTAGTATGATTAAATATGTCTAAATGCAATGCTCTAAATGCAAAGAAATGATAAAAGATAATGAATATGAATGCAAAACCTAAGAAATGCAAGTTGTTTGAAAACACATTGTGATATGAAAAATGATAGATTAAATGCAATAAAGAACAAGATAAAGATGATACATAGAAATTATGCACCTAGAAACTGATGAAGGCTGAAATGACGATTGCAGATGCCTCTAAAATTTTGGAAAATTTATTTTTCTGATCAACTTGGACACTTACACCAAGTTGGGCAGCTTAGTCCCAGACTAGGGAAACTACTCAAAAATATGTTTCTACCAAATGGGTATTCGAAACTGCAAAAACCTCTAAGAAACCAGTGCAGTGGGACTAAGTCACCACTATTGGTGACTTAGTCCACTTTGTATTTTTTGCAAATCCGAAAATGGAAATGGAAGCCCATAATCTGCACTCTATTTTTTGATGGAAACTCGAATCTGAACCTATGAAAATATATGCAAACCATAATAAAAATTGATTTCTAATGGGGGTTTTGCCTTGTTCAAACCCCTAGTTGATATTTAAACCTTGAAAGAGATAAAATTTGCATAAAACCCTATCCCTAAGTGTGTCTAAGACTAGGAAGTTTGAAAATAAGATGCAACCCTATTCTAACATGGAAGAATAAGATGCATAGATGGATTTAGAACAATGCAAGACTCATTATAAGAGACACTAAATCACATTATAAATGAATCTTAATGACATGCAAACCTTCCTTAGGCTGAAAACAGAGAGAAAATGGAAGATGGAATCACTTTGAAAACAATTCTTTAGGCTTGATTTGATGGCTAGTTGCATCTCCTCAACCTAGATTTCTCCATGATTCTCCATAGGCATCCATGATCAACCCTTTGCAATGTGAGATCTTGAACAAAAAAAAGTGAGCTTGAAGACCTGCAAAAACCCTAACTTGCTGCCCTAAAGCTTCAACTTTGTTGTAGATAGACTAATGAATCTTCTTGTGAAAGATATTTGACTCTTGACTCTTGAATTTGCTTGTTCAAAATGACCTAATGTTCTAAAAAATGACCTAAAAAATGTATTTATAGGCATCAAAACCGAATTATTCATTATTTTAACTTCACATGCTGACATCCATTGAGAATTTTAATTAAGTCGATGATTTTCCCGCTCAAAAGTGAAAAATCCCTCAAAAGGGACTAAGTCGCCACCCTCGGCAGCTTAGTCCCACTAGGGGTTTTGAGGTGGGTTTTGTGGAATTTGAATGATTTGAATATTTCTTGTTAGGATTTGTATGATTTGTGAGTGGAATAGGCCTTAAAGTCAAAAATAATAAACATTAGGGGCCTATAAATGCAATTTTTTAGGAGTGATTAATGCAAAGGTGTCTAAAATAGGGCCAAATTAATCACAAAATTGCCTCTTTCTTCAAGAGTATACAATTTTTGGCGACACAGTTATTATAGAGGTACCCTACATAATCATGTACCTTCAAACATAATGTTTCTAAGTGCCACAGTTTTTGAGTAACAACTCATCAAAGTTTTATTCCCTTCCGCACTTTGGTCTCTTAAGAGAAATTATTGGTGCAATGTAGCTTGAAAGGTTCTGACATGTTGGGGTATGAAATAGGACCTTGCCTAGCATAAACCTACCTACCTGGATGTGTTGGAACTATCGATTTGGTTGCATGAGGAACAAAATGAAAATTACACCACCTTGCAAATTTACACTACACCCATTTGATGCTTTTTCCATCGACTGAAAACTTGTCACCACGGGAAAATGGATTGGAGGTATGAAAATTTGAGAGAGGTTATTATAGAGGGACTGATGAGGTAAAAATAACCTCATCAACATAAGGGCCTTAATATATAAATATAAACCTTCCAGCCTAAATTACTTTGCCAATTGATTACCTTTAGGGAAAATAATTGCTTTCTTTTCTATAAATAATCGTACAAATTTATTTCTTGAAGTTGATTAAATTAAGCTAACTTATGCTGATTTAGCAAGTTAAGTCTTGAGTATTTCGCAATTCAACTTCACAACCATCCACCATTGCAATCAGAAGGGAAAATGAATGTGGGTCTAATACTTTTGAAAACTAGCGAGCGGGTGTTGAAATGCCAAGAGCACACGTTTTGGTTGAGCTTTTATAATTCTATTATTTTTTAGTTTCAAAGACTTTATGGATCATGTGAAGCCTCTTTAATATTGTGTATCATGGGCTTTTAAGTCCTTTTTTACTATAGGCAATCTTTTGAAATACTTGATCGACTAAAAAATAGGATTCTTGTTAGCCATTTTTCATATAAATATGTAACTATTACAAATAATGAAGGAGATTATCGATTATCATTATGCTGTCAATCTATCTTTTGATTACAAACTACCATGCGAATATGATTTTCCCCACCTTTCTTTGAATTACTGTGCAATATGGATGCATTTTTGGAATGAAGGGATTCTTCCAGTGCATGTGATCTGAAGTAGTAGTAGATACACCCACGAGTTGGCCACTCAAGGGTTAGAAATAAATAGATAAGTATTTGTTTCATGTTATGTATTTTCCTTTGATAGAATAGAAGTTGCATTTACATTTTATTTTCATTGGTACATTTCATACTGTTAATGTCAAACCTGTAGGTTGGAATTGAGTCTGTAGCTTTTGAGCTTAGCATTTGAATGTTTGGAGCACCTTTCTTTAGTTGATTTTGATTAATGGTTTGATGATTAGAAATTAGCTTGTGATTCTCTACAGTAGATAAATGTTTCCTAATTTCTTTACATGCTTTAACTCTTTAACAATTTATGCATTCTTTAAGTTAATCGTTTCCATGCTTTCTAGTTTAATAGTGATGCTTTTTAGATTCTTAGTTTTTTATCTTTTGATTTGAGTTGTTTTCCCGCTTTCTAGATAGATGATTTATTGCTTTCTAGATTAAAGGCCCTTTAGATTAGAATTTTTATTTACGAGATTAGTGCTTAAGAGAGAAGTTGAGATGTCCTCTATTGCATACAGTCGTTGGACACTGCTCGGTCGATATATTGATGTGTTTATTCACTAAAGTGTTAGGACCTAACGACAACCTATCACTTTTTGGCGCTGTTGTTGGGGACTCCTTTTGCTAGTGTTAGTAGGAGATATCTTTAATACCTCTCTTAGGGATAGGAATAGTTTTTCAGCCTCTTTTCTACATGGTTAGGAAATGAGGCCCACATGGAAGATTCATACCAAAAACTCCCCCAATCGACATACCAACAACAAGTAGGGAGGAAGGAAACTCAGACCAAGATCTTACTATAGAATTGACTAAACAATGTCAACCTAAGACCTTCCCACATGCTCGTGAAAGAGAACAAATAGTGGTCGAGGAGTAGTATACTCTTTCACAAACCTTTGAACCTCATGCTACTGAGAAAATTTTCGAAGAGGATCACATTCCCTCCAACACCATGGGTGACTAAAGAAATGCTGCCAACAACCACAACAATGATAACCCTCCACCATGCACGTTCACCTACCCTATTGCTATTGATGCAGATGACGAGAAGACAATGAAAAATATCTCACTAGCCTTCTTACCAACCTTTCGAGGTTTGTCTATTGAGGACCCTAATCAGTTCCTATTTGAATTCAAAGTCTTGTGTCAAACTTATGATTACAAGAATGATAATAAAAAACTAAATCTTTTCCCTTCTACTCTGAAAGACTCAGCTATGCACTAGTTTATGGGGTTACCTTCTCAATCGATAACCTCCTAGGATGACATGGAGACTGCCTTTTTGGAGAAATATCAGAGTTATTGCAAGGTGAGTGATAGGAAAGAAGAACTATTAAAATAAATGAAAAATGAGGATGAAAGTTTAGAAGACTACCTAGATAGGTTTATCTTCTTGTCCAAATGTTGTGGTGGGGAAGTTATAAGCATCGATATTCTAAAGACCTTATTCCTAAAAGGGCTCAACGATGAAGCTTGGAGGAGCTTAGACTTAATGGGAAAAGGAGATGTGTCCCAACTGAGACTGGAAGAAATAACATAATTGTGTTGGAACTTCTCTCATACTCGTGGAGGGATTAGGAAGTTCACCACCTTACGTGGTTCTAATGACATAAATAAATTTTGTGAGGAATTGGTCAACTTTAAGACCGACATTCTTGTCCAACTAAACACCACCTTAGATGCCATCCAAGCTAAAACCAAAAATCTTGAGACTCTATCCATTTATTTCCCTAGGTGTCGAAAAAAACATTTGCTAAGAGAGTATCCCTTGGAAAAAATTGACAAGATTCACATTTTTCAGGTATGTTACAAGAATCACCCCACCAATCAATGTGAACTATTAGATGCCATCACAACTTCCAAGAAAAGAACAACTCCAGTTGAGGAAGAAGTGAAGGTTGTCAACCAAAGAATGGGAGGTAATTTCTCCTATGGCCAGAATTCCAATCCTAACTGGCGACCCCAACCAAATTGGAACAATAATCAATGGGAAGTACCCTAGCCTTAGGCACCATCACCAATACCCTCTAGCGGGGGAACATATCCTTGGGGACCACCAGATTGGACAAACCAATCGTGGGGTAACCCTCAATGGCCCAACCAATCTCAACAACAATGGTACCCTCAAAATTCCATTCCTCAATGGAATCAACCCCAACATCAGTTCTATTTTGGTCCCAGGAGGATGCCTAACCAACAGACTCTCTTACCACCTCCCCAAAACACTCAACAAATGGAACAAGTTAACCAACTACCACTTTTGGCACAACCAGTCCCTAATCCAAAGAACAACCATCTGAACACTCTGATGTATTTCGTCGAACGGGACAATGTCACTGGACTCAATGCAATACACTGTGGAAACCTACAGTTGAGGTTTGGTAAAACACTTTCATAGCTGACTATCGAAGAAATCATAGAAGAACCTATCCAAAAGTCTATTGAGGAAACAATAATAACACCTATGCCTATAAAACAAACCCTGGACACTATGCAACATGAAACTGACCCGCCATCTTCAGCAGGAGTTGTTGACCTACCTCAAAAGGGAGAGGGTCAGTCTCCAACTAAACCTTTGAAAAATACCACCACTAAAGACACAACCAAAGCCCCTTTTCCAAAGCAATCGAAACCAATCCCTGTGAAAGATGCTCCAGAAATAGCATCACCTACAGAAACTACATTAATACAGGAAACTAAACGATTGCAGATTGAAGTCCCCTTGTTACAAGTGATTAAAGAAATCCCTAAGTTAAATCTGTTTATTAAATAGTTGTGCATCAAAACTCTGGGGAGGAAGCCAAAACGAATCAACACTATTCATATCAATGGGTACCTAGCTAATTTGTTAGCGGGAAAAGTTACTGCTTTGAAATATGATGACCTAGGAAGTCCGCTTATAACAGTGACAGTTAATGGGGTAGCAATACCAAATGCTTTAGTGGACTTTGGAGCAGCCATTAACATAATGATTGTTGATGTGATGGAAAATTTGGGACTCACTAATCTATGCCCCACAACTATAGTCCTACAGATGGCAAACCAATCCATTGCTATTCCCAAGGGTATTATTGAAAACATCCTTGTTAAAGTGGATGGATGGGAATATCCAATGGATTTCCAAATAATTGAATCCCTTATGCCCAAAGATAGTTATCCAATAATTCTGGGGTGACCATGGTTGGCTACGGTTGCAGCCAAAATTGACTGCAGGGAAGGAGGAATGACAATTTCCCATGGAACCAATAGCAAAAAATTGTTCTTGTATCCTCCTGCCAATCCTACTAAGCATA
This sequence comes from Sequoia sempervirens, assembly GCA_007258455.2. Lineage (NCBI taxonomy): Eukaryota > Viridiplantae > Streptophyta > Pinopsida > Cupressales > Cupressaceae > Sequoia > Sequoia sempervirens. The sequence continues at coordinate 545,400,661 of VDFB02000017.1, read as the reverse complement.
ACAAAGTATGGATTGATGAACCAGAAAGTCCTACTGGATAGGAAAACTTTCCTTCACTGGCCATGGTACTCATTAAACAACATGGTGAAGAATTAGAGAATGACGTAGGAAGTATTGCAATAGACTCCAACAGTGAAGAGAACGCCAGATATAGAAGAAATCCTTGGACACCCGATTAACACAGATCAAGCATAATTTGATGATGCTAAGTTTATTAGATTGCCTTGCCCTTTTATGAACTTAGTTCCAAAAACCTACCATTTCTTTGCAGATGTTGCTAGGATTCATGAAACTATCCCGCACAGTTGTCCACTTAACACACTGACAAGGCCCATTCACACTGTCACATCCAATTATCTTGGAGTCAAAACCACTATGTTGCTACCAGGCAGAACCTTGAACATCAATAGTTGGTTGATTGAGATAGAAGAAAAAAGATTGTTTGATACCCTAGTGAATAGATCTAAAGCGTTCACCTAGGATTATAAAGATATGAGAGGAACACATCCTAGTGTGTGCATGCACCATATCTATACTGAGGATGTTCATCCTGTTCGTCAACCACAACAGAGACTCAGTCCTTCTATTAAACATATCACTAAAACTAAGATTGAGAAACTCTTGCAGGTAGGATTCATCTACCCAATTTCTGATAGCAAGTAGGTGTCACCCTTGATCGTAGTTCCAAAGAAGAATGGGAAGTGGAGAGTGTGTGTAGATTATAGGGAGCTTAACAAAGCAACACACATAGATTATTTTCCCCTACCATTTGTGGACCAAGTGCTTCATAACTTGGTTGGGAGAAAATATTTTTCATTCTTGGACGGATTTAGTGGTTACAACCAAATACAGGTAGCAGCGGAAGACCAAGATAAGACAACCTTTACTTGCCCTTGGGAAACATTTGCATATAGGGTTCTTCCCTTTGGGCTATGTAATGCTCCTACCACCTTTCAGAGGGCCATCTTGGCCATATTTGTTGAGTTAGTAAATGAGTGTGTGGAAGTCTATATGGATGATTTCACTGTATATGGTTCAACTTTCAATGAATCTCTCACAAATCTAGATAAGGTGTTGAAGCCATGCGAGGATCATTGGTTGTCCCTCAGTCACAAGAAATGCTTAATCATGGTGGAACAAGGAATAGTACTAGGACATCATATTTCAGCCGAAGGGATTAAGGTTGATCCCAAGAAAATCAAAGTCATACAACAACTCGAGATTCTGAAGACTCTAACTAATGTCAAGAGTTTCTTACGGCATGTTGGATACTACCGAAGATTCATAGAAAAATTTAGCAAAATCACAGCCCCAATGTTTTCTCTCCTTCAGAAAAAATGTTGACTTCATTTGGAAACCTAAGTGTCAATCCTCATTCAAAATTTTTAAAGAAAAACTTACCTCTGCCCCTCTCCTTCGAGGACCTAACTAGAACCTGCCATTTCACATTTATGTTGACGCATTTGATGATGCCATTGGAGCAATTCTTGGGTAAGAAGATGAGAATGGAGGGAAATACGCTATATATTTTATCAGCAAAAACTTCACGCCAATAGAGAAGAATTACACCACAACAAAGAAGGAATTCTTGGTTGTAGTGCACGCCATCAAGAAATTTAGACATTATGTCACTGGATAAAAAGTTGCAGTGCACACAAACCATGCATCCATCAAATATCTCATGAATAAACTAGTGGTAAATGCAAGGATAATTAGGTGGTTATTCCTTCTCCAGGAGTTTAATGTGACAATTGTTAACAAACCAAGGAAGTCCAACGTAGTTGTAGATTTCTTATCTCAGATTAAACATGATGGCAACTGTGCTCTAGTACAGGATGAATTCCCAAATGAAAATTTATTCACTATCTCCACTAAAACTCCTTGGTTTGATGATATTGTGAACTACTTAACCACCTTAGAAGTACCACCTCACTTCTCAGAAAAACAAAAGAAATGCCTTGTCTAGGAGAGTGCCCCTTTTAAATGGATTAATGCAATCTTGTTTTGGTGTGGACCTAATATGTTTTTACAATGATGTGTTAAGGAAGATGAGACCTATAGTATCCTTAGGGCATGTCATGATGACCCTCCTAGAGGGAATTATTCTGCTAAAAGGACAACTCATAAGATCATGTGAGTAGGATAATATTGGCCTTCAATGCATAAGGACACCAAGAAGTACGTTCGCAGGTGTGATGAATGCCAAAGGATGGGAAGACCAACTGCATCCAATGAAATTCCCTTGTAGCCTCAGGTAGTCCTTGAACCATTTGAGAAATGGGGATTGGATTTTATCGGCCCTATAGATCCCCCTTCACAAGGAAAAGAGTATATTTTGGTCTGCACTAACTACATGACTAAGTGGGCAGAAGTACAAACCCTACACGTTGCTAGGGAAGAGCAAGTAGCTAAATTTCTTTATAATAGAATATTTCTTAGATTAGGGGACCCAAGAACATTTGTTACAGACCAAGGCCCCTAGTTTACGTCTAAATTCCTACTAAGATTCACAAATTACTTCCAAGTAAGTCACAAGAAGTCCTCACCCTACCACCCATAGGAAAACAGAAAAGTCGAGGTCATGAACAAGGAGCTGGAAAGTATTTTGACAAAAACGGTTTCCTTGAGAAGGAAATATTGGGCTAGGAAACTACTAGAAGTTGTCTGAACCTATAACACAACCTGGAAGTCAACCACTAGATATCCCCTATGAGTTATTCTTTGGGAAGAAGCCCCTCTTTCCCATTGAATTCAAACTACAAACCCTTAGGACGGCCATGGAATTGGGCATGGATCTTAAATAGGCTCAAATCGAGAGAGTTTTACAACTTAGTGAGCTAGACGAGCTCCGTCTGGATGTCATCCATCAAACTAAATTGATCTAGCAACAACGTAAGGTTTGGCATGACAAACACATCAAAGAGAAAGAATTCCATACCGGGGATTGGGCATTGTTGTTCGATTCCAAATACAAGAACCATCAAGGGAAACTTAGGACACACTGGCTTGGACCATATGAGAATTTTGAAGTGTTTTCTAATGGTTCAATCCAGTTAAAACCAATTGATGGTGACACCCAAACTCTTTTGGTTAATGGGTACCGACTATGCATCTACCATAAACCCGTTAACAAAGAAGAGTTTACAAAAATGGTAGAAACACAGGAAGAAATCCACTGCATTGACTCTACCAAGGCAGGGTCAATATAGCATTAAGTAAATAATAATGTCAATAAATAAATAAATAAATAAAGAAGAAGAATAAATCTATATATTTCTTCAATTTTCTCATCAAATTCATCATTTAGACTTGGCTAAAGTTTTTTTTACACTTTGCAAGACTTCATTTTGTGGCGAGCCAATTCTGGCGCACCTTGTTACGATACTTCAGAATTACTATTGCGATGCTTCAGACTTGTTGCTATGATGCTCTGGAACCTACAAATAAGATAGACTCCATGGTCATCCTGATCTTCCATTCTGACACATCATTCAATGGTGCTTTGGGATGTCAAGGCCAAAGTGTCACAATCTTCTTCCTTCTGGTTGCATCTTTTCAACGATGCTCTAGAATTTTGTTGTTTCTCTTCCGATTGCATCTTTTTAGTAATGCTCCAAAATGATACTCAGATGCTCTAGAATTATGCTCGGATGCTCCAGAATCCTCAATTAGGTTACTTTGTTCCAATGGCATTTTTCTAAATAATTCTAGAACTTTGTTCTTCTCTATTTCGGTTGCATTACTCGAGAATGTTCCAATTTTTGTATAAAATTTTATTTTTAAAATCTCTCTTATTTTTCCTAAGTTTTGCACATGCCCATTCTTCAATGCCAATTCTTTAATTTTTCTTCAAGATCCACCCCTTATGATTACTCTGCCATATCAAATCAAATCTTTCCATAATAAATAAGATTATTATGACACCCTTTTTGTCATAATAATTCATGTCATTACTTCAACCATCCCATCAATGCCATTAATATCTGCCACCACCTTCACCAACCATATAACTTTCCAATTACATCAGCATAGGTAAGTGACGTTTGATCTAACGACAAGACTTAAGGTATGTGCAAATTAATTTATTAGAAAGGGCTAGTATTTATTTTGAATAAAGGTTAATTAATTGGCATGATTTGTCCCCCTTGTAATTTTGAAACTTGTGCCCATTTTACATGATTGATGAAAGTATGAAAGTTGTTGTAATTCCCTATGAAGAGTTGTCATAATTATACAGTAAGGTGACAAGAAAGTTGGTAATTAATTCTTTTCCCATCGAGTATATCAACATAAAACTCTCTCTTCGTCTACAATTCAGAGGAAAAAGCATTTTAGGGCTATGAAAATTTTCACCAGGTAGCAAAGGAGATGGGAGGCAATAAGAAAAAGTCTAAGCTGAATTCTATAGTTCCATTGCTGGCATGAAGCAATATAGTCACTTTATTTCAAAGGGTTGGATGGCTGGATTTCATGAAACAATTTGAAGGGTACACATAACAACTAGTAAAAGAATCCATTGAGAATTATGCAGATGGGAAGACTGTGGTGCACATAAAGTCATTCTGGGTGAGTACAAAAGTCCTTGCTCATCTTTTTGGTCTTGAAAATAAAGGGATTCATTTGAATGAAAATACCCACGTCCCTTATCAAAAGTTAATAGATTTATTCCATAGGGAAGGGGAACCCCAACCTGTACTGACCATAAGCACCAGGGGGAAAATAAGGGAATTCATAGAATGTCTATTCCAGAACCCTGGAGGTCTACTACAGCCTAGATTATAAAATATTTCACTTGTGAGGGACAAATGACTACAATAGTGGGACCCCCTTTCTTCCTACTAACTCATTTACACCATGGCATTGAGGACCCTACCCTTAGGGTAAATTTACTAGCCTTTCTTTTCCATTCAGTCACCTCTATGATAGAAAAGTATAAAATTGGGACAGGGCCCCTTAAACATCATGGGTTGATATAGCTAATATGTAAATATCATTTGCGCAATAAGCCAAAGAAGAAGTGGAAAAGGTTCCTATAGAAATTTGAAAATGAAGAACTAGGGAGGTCATTTGAGGAAGGGGAATCCTCTAAACAAAAGGAGCAATATGTAGAAGAACCCTCTTCGGAGGCATTAGGCGCCCCTGAGTCCCAATTTACCTCCACGGCTCCCTATGGTGATGTGCCAAAATCGTTGCCAAATGAATTTCAAGCCTTAGGATAGGAAGAGGAGGTGGGAATTGTGCATTCCAGAGAAGATGAGGAGCCCCCTCGAAAGAAAAAGAAATGAATTAAAGTTATTTTTAAAATAACCCCTCCTCTTCAAAGGATTAAATGGTTATCTTCAGGGGTCAGTGAAATTGAACCCCAAGATATAGGCAGTACTTCAAAATAGAAAAAGGCCAGGACTCCAGTAAAGGTGGTAGAAATTGACAGTCCACCTGATAATGAGGAAATTGAAGAGATGGGAAAGCAAGAGGACAAACTTCCCCAAGAAGAGGACAGAGAAACCCTACCACCTGAAGAGTAGGAAGGGGAGAAAGCACAATTTCTTCACTCAAAATAGAACGAAGATGAACCTGTGGGAGGGTTCTCATCCTTCCTTGACAAATTGGACAACATACCTGAATTTGTAGAAAGATTGCCTCGGGAAAATCCTCATACATCTTTCTCTGTGGATATCGATGAAGAAGAAGACATACCTCATATGGATGAGGAAATTCCTTGCTCCTCCTTACCTGAAGAAACTAAAGAAGGAAGTTTTCCTAATATTGAGAATGCAAAAGTAGTAGAAGTGCTTCCTAAGGGCACTGAAACAAAAAATGCACCCCATATTGATGAAAAGTGAAAAACGTGCCTCATTCATCCCTTCCTAAAGACAACAAAGAGAAAAATGAGCCAAATCCTGATGAAGGAATCCCTCATGTATCCTCCTTTGTGGACCTAGGGGATGAAGAATCTAGTTGGAGAAATGAGGAATTAGAAAAACTAAAGGAAAAAATTGAAGGGTTAAGGGCTAGGTTGTAGGATGGTGAAGCACATATTAATCAACAAAAAGAAGAAATGGAGGTGTACATTGCCATCATCCATAAAAGGAATTAAGTAATTGCAAAATTAACTACACAAATGGAGGAAAAAGACAAGCTTATTGAGCATTTGTAATCCCAAATCTAGCAATGGAATTGACAGGGTAAGCAGAATCAGGATGCTCTGTGTGAAAAACAAAAATGTATTCAAGATTTGAAAAATAATTTTATGCAAATATTCAGTGCTTTTGAAGAAGAAAAGAACCATAAAGAAACTAAGTTGAATGCCTCTATGAGTAAAATTGTGGAGCTAGAACAAAATTTATAGGAAAGTGACACTCAACCTATTATGTAATCAAAAGGGACACAAACTAAACCTATTGTTGTATATTGGTTTCAGGTGTGTATTCCCCCAATGCTTATGAAATGGATAGAGCATTGTTTCCTTTTGAAAGATGTAGAATTTGAAAACAATAGGTTAAAGAGGGAGTTAGTCATGTTAAAAGAATCTTTCAATCAGGCATATAGGGGTAAATAGGATGCTTGTGAAATTGGTGAATTGCTACTAGCCTGTATAAGACCATCTAGGTTGTACTCCATGTTTCTTAATGAGCATCTTTTGAGAACGAAGTTGCAAATAATTCGCCAGAACCAACCTCATGACCTTGATGTCAAGGAATTTGTAAAAATATTTGTTGAGTCACTCCCTGAACAACAAAATTTGTTGTGTGAATTATTTGCTCATAATTTGCTCCTAGAAAAATATACAAATTTCTTTATTAACCTCTTTGTTGGAGAAGTAGAACTAAGATCATTCCTGTCCACTATGAAAAACCAAATTCACTGGAAAGATAGATCAAGAGAGTATGCTCAAGCAAAAAAGACTGTAGGGTTGCAAATAAGATACCCTCATAGGAAGCCACTCTCTTTCAAAAGACAATTTTTGGGTGTCAAAAGTAAATAGGAAGCACAAGTCAAATATGATAACAACCTTAGGGTGGTTCATGATTACTTTCAAGAAAAGGGGCCACATTTAATAGGACCAGCATAACATGTGTTAGCTCTCAAAAACGTAGGTAAGAATACCTCAAGAGGTTGCCAATCTCTTGGTACATTTTAGGGTAACAGACAAGGCCAAATGGTTTAGACCTTCTACGCTTCAGGTGCTGCCAAACCTAGGCGGGTGTACCTATGTGAATAATGAAGAATTAAGGTTGTATGACTTGACTGAATTGATGGATCTATTACAATGGCACAAATGTAGTAGATGAAAGCTTGCTAACTATTCCTACTCCTAATATTGAATTTGAAATGTGGATGGTTTAATAAGGTTTCATGAAATTCTAAGCTATGAATAGTGTGACCAGTGCCTACTTCTATTGGGCTAATGGAGTCAAGATTTGTATAATGGGTGACTTGCTTAATGGCTATAATTCAAATTGCTTGGCACTTGTGACTATTTACAGCTTGTGTAAACGTGCAAAAGTGTAATTACCAAGTTCTTCTTAATTATCCAAATGTCCTTTTCCAAATTATTGTGATTAATCAAAAGGATTTAATCCTGTCTTGCAAGAACCAATTAATTGAACCACACAAGAGCAGCAAATGTGCTTTGATAAATTGAAGAATATCCTTGATATTTCAATTTAAATAATCAGGAAATGACAACCTTGGAGACAACCAGATAATGTTTTCAATAAATTTGACAAATAATTGACACCATAATTGGATCACCAGATGAATACATTCTTCTCCATTATATAATTTTAAAAGATCTTACAATACATATCATGATGTTTTATTTCAGCAACTGTTCAAACTTCAAACTATCTAACCTACTACTTATTTCTCCTAAATCTAATATCTTTTTGATACAATTTTACTTTACATATATACATCATATTAGGGTTATGGCCCTTCACACGCCTGTCTATTCACTGCAGCTCTTTGTTCAATTGTCTTCATTAAAATATTTAATTAATTGCCTTTTGGAAAATTAAATATTTTGATCTTCGTTATCTTAGTTCCTTGTGAAGAATAATTATTTCATAATAAAATTTTGGTATCTTAACAATCTTCATTAATCCTTTTGCTGGGAAATCTCACTTATTCAATTTAATAAATTATCCCTTGGGTAAAAATAATTACCCCCTCCATGACTCTTCAAATGATTTTAACTCCCTGGAGGAATATTTCACCCCTAATGAAAACATTTGTTCTTTGAGTTATCTCTTCAGTGAAAATTTTATTTCATAAAAACAATCACACTATGATCATTGCTTTAAATCTCTGTTGGTATTTTTCACCCAATAAATTACACTTTTTATCCGTTCTCGTAATTCCGTTGGTGAAAAATGCCCACCTCCAAGTGCAAATGCTTTATAGAATTTTACCCCATATGCTTTTGTGGAAAAATAATTGTTTACCTTATAACTCCCCCTGCCAATTTCACATTTTAATAAAATTATTTCATCTCTCGAAGAAAATATTCACCTTCACTTTTACTTTATTACTCTGCAATTTCAATATTTCAAATCTATTTTCCATATTGCACAAATATCATTCTAATATGTATTTCCACTTCCACGCTATCGGCATGAATTTTATTCTTTCCTATCTTTCACCGCTATATCTCTATCGGTGTAACAAACACCTTCGGTAAATACTCACCCCGAGTATCATTCTCTTGCCGATATACTCTTACATCGGTGTGACTTTCATAATCGGTATGACTTCAAAAAACTCCCTCCGATCACCTTTCTCTCGCCGATGCATTTTGTTTTATTCATTCGCTGCATTTTGTATCATATGTATCAGGGTAACTAATTACATTGAAGAGACTTCCCATCGATCTTACATATCTCTCACCGATGAAGATTTCCATTGGCGTGACTTACTTTGTTGGAGAGAAACGTGGGATTTCACTCTGATCCTTTCTCTCAGTGATGCATTTAGGTTTTCTCGCTCTGGCTTTGGATTTTCCTCTATTGATAATGTATTCCCCGAGCATTATGCTTCGTGTGATAGTCTTTCTTTCAAACCCGCAACATCTCTAGCTCCTCTATGTGAAGCAACGTACTCATCTCGAACCTGCTATCCAATTCTGCCACGGCCCCATTGCCTTCCTTCTTGGAAACCCTAATCAAAATCAACATGGAAAGAACGATCATCAAGAATAGTCGCACTTATATGTTTCACAGTATCTTCAGCATCCCTTCGGGAGTAATACATAACAAAGCAAGAGCAGCATGGAGATTTTGTATTTTTATCCAATCCCATTTTTCTTGATTTTTCCAACCTAAGAGAAGAGCTCATAGATTTTCTCTTCGATGATATAAAAAGAAATATTCCAATTTAAACAATAGAAGAAGCGCAAAGTGCATGCTCAAATTCATCTTGTATTCCATTAAATATTTGATCTCTGTACGCGGAAAGCCAGTTTAAATCTTTAACAAGAAACACCATTGTTCATAGAGATCATGGAGAGAGCTTTGTGCTTTCTATTGATGACACACTTCTTGTCGATGATTTCATTTTACAATAGATGCCCTTTTTTACTATCGGGAAGACCATAGGCATCGTTGAGACATTTTATTCTTTGCTCGAAGAGATATCTTGCCTATGACATCCTCAAGCTTCCCCTTCGAATTTGTCGGCGTGACCCTTGGCATTGTTAAGACAATTTTCTCCTTAGCCCGACAACAGGTCTCTTGCCGATAAGGATATAACCTCTATTTACTTCATCGATGTGGCATATTGTGACTGCTCTTCAGTAACTCTTCATTGTAAAATTCAAGTTGACCATTGTAAGTTCTCAGCCTTGCCTAATAATACGCCCAAGTTTGCGCCCTTTCCTTGAAAGTGAACATTCAATAGTTCTTTCAGCTCTCTAGCTTGTCTCATTCGAAGTTGATTGTATGAATCCTCTAAGATGTATACTCTTCACATAGACATGCGCACATAACTGTAATTTTGATGATCTTGATTTTGTTTCATTTTTGATCTACGCTATGCACGTCTATTGTCAAATTCTATTAAGCCTAGAACCTTCAACAAGAGAGAGAGAGACTTCTCAAGTAGTCCCGAGTTTTGGCAGACAAGTGCATTCAAAATCCTCTTGTGCTTCTCTAGAAACCTCATGAGACTGAAAAGGTTATGATTGTTGAGTTCTATGAAGAACAACAAATGATTTTTACACTGTCAATGGTGAAAGATTAACTTATCATCCTTTCAAATACAATATCTATAGATATTCCCTTGAATAAAAAATATCCTTCAATTGCATCAATTCTCATGTATATTTTATCTTTCTTCTAAACAATTTCCCTTTTGCTACTCGACACCCTACTTGCCAAGTGTAATTTCCTTAAGATTTCTGAAACAAATCTATGTGCTCTAAACATTGTGATCAAAATATGGGATGCTGAGATTAAATTCCACTCCTGGGAACCTAAAATTTAGCACATAATTTTAGGCTCCAACAACATGCATGTGAAGAAAGGTACACCCCTCTCCCAATGCATCTCAAGAAGAGGGAAATAATTTCACCTCTCAATATCAGATGGTCCTACGGAAGAGCACCAGCTTTGATCAAAATTTTGGAGGACTTTAAGACCAACTGGATTGGTATGAGGTATAGACCTCCCTTGCTTCTTTCCCCGCCACCTGCGATGCACACCAACCTAGAACAAAGTGAAGACAAATTTTCCAGATGGAAACAAAGGTTCACTTTTCATTAGGGGTTCTTGAGGAATCCAGAGACATTGCACACAAAGGCAGATGATGTGTATGATCTTAGTGCTAAATATGAGGAAATGAATAGGAGAAATGATGGACAGGGGGCATATCAGAGAGCAAGAGGACCTGCTCAGAACTAGGAAGGGGAGGAAATGATGAGGTAAAAATAACCTCATCAACATCAGGGCCTCAATATATAAATATAAACCTTCTAGCCTAAATTACTCTTCTAATTGATTACCTTTAGGAAAAATAATTGCTTTCTTTTCTATAAATAATCGTACAAACTTATTTCTTGAAGTGGATTAAATTAAGCTAACTTATACTGATTTAGTGGGTTAAGTCTTGAGTATTTCATAGGTCAACTCCACCACCATCCACCATTGCAATCAAAAGGGAAAATGAATGCGGGTCTCATACTTTTGAAAATCAACAAGTGGGCATCAGAATGACAGGAGCACACATTTTGGCCAAGCTTTTATAATTCTGTTATTTTTCAGTTTCAAAGACTTTATGGCTCATGCGAAGCCTCTTTAAATATTGTATATCATGGGCTTTTAAGTCCCTTTTTACTATGGGAAATCTTTTGAAAGACTTGATAAACTAAAAAATATGATTCTTGTTAGCCATTTTTCATATAAATACATAATTGTTACAAATAATGAAGGAGATTATCATTATGTTGTCAATCTATCTTTTGAGTACAAACTACCATGTGAATATGAGTTTTCTCCCCTTTATTTTAATTACTATGCAATATGGATGCATTTGTGGAATGAAGGGATTTTTCTAGTGCATGTGATCTGAAGTAGCATTAGATACACCCACGAGCTGGCCACTCAAGGATTAGAAATAGATAGATAAGTATTTGTTTCATGTTATGTATTTTCCTTTGATAGAATAGAAGTTGTATTTGCATTTTATTTTCATTGGTACCTGTCATACTGTTAATGTGAAACCTACAAGTTGTAATTGAGTTTGTAGTTTCTGAGCTTAGCATTTGAATGTTTGGAGCACCTTTCTTCAGTTGATTTTGATTAATGGTTTTATGATTAGTAGTTAGCTTGTGACTCTCTACAGTAGATAAATGTTTCCTAATTTTTTTACATGCTTTACCTCTTTAGCAATTTACGCATTCTTTAAGTTAATTGTTTCCATGCTTTCTAGTTTAATAGTGATGCTTTTTAGATTTTTAGTTTTTTGTCTTTTTATTTGAGTTATTTTCCCGCTTTCTAGATAGATGATTTTTTGCTTTCTAGGTTAAAGGCCCTTTAGATTAGAATTTTTGTTTAGGAGATTAGTGCTTAAGAGAGAAGTTGAGATGTCCTCTATTGAATACAGTCGTTGGACACTGCTCAGTCGATATATTGATGTGTTTATTCACTAAAGTGTTAGGACCTAACGACAGCCTGCCAGGGACCCTACATGATCTTGTACCTTCAAACAAAATATTTCTAAGTGCCACAATTTTTGAGTAACATATCGTCAAAAAACTTCTTCCCTTTTGCACTTTGGTCTATTAAGAGAAATTGCCAGTGCAATGTAGCCCAAAATGTTTCGGCATGCTATGGTGTGAAACAAGAACTTTCTTAGCATAAACCTACCCACCCACACATGTTGAAACTATCGATTTGGTCTCACAACAAACATAATGAAAATTACACCACCTTGCAACTTTACACTACATGCATTTGACACTTTTTTCATCAACTGAAAACTTGTCACCATAGGCAAATGGATTGGAGGTATGAAAATCTAAGAGAGGTTATTGTATAGGGACCTTACATGATCTATACCTTCAGATGGAATGTTTCTAAGTGCCATGATTTTTTAGTAACATCTCATTAAAGTTTTCTTCCCTTTCGCACTTTGGTATCTTAAGAGAAATCATTGGTGTGTTGTAGCCTGAAACATTCTGGCATGTTGGGGTGAAAAATAGGACCTTTCCTAGCATAAACCTACCCACCCGGAAGTGTTGGAAGTGTTGGTCTGGTTGCACGAAAAATAGAACAAAAATTACACCACCTTGAAACTTTACACTACAAGCATCTAACACTTTTTTCATTGACTGAAAAATTGCCACCGCGAGCAAATGGATTGGAGGTATAAAAGATTGAGAGAGGTTATTGTAGAGGGACCCTACATTATCATGTACCTTCAAATGGAATGTTTCTAAGTGTCATGGTTTCTGAGTAATATCTCATCAAATTTTGTTACCCTTTCACAATTTGGTCTATTAAGATAAATCATTGATGCAATATAGCCTGGAATGTTTTGACATGCAAGGGTGTGAACCAGGATATTTGAGCTAGTCAAAGATTATGGAGAGTGGTGAAGGATTTTGAAGAATGAGTAGTTTGTACTAGAAGTGATGCAATTTCCATAGGAGAACTGACTTCTTTAATAAATTTAAAGATGATATCAACGACTCCATGACATTATGAGGAATGCCTTATTGTTTCAATGGCAGCACCGTGACATTGTGAGGAATTCCTTACCATTTCAATAGTGGCACCATTGTATGATTTTATGGTGAACTCCTTAAACAACCCATAATCACCTGCAAGACAAAATAACTTCCACAAGAGACAAATGGTAGAAATATCATGCTATCATTAAGATGCAAGAATGTCAAACTGAATATGGAAAAGTACATATGAATCCTTGCTTATATAGGCAAGGTTGAGATGTAGTATGTAATATGATGTTGACATGTGTCATAATCTTAGGACATGTGACAACAACTAACTACCTAGGAAATGATGCTAAATAAGATAAGACTTTTAGAAAAGACAAATCATCCTTCTAGAATGAATCTTATATCCTAAGCAAACATGTGGACCTATCACCTAGTAAATGATACCTAGGAATATAATTAAATGCTTAAGAAAACTTATGTAAGTGTAATTAAATAATTAATTACACCAACACCCCCTATAAGTGCAACTTAGGGAGGAAATTATTATGCAAATGATGAAAAGATGTAATGATAGGTCCCAGCTACGAGGTCATGCTAGGTACCCATGTACAAATGTAATACAAATAAATCTCTCACAAATGAAGAAAAGGAGAAAACCCAGCAAGACAAAAATCCTCCCCAATAGAGAGATGAAATACAATAATGATATCCATCACAAATCCAATCAATCTCCATCCACACAAAGGATGATACGAGAGACCATTCAGCCCCCCCATAATGAGATAACTTGTTGCAAGAGAAGCACTGTAATCCTTAATTCAACAAGCAAGGAAAGATACTTTTGTTTGCTAGAAACCATATTAGAGTCACTCAAGGATTCAAGTCAGAATCATGAAAAGCAATAGTAGACCCAAGGCCAAGGAATACTAGAAAACTTGCAAATTGGCACAACTCTGGAATCTATGAAGCAACAATTGATTGAAAAATGATCTGGAACTGAAATGAAGTACAGAGAAAATGCAAACCTAATGCACACAAAAAAGGTTAAAATAGTGCATGCACTGATGAATGTTCACATCTACCTCCGTGATGAAAAATAACCTCAAATTTGTGTAGATGATAAAATCTGAAAAAATTGCATGCACGACTATGAAGTTCTTGAAACTTGTTTTTTGTTGATATCTCATTTACCAAAAATGAGCATTATGACCAAAAGTTATGAATTTTTCAAAAAAAGTTGAATTTAGCCTGTAGGAAATAGGTTTTTTAGCAAAAAAAAAAGATTACTTCTGATTTGATTTCTAAAAAATATACTCACTATTTATAGACAATAACATAAAACCAAAAATATTTTGAAGCTAAGAACAAAACCCAAAAATCTTTTTTTGATCCAACAAGCAAAAGATGAAAACTGATTTTTTTTAACCTTCAACCAAGAGAAAAAATGACACACAATGCTTTTTCTACATCAATTTTCTTCAAATTTTTGCAAAATAAATGCAAAATCTAAAAGATACCCAGTTGATATTTTGACCCTAGCTACAAAACCCAGAATATTTTTTTTCCTGCAAATGAGTGGAAGCTAGAATTCTGAAGCAAAAATGAAAACGGCTCCAATAAAAATGGTTGTTGATGCCTTGGATTCAATGGTGAGGCTCTCAAGACCCCAACTTGCACCCAACAAAAATTTCATGCCAAGATTGACCCCTCAAATTTAGGAAGAAGTCTATAGCACTGAAGGTTTGATACCATGTAGGAGTTTATGGTGAACTCCTCAAACACCCCAAAATCACCTGCAAGACAAAATAACTTCCACAAGAGACAAATGGTAGAAATATAATGCTATCATTAAGATGCAAGAATGTCAAATTAAATATGAAAAAGTACATATGAAACCTTGCTTATAGAGGCAAGGTTGAGATGTAGTATGTAATATGATGTTGACATGTGTCATAATCATATGACATGCGACAACAACTAACTACCTAGGAAATGATGCTAAATAAGAGAAGACTTCTAGAAAAGACAACTCATCCTTCTAGAAGGAATCTTATATCCTAAGAAAATATGTGAACCTATCACCTAGTAAATGATACCTAGGAATATAATTAAATGCCTAAGTAAACTTATGTAAGTGTAATTAATAATTAATTACACCAACAACCATGACATTATGAGGAATGCCTTGATATTTCAATAGTTGTGATGTGACATTATGAGCAATACCTTGTTTTTTCAACATCAACGCCATGAAATTATGAGGAATTCCTTATTGTTTCAATAGTGGCACCATGACATTATGAGGAAAGCCTTGCCATTTCAATAGGCGGTGCCACCTCTGTCTCAATCGCTTGCCATCACTTCACCTCAGTATTGTGAGATATGGCAAGGGCTACGGGCTCTTACACAACATAGTCCATCTAGTGTCTCCATTAATTATCATGTTACAATATTTTTCTCATTTTTTACCGACTTACTCTCTAATGACTAATTCACCCTTTTCACTCCATGAACTACTATTTTTCTCTCAGAGAGAAGATGTAGATTGTTAGAATTGGATAAATTTGGTTTCTTATACCATTTCCTCCCTCTACTATTTTTCAATAATATGATTCAATTTTTATATGTCTTAAGATAAATTTTTCTAAAGTTAATGAAATTTCTTTTGTGAATGTGAATAAGACGCTCAAATCTAGGGTTTACAAATTTTAACTAGTTTTTGTAAATGAAAGCTTAAATGACTTAGTTGCTGAATATTATGTTTTTATTTTTGTATATTTCAAATAGGATAACATTTAAACTTATAGTTTGTTGAATGTTATACAGTAGGGTAAGGGAACTAACAGAAGGGGATTTTTAGAGCACAACATTATAACTAAAATTTAATAAATATGATTTGATTTTCTCCATAAGTAAAGTTGAAATGTGACAACGAAAGGTCTAACTATCAACCAGTCATTCCCAAGCACTAGGTGCTACTATTGTTGATCAACTTGGCCAGAACCTAAATATGAACTTTACAATTGAGACTGAATAAATAGAAGCACATGGTAACCCTATCTTAGAGTAGAATCTCTCATTGACGGTTCATTTTCCTCTTCATTTGGCATGTATTCTTCTATCATGTGCAATTTCCTCTTCTCACGAAGTTGCCTCATTTTTTCTCTTTTCTTTGCATTCTTAGCTTCTTGCTCAACCTGTGTTAGAGGAATCCTTGTTCATTTTCTTGACATGATGAAGAATTGTATTTGTAGCATGAAAAAGAGATAAATATTAGTTCCACCATAGTACTATAGAGTAAATAAATAACTTACATGAATATGAATTTTTTCATGAAATTATGATACACAATATATGACAGTCCAAAAGAGGCATGAGGAGGGGAAAAAAAGGGCATGAAGAGGGTAACAAAGATCATGAGGAGGCCCAACTTGTAATAAATTAACATTCATAATTACCTTTGGCTGCCCTACGTTCATTAGGATTGTCCTAATGGACTTATGATAGTCCCAATGAAGCTATGACTATCATAGATTCATTAGGACTGTCATTTAATGAGTCCATTTTAGAATTCCAAAAAGCTTTCCACCTTAATATATTTTCTTCCCCAAAGATCAAACCAACATAAGAGGTGTGGAAATTGATAAAGTTTGACAAAAAACAAAAATGTGCATTATCTTTGAAAAATGGGGTTCTCAAGGCACAAGCTAAAAACACTTCCAAACATAAAGGAAGAATTAAGAAAGACAGAGGACAAGGTGTGAGCACAAAACCTGCATAGACTAACAAAAGATCAACAAAACAATGTCAAACATGTTAGTAACACAAATCTAATGCTCCCTATGAGATTCTTCAACTAATTTAAGAGAAAACATGAAATAAACAAGGAAATAACACAAATGAAGCATGTAATCTAACTCAAACCAACAAAACCTTCATCCCATAGGGGGAATGGTGCTCCTTTGATGTGGAAAGAAGCCCTTTCCTAATCCCTTGATAAGCTTGATGATTTGTTGGTGATTCAAGGATGAATTTGACTATAATCTAGCTATGAAACTTGAAAATGGATGAAAATGGTGGAAAACTAAGAATTTAAATGGCTATAGTGATAATGCATGAAGTTGTGGATCCATATTATGCAAAGGATGCCTCTATTTATAGAATCCAAGGGTTGAAGAATGAGAGGATTTGATGAATGTGGGATAAATTGAGAACCAATGAGAATGTGTCAAGTGTCACAATTCTATTGGAGGAAGGTGGAGCACATTTTGGGAAATATGTGAGTGGAAGAGGATGGAAGAGAAGTAAATGTTGTTGGTTGAGAATTTGAAATTCTTGTAAGAAGAATTGAATGAGATTTGAGAGGATGTAAGAGGATTTGAAAGGTTGTAACAAAATTAAATGCAGATGTAGGAGGATGTGATAGATTTTTGAAATCTTTTGGAGGGAGATTGATTAAGAGGTGGTTGAGAGGAATATTCCCCAAAATATGCCTTTATGAGGGAAAATAGAGGAATTAAATAATTAATTGAAATTATTTTCATGTGCAACCTAGTTCTAGTTGACCATGATTGATTTAACTCTTGAGGAGTTAAAAGCTAGAGGGATTGATAATGCTAATTAGAAAGTTGATTTAGGATTAATTAATCCAAAATTAATTCATTGAAGTGAATTAGGAGATGTGACATTTGATTTGATTGTTTTTTAATCAAATGAGAGGATTAAGAGAGGATTTAATTAAATGATTTTATTTATTTAAATGAGATGAATAATTAGTTAGAAGAAGGATGAATTAATCAATAAATTTAATTATTTGATTAATAGTTGAATTTGTTGATTTTAATTAAATAATGTTGATTATTCAATTGAGTGATCAATTTGAAGTGATTTAGGAAGAAACAGTGTTAGTTGATCAAAATCAGGCATCTAGTATCAATCAGGACATTTTATGTGTCTACATTTTGCCCCTCTTTGAAGCAATGTACTTGTTGCGTTGGTTCAAAGAATAACCTTGCCATGATCAAAATTTGAAAAATTTCCTGATTTTGTTGATGCCCCAGCGGAAGGAATTGCACTGCCATATTGCCCCCTCAAGAGATTGGGCGAAAACTGCAAAATTTGGTCAAGCTCATGAAAAAGATTCAACAATGATTTAGGAGCATAAAACATCCCACAGGATGCGAAAATAGGCTTACGACGATGAAAATGGACCAAAACGGGCTTTTCTTGGGCAAAAACAGATTAAATGGGTCAAAAAACCACAAAAAATTCCAAAAAAAATGCATAAAAGGGACTAAGAGGGTCCTTTTCAATTCATTTGCACACTTACCTTCTAGAGATTCTACCAAATTTGCTCTAAGGTGCTGACGGAATGGCTGCTCATGTGCTTCCCAGGCATCAGACCGATTGAGTTCGTGAGTTCTAGAGGCCTTAGGACGCAAAACCCCCAATACGCTTTTCAAAAAAATTCTCATTTTTCACATTTTTTGAGCATTTATTAGGCGTCTTTTAGGTATGCCAAAAGCGATGCCCTAGGGAGTCACAAATTTCATGAGCGGCATCACGTTTGCAGATGTTGACCCGCGTTTGCAACAGAGCATTGTTCAATGCTAAATGATTTCAAAGTTGCGTAATTATGTCAACTCACCTTTGTTGCAGAGTGTTGCATGGTCCCAAGGATTTTTAGAGTTGCGTAGGAATGCCAACTCGCTTTTGGAGTACAACGCCGCTATTGATTTCAACGTCGCATTTGAAAAATGCAAAGCGCCGCCTTTGCCAAATGTCATGCCGCCTTTACTTTTGGAAGATTTTTTTAATTTTTTAAGCATTTGTTTTGTGAAGTTTTCAAATTTTTGACATCATGGGCGTTTTGCTTTCAGGAGGTCCTGCCAATGCTCCACTCGAAGGAGCACAAGAGTCAGCTCCTACATCATGTTGGGCATTTGACGGACTAGGCCCTATTTTTCCTTGGAGCGATCGGTTTCAGCCATATTGCTCAGGTGCCCAAGGTGCTAATGCACCATGTGATGATGACAACCCCGGTCGATAGATGGCAGAGTGAGACTTGTACATTCCATCTACTGATTGGAAAGGCCACAGTTACATTGGAGGACATGTGGTGGATCCTGCATATACAGGTATTTACAGGGAGCACATCATCTATGATGTCGAGGTCAGTGGTGATGCTATTTTTGATTTGTTCAGCATTGATTCATATGAGGTGGACAACGTTCAGATAGATCTCTGCCACTACAAGGGGATTGCCCCTAATTTGACTTTTTTTGTTGGTGCACTAATCTCGGGAGTCCTTGTTCTCAATCAGAGAGCTCAAGGATGTAGCATTGGCCGGGGGATCATTTGGTCCTAGATGATGGCAGATATGACCGTCTACACCTGGGGGCCAGTCTTCCTAGCTTCATTATATCATGACATGCACTAGGTTGTTTACAGTGGGGCCCGCAACATTGGAGTGGGTGTGACTCTTTTTCACATGTGGGCCTATGAGCACATTGTCGTTTTGAGGCCGCAGATTGCACACGTTCAACCTAACCATGATGATCCTGTGATGTACAAATACGGGGGGATGACCACCCTCCACTTCACAAGTATCATAGGCATCCCACACTAGAGGTGGGTTTTGGACGAGATGACAGTTTTCACATAGAGACCTTGGCTCCATTTTTTGAGATGGCATGATGATGACAATCATCTTTTCTACTATTGGCAATCCTGGTACATGCAGGGATGTGAGCATTATATGGTAGAGAGGTATCTCCTAGATAAGGTTGCCTACCAGTTCGAGGAGGTGCAGGATGCACCTAATGACACACAGAGGGCTATTTTTGCTTGCAGGTCTAGAGAGCCAGCATGGGGACAAAGGATCCCACCCCAGTAGGCAATCAATGATTCCAAGTAGCTGGTTATGGTGTTTTGGGTATACTTTGATGGTCCTGTGGATGCAAGGATGACTTAGGCCTATGATGCATATTGGTGGGCCCATGCCCCTATTCGATTGACATTACCAATAGCGTATGTACTAGGCAGGGGACAAGTAAGGGGACCAAGTATTGGATAGGTTCCACAGTAGCCCAGAGGTCAGCCGCTAGATGGACAGGACAGGGGTGGGGGACACGATGGACAGGACGAGGGTAGGTGTCATGACAGACAAATCCCAACATTGGTTCCACCTATCAGACAGAGGCCTCCAGTCCAGCCACAACATCCATACATGCCACCCCCACGACCACCACCAAGTCTCGATCCTAGGGACGGTCAGATAGTCGTGTTGCAGGCACAAATTCAGGTTTTGATAGGGCAACTACATGCAGTTATGGTGAAGAGAGATCAGGCCAGGCAACAGTTCCAAGCTCTTACTACCAAGAGGGACCACGAGTGCCTGCAGAGATAGGCTACAAAGCTATAGTTAGCGTAGGAGGTCAATTGCAGATAATAGGTAGAGAGCATGGCTACCTCATCCTAGGGGAGGACTATACCAGTGCGAATGTACCACGATGTTGTTGGGGATGCCAAGTACTACATATTTCATTATCACTAGGCCGTTCCTGCGGCCCTTCGACAACCAAATTATTCCCAGCAGACAGGGTTTCAACAAACAGATGATCAGCCCGAGAGGCACCTAGGTGAGGGGAGCAGCCATCAAGGCTAGCATATGCATACAGTTTTTATTGGGGTATTGGTAGTACACAGAGACATTCTTTTTTTTGTACAACTTGATTATGATGTGTATACATTCATTGGCTAAGATTTTTGACTAGCCACTTGTATATTTGATACTATAAATCTGATTCCGATGTATCATGACATTCAACTTTTTTGATATATATATATATATGAGATGACTTTGCAATGCATTAATATAATGCGATGTTTATTTTATTTTATGTGATGTGCATAAGAGTGGATGGATGCATGTAATGTTCTATGTATATGCAATGTGATTCTATATGGCTATGGATGATTATGTAGATGTTCATGGATGTAAATGTTATGTATTCATTTCTTTTATGGTGATGATGTTTGTAGTATGGATGTATGGATGCAAATGTACATGATTATAAGATGCTTGGAATAACCAATCTATATTATGCCCTAAATGATAATGCAAAATGGATGATGTGATACATTATGATTATGTGATGTATGGAATGTTATGATATGCTATTTTTCTTTTTTTGGTATCTTTTCTATGTGTAATATGGTGATGCAATATGTATGTATGTATGTATGGACGATGTGATGATGTTTTATGATGCTTATGTGGTGGATGAAAATGTGATGTAATGCTAATCTTCTTTTTTTGTACCTTTTTCATATGTGATGTATGTATGGATGATGTAACGTGTGATGATGTCAATATGATTATGCAATGGATGTTTTATGCAAATGTATGATTTATGAGATGCTTAGAATAACCAATCTATATTATGGTGTGATGATGGAAATGCAATGCATGTGAAATGACCGGTGTTTCCTATTATGTATGATATGGATGATATGCAATATGTTGATGTTTTGTGGATGCAGGATGGATGCATATATGGATGTTTTTGTTTTTGAATGCCATGATACCATGTTAGTGTTAGTATATGGATAAGATAGAAGAAAGAGAAACAAACCCTTGACCTTGAGATGAAAATAGAAAACGTGATGATGATGATGATTGCTTATCAGAGATTGGGGATATAAAGAGCTTACTTACGTTATTTTTGATAACACATAGGTACAATGCACCAAGGTATAGATAACTAGGATGGCATTGCACCTAGTGCAATGGACTTTGACTTGACAATCAGATAGGAGTTTCCTTTCTCACACCTGGCATACAAAACCTTTTTAGGATGTAGTTTAGATATTTCAAACACCTCAAACCAAAACATAGAAAGGCAAAACCTTCCCATGTGGTCAACAAGATATTCAAAACATTCTCCCTATAGACCAAAGAAAGCAAGCATGACCAAGGTTATATTACAAGAATATCCAACAAGCACGACAGATAAAAAGATGATGATCAATTCCCCATTCCTTTCTCTCTAAATTTTTTTATTTAGACATTATCGAGAGGCCATTGGAATGAGCGCAATAAAATAAATCAACAAGACAAAGATCAAGTACACAAACAAGTCAATGTTCTTCATACCTCTAGCCAAGATTAGACTATGGTGATGCATGATGTTGATGTCCATTATAGGAAGGATTCATCCTAGTACATGATGCTATCAGATGATTTTGGGACTGACTAGATGATGGGCTATTAGTACCAAGAGTTGACCAACTTGTTTACCTTCTGACCTAGACTTGAGACTTTGACGTTTGAGTTTTCGCTTCCAATTTGTTGAACTTGTTTCTGATTGTTTCACCAAAGGTTGGGAGTGTCGATCATTTATTATGAGTGGATGTTTATTGTTGGTGAAAGTGAGATGGGATAGGCAGATTTTTTCAAATATTTGGATGTTTTTTATGCTTTTTGAAATGTTTTGAGGTTGTTTTTAGTATTTTCAAGATATTTTACAAATGTTTTGATTTTCAAATTTTCTAATGTTTTTGTTTTTTATGAGATTTTGACCAAGAACCTAATCTAAAGACCTATCCTAGGGGCCTTGGGGGTTCATCAAAGATTATCCTTGACTATCTTATACACACAAAGACCACATAGTTTGATTGACACAAACTCGTTTATTGATGATATATGAACAAATGGATTGCCAGTTTATTATGATGGACTCCTAAAGGACTAGCCTAGGGTGTCTCGAGGACACATCGATGATGTCCTTGCTTACGTTTAGAGCTCAGAGACCTATAGTTTGAAAAGACTATTTTTTTACTTTTTTTTACTTTTTTGACCTATTTTTGGGATTTTGATATGTTTTAAATCTTTTTGAATTTTTTGATTTTATGAATGTTTTGGGATTTTCTGATTTTATGAATGTTTTGGGATTTTTTATTTTAAGGAAGATCTCAAGAATACATATGAATTTGATCCGATGCAAGTATAAGAACATGCCCCCAACGTGATGTGATAGACTACTTCGATATAGGTAGGACAAACTGGCCTTAGGAATGTACCAAGTAGTACTAGGAGGGAACATGATACAAACACAGGATCAAGCTATGATGCAGACACAGATAGGTGATGGATGGAGATATGGAAGGGTGATGGATGATGTAGAACAAGCCATAGAAATCATGGTGGATGGAGAGTGCTTATTTACACGAGGTCCCTATTTTATAATTTTTCACCAAGGTACTTTCCCAAAGTGCCAACGAAATGGTTTTCACTAGAGGACAATTTTTTTCTTTTACTGTTTTCAAATTTTTTTTCTAATTTTTTTGGTTTTTTTTTTTTTGATTTTTGATTTATACCTTGCAAGCTTAGGCATAAAACTTTTGAGATGGGAGCTATTGATAGGCTCCTACAGAGGCTCCCCTTCTGGTGTTGATAGCTGATAAGCTCCTGATTTATAACTTGTTGTGACAATGAAGGGCCCTAACCAATTGGGTTCAAACTTTCCCTTGCTATCTGGATTTGGTACATTTTTCTAAATTTTTTTTAAAACGAGCTCTCCAACTTGAAAGGTCTGACTCCTGATCTTCTTATTGTAGCCTCTCTTGAGATGGTTCTGATAGACCTGTAGGTGGTTCAAAGCGTCCATGCATCACTCATCCAGTAGTTCTAGCTCGTTCAACCATGACACCCGATATTCTTCATTAGTAATGAGGTTTTGCAATGATATTCTTAAGGATGGGACCTCAATCCCAATAGGAATGATGGCTTCTATCCATAGACTAGGGAGAAAGGTGTTGCACCTGTAGGAATGTAGATACTCATTCGGTAGGCCCATAAGGCGGGATTTAGCTATAGGTGCCAGTCACGACTAGCTTCATTGACTGTCTTCTTTAGGATTTTCAAGATGGTTTTAATGGTAGCCTCAACTTGGCCATTACCTTGGGGATAATATGGGGTGGAAAAGCAATGTTGGATATTAAATTTATGGCATATTTCTTGAACAACCTAGTTTTTGAAAGGTTTCTCATTATCTGAGATAAGGGGTTGTGTAACACCTAATGACAAATGAGGTAATTCAAGATGAACTTGGAAATTTGCTTCCCTATGATGTAGGTCATTGGGATGGCCTCTACCCACTTCGTGAAGTACTCAATGGTGGTGATAATGAACTTGTGTCCATTGGATGAGGTGGGTGTGATTTTTCCGATGAGATTAAGCCCCCATTGTGAAAAGGGCCAAGATGTTATGATTGGTCAAAGCTCTTGAGTTGGTGCATGGATGAGGTCCCCATGCTATTAACATTCCAAGCACTTTCGGACATAGTCATGAGCTTCCTTTTCCATTGTCGGCCAATAGTACCCAGTCCTCAGCAGTTTCTTAGCGAAATTCATACCACTCGAATGTAACCCACAAATTCCATTGTGTACCTCAATTAAAGCAGTCAAAGCTTCCTCAAGGTTAAGGCATCGCAACAAGGTTCCTTTAATACTCCTATGGTATAGGGTGTCTCCTAAGATAAAAAAGTGGGATGACTTCTTGACAAATGTAATTTTAAGGTTTGGGGTAATATCAGCAGGGAGGACTCCTATTTTCAAGTAGGTGTAGACGTCATGATACCAAGGGTCACCAGGACCAATGATTTCACACATGAATTGAAACTTCATTACCTTGAAAGTTGGTACGAGAAGCTTCTCTACAAGGAATTCTTTCTTTGTGATGTTTTGTGGGATATCTAGTAGTGATCTAATTTTTTCCATAACATTCATTGCTCTATTGTTTTCCCTGGGTATTTGCTCAAATGTGATGTCAATGAAGAATGCTTTGAGGCTTTCCACTAGTTACTTGTATAGAGTCAATTTTTTATCCTTCATTTGTTATTCATTATTGACTTGGTTGATGATAAGTTGTGCGTCTCCATAGACCTTGAGTGTCATGATCTACCATTGTTCTACTATTCTGAGTCCTATGACAATCATACTTTTGTATGCAATATCCTAGTGGTGAAATGAAGAAGACCCAAGCTCCTGACCCATGCTATGTGTAGGATCCATCAAAATATACTTTCCCGTGATCTTCCACACTTAGGTTAAAGATTCACTGATCAGGAGATTTTGATACCAATGGGTTCTCTGAATACATTAGTTCTTCTTCCAGCTGATCTACAATTACTTGTCCTTTAATGGCCTTCTGTTCTACATACTCAATGTCGTGTTCTATCAAGATCATGACCCATTTATCTTTTCACCCTATGAGTGTTTCTTTAGAAAGCAGATACATGAGAGTATCTATCTTGTAAATGAATTTTATCTAATGTGCCAACATATAGTGTCTGAATTTATGTGCAGTGACCACTACTGCAAGGAAAGCCTTCTCAATAGATGTATAATTCAACTCATGTGCTACCATGGTTCTAATGATATAGTAAATAGCTCTCTCTTTCCCATTTTCATCATGTTGAGCTAAGAGAGTGCCAAGGGTTGTTGTTGCTGATATATATAGGATCAATGGCTTGTTTGGAATTGGTGGCATAAGGACTAGTGGTGTCAGTAAATACACCTTAATTTTATTAAACACCTTATCACATTTATCATCCCATTTGTATGCTACCCCCTTGTCGAGTATATGAGAATATGGGATAGCCTTATCTGCTAACTATGTTATAAACCAACGAATGGATTGGAGCCTTCCTTGAAAACCCCTTAACTGCTTTAATGTTCTTGGTGCCTCCATCTCAAGAATTGCTTTGAATTTAGCAGGATCTATCTCAATTCCCCTCATGGAAACAATGTACCCTAGGAGCTTGCTTTATTGTACACTGAAGACACACTTCTTTGGATTGAGTCTGACCTTGTATTCTTCTAGCCTATCAAAGATGGAGCTTAAAGTTGGTATGTGATCTTGAAACTTTCTTGATTAAGCTATTATGTTATCCACATAGTCTTCCATAGTTTTGTGAAACATGTCGTGGAAGATTAGCATCATAGCTCTTTGGTAGGTAGCCCCTGCATTTTTTAGCCCAAATGACATTATGTTCTAGCAATAAGTTCCGCATGGGCAAGTGAAAGTTGTTTTGTTTTGATCATCCTTAGCTATCATGATCTGATTGAACCCTAAAAATTGGTCCATTAATGACAACATTTCATGCCATGTTGTTTGATCCACAATCATGCCAATATTGGGAAGAGGGAAGTCATCTTTAGGACATGCTTTGTTTAGATCTTTGAAGTCAGTGTAGATGCAAATTCCCCTAGTGGGCTTAGTGACTAGTACCAGGTTTGAAACCCATTCTGGATAATCAATTGGTTGTATGAAGCCAACATCAAGGAACTTTTGTAATTCAAGTTTGACCAGTAATGCTATTTTTGGATGCATCTTTCTTAGCTTTTGTCTTACTGGTTTTGCTTCTAGATAGACAGCTAACTGGTGAACCACAACCTCTGGGTCAAGACTAGGCATGTTAGCATAGGTCCATGCAAATTTTACCTTTCTTTCCCTTAGAAATGTAGCTAGGAGTTCTTGTTCTTCTATCAAGAGTGATTCTACATAGAAGGTGATATGTGGTGTTTCTTCAGTTCCTAGGTTGACCGGATTGCACTTTTTTCCAATACTGCCAACTTTTCCTAATGAATAGAACTAAGGGGAAGATTGAATCCCTCATCCTCTAGTTCCTTAGAGAGGTTTTCACCATTGGATACATCCTTTTTTTTTACTATTTTCGGGTCAAAGAGTGCCACAATGTGGTTTTCACTCAATGACCTAGATATTATTCTTAAATTTTCATTTTTGTGACTGAAGGATTCAATCGTTTCCCCATAGTAAGAATGTGTGTCTAGCTCAATTTCAAACCCATCTTTATCATCTCCACATGGTAGAGTATCCCACAATCCCATGAATTCCAAGAGAGCTTCATCATTTTTTAATGTGTTTAAAATCGGTGGTCCTCGTTGGTCGTAATCAATGAGTTGGGGGTAGACAAGTTTAAGCTCATCAGTCTAGCTACTTGGTTCAAAAGATAGGGTACTAATCATGAAAAGGGAGGAATCCTCGAATAGCATGGGTAGGTCAGTGAGGGGGTCCTCAAAAGGATAAGTAATTGATACAAGAACCGAGGGGGAATCTTTGACTTTTCTAAGTGGGGTACCTTTGCCAAGTACGGCTATTTTTGGAGGGGTACATCCAAGGCCAAGATTCCTTATATGCTTCTCAGGAATGATAGGTTCTAGAAGACTATTGTCATTTTTCCCGAGTTTCTTATTCTTGTTGTAGCCCGTGCCAAGCATCATCTATAGTCCTTTGTTGTCATCATCCATTGAGAGAGGATGTACATAGGTCTTCCATCTCAGTATAGCAGACTTGATATGTGTTTTTCGTCTACCACTTCTCAGCTTAGGTCCCCCCAACATTTGAATCTAGAGGGATTTTCTTTGAAATTTTCAGTTGATGTGTCAATCGATTGGGGCTGCCCACGAGACTGAGGAGATTCAGGTAATTCTCTTATTACAAAGGCACTCTTCTTCATTTTGTAATCCCCACACCCATTATCTTGGATAATGACTATGATATCAAAGATGTTTGGAATGGGGGGTGTCTTTGTCTTAAAAGTGGAGGCAAGGGTATATGGGTCTATATATGGAGATGTGGGTCCTTCATCATTCTTTGGAGCCTAAGGGATCTTGTAGTACTTGGTTTCCAGATTCTTACAATAATAAAATGGTTCAGGATCTCCATGGATTGTGACCTCTTGATTCTGATAATGAAACTTGACACATTGATGGAAGGTGGATGCAACAGCTTGCATCCCATGAATCCATGGGCACCCCAATAGGATATTATATGGTAGTTCCAAGTCAAGGAATTGGCATGTGGTTTCCATAATAGTTGGCCCTACTTGAATAGGGAGTTGAATGGTGCCTTGAGACACCCATTCCTGATCATCATATGCCCTAATTGTAATACCTTTACCTTTTTCAATGACGTCTTCAGAGAATCCCAGACTCTTTATTAGCTTGAGAGTACAAATATTTAACCCTACACCTCCATCCACCAAGACTCTTTTGACTTTATTTTTATGGACTGAGACTTCAAGATGAAGTGCACAGTTATGAGATGGTTGAGTTGGGAAGTCTTGATCAGAAAATGTTAGTAGATGTGGGGTGGTGATATGTCTGACCATAGCTTGGAATTGGTTTGTGTCAAGGTCTGTGGGGACAGTGGATGAAGCCAATGCTTCTTCTAAGATTTTCCTATGTGTGGGTGATATTTTCAGCAACTCCATGATGGAGATTTGGTTGGGGGTTCTTTTCAACTAATCCTAAACATTATAACCATCAAAAATTTACTTTGGATTGGTAGTGGATGATTTGGGTGCTTGGGATGGTCCTAGAATAGTAAATTTTCCACCGCGTGTGGTGACTCCATAGTCGGATCATAATCCTTTGATACTGACAACAATAAACCATTCATCTAGGGGTGTAATGACATCTAAGGATGGAATTCCATGGTCATAAACATGTTTCACATTATTATACTTTTCCTTGCCATTGTTTTTTCCCTTATTGTGATTTGGCATCAGATTTGTGTATATCTTTAGCTCTTGATTTCCTACGGGTTGTTCAATGGTTATGATTTTGTCATCAATGAGGTCTTGAATCATATTTTTAAGTCCCATGCAACTAGATGTCGCATGTCTCTTTATTTTGTGGAAGTCACAGAGTTGTTTCTCATTATACCATGGTGGTTTAACTTAAGGCTCTTGATATTTGTCATAAACAAGGATCTTGATGAGATTTTCTTGGACTAGTTGTTGCATGACAAACTCAATCGGTTCCCCAAGCAGTGTGTATTTCCATTTAGGGGGATACTTCCTTGGGGGTGGTCCCCCTTAATTGTTCAGGTTATTGACCGCTTGGTTGTTGTATTGTTACGATGATGTGTTGGATTGTGTGTTGTTTTGGTTGTTGACTTGCAGTTGTTGATATGATTATGTTTTTTTCCTTGGGGTACTGATAACAACTTTGGCGTCAACAACACCATCATTAGTAACATTTTTGTTCTTTGCCCATGTACAAGGTTTTTCATTGTAACTAGTTGATGGATGGTTGTCTTGATAATTAGGTGTGCTCCCTTGTGCGATAAGGGCTCTTTTGATGTTGAGCACCTTGGGGATCAACTGGACGTATGAGGTGATTCATTGCATTTTTAGATGGAAGGATAGGGTTCCTTCGAGATTGGCGATGATAGTACAAATTTTTTGTTCTTCAGGCATGGTCCACTTGCTCCTATTTGCCTTGGATTGCCATCATTGCAAGAAGGATGTGAATGTTTCCCCCTTAGCTTATTTGAGAGCGGATAGCTCTTCTAGACTCACATCCATGCCTATGTTGAATGCATAGTTCTGTATGAACAAGTCCACAATTTCTTGGAAATTTTTTATTCTGGGAGGAAGACAAGAGAACCATTCCATTGCTGGTCCAACCAAACTCCAAGGAAATAGTCACATTAGATAAATGTTGTCGTATGCAACTTCCATACAATGAACTGAAATTACTTGATGTGATCTTCAGGGTTACCAGTTCCACGACATTTTTCAAATTTAGGTATCTCGAACCCTTTTGGGAATGGAATCATCACAATGCTTTTGTCAAAAGGATAAGGGAACAAATTCCCTTGGGGTTTTGTTGTTTTTATAGATTGTAGGTCTAGCACTTGTTGTGAGAAAAATTTGATTTGTGTAGACACATTGTTTTGTGGATCAGGTGGTGGGCTGAATGTGTTTTGGGGCGGTTTGATCGTTTGAGTGATGGGTGGATTGCTTTGTGTGTTCATGGGAGGTGGTTGCAAGTTTTTATGTGCAACTAATGCTTGTTGGTATGCCTAAAATTGTTATCATGCCAACAATGCTTGTTGGTTGTCTTGTTGTTGTTGTACAAACAATGCTTGTTGTTGGGCTAGTAGTTGAGCTACTTCTTGTTGTGCTTGGTATTGTTGTAAAGCTTGTTGGTAGGCTTTTTGTTGGACTACTTATTCTTGTGCTTGGTATTGTGCTCGTGCTTGAGCTTGTTGGGCTTGAGCTTGTTGGGTGGCTTGTGCAACTTGGGCAGCCTGTGCGACTTGCACTGCTTGCGTAGCTCATGCAACTTGGGCAACTTGGGCAGCTTGTTATTGCTGCAATAAAGCTTGAGCTTGCACTTGAGCAGTTTGTTGTGCTTGTTGTGCGGCTTGTTGAGCTTGAAACTATTGGAATTATTTTTGATAGGCTTGTTGGGAAATTTGCAGTGTGATGTTGTATTGGTTTGTCGTGTTTGGTTTTGGTGGTGGAGGTGGAAGATTCAGAATGGTGTGAGATGTCGTGATGAGAGTTTTTTTAGGTAGTTGTTGAGGTACCGTTTGGGTGATGATAGGGGGTTGTGTGATAGATGGTGTGGTTGTTATGCTAGGTACTTAGGATACCATGTGTTGGGGTGTTATAGATGGTGTAATGATTGATTGTGTCGTTTGGATTGGTACCACTTGGTGTTGCAATATCGGTGGAATGTTTGGAGGATTTGGTATGTTGATTTGTTTCATGATTAAAGGATTGTTTTGATTTGGTTGATTGAGGATCGGTAAAGGGGGTTTCCCTAAATCGAGGATTGGTGTGGATGTCAATGGTAGAGGGGGAAATGATGGGAAGATGGGTGGTTTGTTTCCTTGAGAAAGTGATGATGAGGGATCAAAGATTCCCCCTTGTCCTTGTGAAGTCATGGGTAGAGATACTTGTGTGTCAAGGGAATATGTTGGTGATGCGGCGAAATTGGATGGATTGTTTGTGTCATGAAAGACGAGTGGGACGTATGGATGCTTAGGATTTTGAGGGATAGTATTTGGTAGACCCAATATGGTGTTTGCATCTAAGTCTTGGTTATTTACAAGGGGATGTGTTTGAAGAGCGTGAAGCAATGAACTTCCCTTGGTAACCATGGGTTGACTTGGAGCATGAGATGAGGTTGGTTGTGAGATGGGTTGAATGATTTTTGGAAGGAAGGTGTTAATCTATTGTTTCCAAGCAAAGCCCATTTTGGTATGTTTTCATCATCATAAGCCTATTTTCGAATCCAATGGGTTGTTTTCTGCTCTTGAATCATTGTTGAATATTTTTCATGAGCTTGACCAAATTTTGCAATTTTCACCTGACCTCTCAAGGGGGACAGTATGGTAGCATAATTCCTTCCACTGGGGCATTCGAAAAATCAAGAAAATTTTGAATTTTGATCATGGCAGCATTATTCTTTGAACTGACACAACAAGTACATTACTTCAAAGAGGGACAAAATGTAGACACATTAAATTTCTTGATTGATAATAGACATCTGATTCTGATCAACTAACAAGTGTGTTTCTTCCTAAATCACTTCAAATTGATCACTTAATTGAATAATCAACATTATTTAATTAAAATCAACAAATTCAGCTATTAATCAAATAATTAAATTTATTGATTAATTCACCCTTCTTCTAACTAATTATTCATATCATTTAAAAAATCAAATCATTTAATTAAATCCTCTCTTAATCCTCTCATTTGATTAAAAATCAATCAAATCAAATGTCACATCTCCTAATTCACTCCAATTAATTAATTTTAGATTAATTAATCCTAAATCAACTTTCTAATCATCATTGTCAAATCCTCCAGCTTTTAACTCCTCAGGAGTTAAATCAATCATGGTCAACTAATCAGGTTGCACATGAAAATAATTTCAATTAATTATTTAATTCATCTATTTATCCTCACCAAGGCATATTCTAAGGAATATTCCTCTCAACCACCTCTTAATCAATTTCCCTCCAAAGAATTTCAAAAATCCATCACATCCTCTTACATCTACATTTAATTCTCTTACAACCTTTCAAATCCTCTTACATCCTCTCAAATATTATTCAATTCTTCTTACAAGAATTTCAAATTCTCAACCATTAGCATTTACTTCTCTTCCATCCTCTTCCACTCACATATTTCCCAAAATGTGCTCCAACTTCCTCCAATAGAATTGTGACACTTGGCACATGATCATTGGCTCTCAATTTATCCCACATTCATCAAATCCTCTCATTCTTCAACCTTTGGCTTCTATAAATAGACGCGTCCTTTTCATAATATGGATCCAGAACTTCATGCATTATCACTATAGCCATTTGAGTTCTTAGTTTTCCACCATTTTCATCCATTTTCAAGTTTCATAGCTAGATTATAGTCAAATTCATCCTTGAATCATCAACAACTCATCAAGCTTATCAAGGGATTGGGAAAGGGCTTCTTTCCACATCAAAGGAGCACCACTCCCCCTATGGGATGAAGGTTTTTCTGGTTTGAGTTAAATTACATGCTTCATTTGTGTTATTTCTTTGTCCATTTTATGTTTTCTCTTAAATTAGTTGAAGAATCTCATAGGGAGCATTAGATTTGTGTTACTAACATGTTTGACATTATTTCGTTGATCTTTTGTTAGTCTATGCAGGTTTTTTGCTCACATTTTGGCACTAGAAGGAGGGTTGTTTTCATCGGCGTTTTGGTCCGTTTTCATCGTCGTAAGCCTATTTTCACACCATGTGGGCTGTTTTCCACTCCTAAGTCGTTGTTGAATCTTTTTTGCAAGCTCAACCAAATTTTGCAATTTTCACTCAATCTCTTGAGGGGCCAGTATGGTAGCATAATTCCTTTCGCTGGGGCATCCGAAAAATCAAGAAAATTTCTAATTTTGATCATGACAAGGTTATTCTTTGAACCAACACAGCTCTAGTGCCAAAATGTGAGCAAAAAACCTCCATAGACTAATAAAAGATCAAAAAAACAATGTTAAATATGTTAGTAACACAAACCCAATGCTCCCTATGAGATTCTTCAACTAATTTAAGAGAAAATATGAAATAAAGAAGGAAATAACACAAATGAAGCATGTAATCTAACTCAAACCAGCAAAACCTTCATCCCATAGGAGGAGTGGTGCTCCTTTGATGTGGAAAGAAGCCCTTTCCTAATCCCTTGATAAGCTCGATGAGTTTTTGGTGATTCAAGGATGAATTTGACTATAATCTAGCTATGAAACTTGAAAATGGATGAAAATGGTGGAAAACTAAGAACTTAAATGGCTATAGTGATAATGCATGAAGTTGTGGATCCATATTATGAAAAGGATGCCTCTATTTATAGAAGCCGAGGGTTGAAGAATGAGAGGATTTTATGAATGTGGGATAAATTGAGAACCAATGAGAATGTGCCAAGTGTCACAATTTTATTGGAGGAAGGTGGAGCACATTTTAGGAAATGTGTGAGTGGAAGAGGATGGAAGAGAAGTAAATGTTGTTGGTTAAGAATTTGAAATTCTTGTAAGAAGAATTGAATGAGATTTGAGAGGATGTAAGAGGATTTGAAAGGTTGTAAGAGAATTAAATGCAGATGTAAGAGGATGTGATAGATTTTTGAAATCTTTTGGAGAGAAATTGATTAAGAGGTGGTTGAGAGGAATATTCCCCAGAATATGCCTTTGTGAGGGAAAATAGAGGAATTAAATAATTAATTGAAATTATTTTCATGTACAACCTGGTTAGTTAACCATGATTGATTAAACTCTTGAGGAGTTAAAAGCTAGAGGAATTGATAATATTGATTAGAAAGATGATTTAGGATTAATTAATCTAAAATTAATTAATTGGAGTGAATTAGGAGATGTGACATTTGATTTGATTGATTTTTAATCAAATGAGAGGATTAAGAGAGGATTTAATTAAATGATTCGATTTATTTAAATGAGATGAATAATTAGTTAGAAGAAGGGTAAATTAATCAATAAATTTAATTATTTGATTAATAGCTAAATTTGTTGATTTTAATTAAATAATGTTGATTATTCAATTAAGTGATAAATTTGAAGTGATTTAGGAAGAAACAGTGTTAGTTGATTAGAATTGGATGTCTAGTATCAATCAAGACATTTTACGTGTCTACACAAGGCAAAAAAGTCCATCTAGGTCCACTAGTCATGCCATGTCCTTATATGGCTTTGCCACTTTGGGCCAAACTATTTGGGGGCTTGGTTGTCACACTCGTTTATCTTTTCATTTTGATGTAGGGTAACCCCAAGTGTGGAACATTTTTTCTCATACTATAAGAGTGATTAGTAGGTTTTTTTATGGTTCCCAATGTCATGTCACATTGTGTCTCTATTTATCAAATCTATTTCTTATGATGTGTGAGTTGCTCGTTATGTTGCTTTACCACATCCTACTAATACAAATATTCAGAATAATAACATTGACCCTAAAAATACTAACCTTCAAAGTCAATTAGTTGCACCATCCTTGGAGAAGAGTTTGACTTCAGTTTCGGTAAGTTTAATCCAAACTTATTTCTATTTGGAGGCATTTTTGGACATTTACCAATATTTTCAATGGTACATCTTTCATCTCTAGCCTTTCAAGACTTCATTTTTGTCATCTTACATCTCTTATTGTTGGTTCCTATCATCATAAGGTAGTACCAAATCAAATCCAAGAAATTGTGGTGCATTGTATAACCTTTGTGGAATGTTTCCTTTCATTTCTAGCCACCAAACTTGCTATATATTCACCATATGAAATTCCTACAACATATGGAAGTTATACATTCATTCTTTTCAAATAAAACTTGAATATTGTAGGTTTGAAAATGTGCATATCAGTAAATTTAAGATGCCCCAACAAGTAGCAAATCAAATAAAGAAATTTTGAAGGTGATAAATTGGTCTCTAATTCAGATACATGCAATTTCAATACCCTAGGGCTTCATTTTTTAATATTTATTGGAATTTGAGGATTTATTCACTTATTTTCAATCCTATCAACATTTTTATTTGATTCTTGTGAGAATTGACTACTCATATTTGAGTTTAATTTCATATAAGAGGGTGTTAAGTTGGTTGCACATTTCATATCAAACCTTAACTAGCATTTTCATTTGGATTATTTGTCATCTATAAGTGAATTTTGCTAGTTTTGGGTGAAGTTGAAGTTGTTTCCCAACCATAGAGGGTTTGATAATAGGTTCTCAGTAATTAGTTTCATTATGAAGTTGAAATGAACCCCATAAGTTTGAAAAAAAACAAAAAGTGTATTATCTTTGAAAAATGGAAGGAAAAAAGTGCATTTTATGCTCACATCTAATAGATCTGAAAGACTTAAGTCTACTTCTTGAAGCATAAATCTAAAACTTTTAATAAGTTCAAAGAATTCAAGGCTCTAGTGATCCTTAACAAAAAGATATTGTAGCAAAGACAAATAATAGGACCATCATGGATATTGCAAGAAATATGTTGAAGGTTAAGGGGATTCCAAATGAACATTAATGTGGAGTTGTTGCAAAAATACTATAGTTTCCAAATAGATGTCCCACAAAGGCTATGTGTGACATGCTTTCACAAGAAGCATGGAAAAATTGCAAATGGAGCATAAAGCACTTCTAATATGTATTTGTGACAAAGGAAAGAATGCATAAATTGGGTGATAGAAGAAGAAAGTGCATCTTCATAAACTACACTAAAGAATCCAAGGGATAAATTTGTGTAACCCTATCACATAAAAGATTATAATTAGAAGGAATGTTCAGTTCATAGATTCATTAGGATTGCCATAGACTCATTATGATTGCCATAATGAAGTTATGATAGTCCCAATGAAGTTGTGACTATCCTAAGATAGTTTTGAAAGACCTAATGAAGTTAAAGCTATGATTAATATGATGCATTTGATTATACTAATAAAATATAATCTAACCCCTTAGAAAAATACAATGCATTTGATTAAGGCTATGTATGTTGAGCACTCATAATTTTGAATACTTAGTAAAATCCAATCCCAAAATCAACATGATAACAAAATCAAAGAATTATATTAAGCATGTATGATAAGAAGTGATAAAGAAACATAAGAGAATGAAGGAAAATGTAAAGACTTGACATACCTTAAAATTGGATATTTGATTGGAGAAACTACCCAATTATGTGTAGTATGTTTTTCTTCTTACATCAAACTCCTCAACAATTTGATATTTCTGTGAACTTGCTTCCTTTTCAATGTTCAATTCCATATAACTCTAATAGAATTACTAAAAACTATAGAATTAACCAATGTATAATGTTAAATTATAACAATTCAATCATAATTAACATTGCAACACTACAAACATGAAAATTTCAGTTCATATAATGAAATTTGATGTAAAACCTTTTTTATTTCCTCCTTCCTAAGTTGGAAAACTAGAAAAAGGTGGTGCAAAGTTGATGCAAAGGTGGTGGAATGTGTGAAAATTGTATGTACTTTCCCCAATAGCATGAAAAAACATTTTTTGTACCTTATGTAATTGCAAGGTTGAGACACATTTTCCCAACAATTTGTTTCTTATCTTTAATTTTAAAAAACCCAATGCATTGAAAACTCTCTCATTCTCCACTGACCCTAATATCATTGTTTGACATAAATCAACCAATTTGAAATATTTTGATAATGAATCATGCAATATTTCACTTTGACCAAAGGTTGCCCAAACCCTTGTATTGATCCTGCTTGCATGGAATTCTCCTTGGAGTCAAAATAGTCAATCATACTTGTTGCAAAATGGGAAGCTTGTTCTCTAAGCTTAGTTTCATTTATGGTTATGTTTATTTTTTGTCCATTATATTTTGAACTTTTCAAAAAGTGTTCTGCTAAGGTAATTAAATTTTTATGAAAAAATTATGGGTTTTTATGGTGGCCTAGGATCCAAAATTGAGGATACACAATAGACATGGCATCAAGTATTTCATTTTGAGGGAATCATTCAATAATATCTTAGAAAAGAGACTTTGCAATAGATTTTAAAATACCACTTATAGATTTAACAATGTCGTTAAAAGCTTCCTTTGTAACAAGTAATTCTTTGGTAGAGTGTCTGGTCATCGTACAATAGTGCATTGGTATCTCAAATCCACATACAAAGACACATAACTCCCCGCTTGTATTAAACTATAAATATTTTTTAGAATTTTTCAAATCTATAATTAACTGCAAGCTTATAAATTTTGGATTTTGAAATGGATAATTTGATATATATAGATAATCAAGGGTTATGCATCCTATTCTACGTAGTTTAGTATATTCATGAATATACATAGTTATTTCTTAAGATTTTTTCACAAGATTGTTCATGTCATCTAGCATAGGGAGAATACCTCATGTAGGAGCATCCATGGTTGTAAAGTAATCATGTATCAACCAAAAACATTTATTTTCTTGCAGTTTAGTCTGTAGCTATCTCAACAGTTTCTTTCGCATTTTACCGCTGCATCATTTCTTAGCACACTGAGTAGGATATTGGTTCTACACAAGGTCATCTAATACATATCTAGATTTCAATTGATTTGCATTTGTTTGCAGAAAGTTATTGCTCTCAAAATTTCACTGTCAATTCTCAAAAAAAAGCATTCAGGGCTAACCTGGCTCAGATTGGTTGTGTAGACATTTTCTGAGTCATGTGGAGCTTAATGGAACATCATTCAAGAATTTTGGGTCCAAGGGGAACTTTATTGGAGATTCGTAATTTATTTCATTTATTGATGGGTTATCTTTTCTTGTTTGAGGTCGAACTACATGCTTGATCATACATTGGGGTTTGTAAACCCTTAAGGTCGACGCAAATCATAATTGGAGTTGGAGATTCATATTTAATATCATTTGTAATCATTTGGAAGATATTTTAGTTAGTTTTTTATTATACTAGCAAGGAAAGGGCCTTGATCCCACTGGATACAAAAAGAATTGAAACAACAAAGATAGATAGGCTATTAAACAACACCAGTCAAACCAACAAAAATAGCAAACAAGAAGTTAATTACTATTTAGCAACCATAAGAAGGCATGCATGCCATAATTGTTAAACCAATATTTTATCAACCACACGACCATTCATAGTATAATCAAAGACATAGTAAGCTAACATAAGACTAACCCAACTAGGGGTACATGGGCTAGAATAGAGATTAACCAAAGGCACACAGGCCTCAAAACCATACTTAGCGATCAAAAAATAATATTATGAGATTAACATCCATAAACACCATAGTAAAAAGATAGCCATTAAATTGGAGATCCCAAGAACCAAAACAAAAAAACACCAAAGACACAAGATAGTGAGCCATTATTTGGCTGTAGAAATTACCTCCCAATTTTCCCCAATCTGAGAGATAAATTATCTCCAATTAGGGGCACCTTCAGTAGACAAGTTCTTAGACTCCTCCTACTTGCCAACCTTCTTGGGTTGTTTCCTGATTTTGGATTGGCTAGACACCACTCCAACCATATATCTATGCATCAGCCCATCTGTAACATTCATAAGGGTGATAATGTATTTTCTAATATCCTCCACCTGTACCTTCAAGAAAGTAATTATGCTTTTCAAAAACTCAATGTTAGTATCTCCAGAAGTAGTAACATTAGGGGTGTTGACATCAACCTCTGGGGAAGCCATCCCAACTGCCTTGAGAGCCTCCTCCCCACCCACATCTTCCTCCTTCTTTTCCTCCTCTTCCTCAAATTTGTCTTCCTCCATCTCATTTTCAAAGTCCTCACTTTCCTTTTCCACTTGAGGTTCAAATTCTTCAATGGTAAGCGGCCCCTCTTCCTCTTCCACTATAGCTTTCTTTTTTCCTATTTCTTTTTTATCAGAGGAGGCCACCTTTTCTAGTCTCTCAAATCTTCAGCCTCCTCTCAGAGTATCCCCCAACCCCTCTTACAACTCCTCCTTTTGAAGGAATTCAGAATCTTCAAAAATGGTAATGACATTACCATGTTTCTGAATATTGTTCAACTGGTTTTTGTTTGACTTTTTTACTTTAGGGGGTTCCAATAAAAGAGGGGAATGCTTTCTTTTCTCTAGGGTGGCTTTAAGTAGTTCCAACTCAAGGGAGTTGTCCTCAAGGACAAGCTTGGGTTTAGAGGCATAAATTTTAGAATGAGAGGTAGTGTTTTTAGCAATTGTCAAGGGGTTTCCCTCCTCTAGTTCAAACCTAGGAGCAAGGAGCTTTGGGCTATTCTTAGGGATGGGATGCTCATTAGCCATAGGAATAGCATCATCCTCATCGTCACTTTTGGGAGGGTCATCTTTTCTAATGATCAAGGGATTACCATGTGGATTATGAGCCAGGACAAACTTATATAAAGCCATCATAAGCCCCTAGTGTAGGGGAGGTGAGGCACCATTCTCTATATTATGTTTCAGGGAAGAAAGAAAATAAAATGCGGATTTATCCTATCATTAGGATCCTATCATTATGCCTAATGTGGTTCGATATGGGGAAATGATAGGCATGCACAGTCATATACCTTTCTTCTAAGGTAAAATAAAGTATAAAAAACATATTGACCATGGCGAAAGGTGGAGGAAGACCTCGAGCTGAGCATAGCTATTTTGGAACCTTGTCAACACCTCCCCTTCATGTAAGAATCTCTCCACAAATCCTTGATATTCACCACCACTTTTTTCACCACCTTTCTACCTTCATTTTCCAAACTAATGGCTTTAGTAATTAACTGATCCATCACTTCAAACTTCACTACACCTATGGCCACATGACATTTCTTCCAAGAGTTAGTGAACTTTGAGT
The DNA here is from genome assembly GCA_007258455.2 of Sequoia sempervirens. Lineage (NCBI taxonomy): Eukaryota > Viridiplantae > Streptophyta > Pinopsida > Cupressales > Cupressaceae > Sequoia > Sequoia sempervirens. The sequence continues at coordinate 545,360,811 of VDFB02000017.1, read as the reverse complement.
TCAACTTCTCATTGTAGGCATGCATTGCTTCAAAGAAGGAAGCCATGCCAATAACTCTAAAAAACTCTCCACATATCAACATTTTGTTTAAGGGCATCACAATTGAGGGGTTTCATGTGCTTCCTCAGACCTCCCACTTTAGTTATGTGAATATTTTTTAGACCCTTCTTCAATTTGGCTCCCTTCTTCATACCACACCTAATCTCTTTTTCTTTCATAAAAATCAAACTACTATATCCAAACTTGTAGACATAACAAAAGTTGTTTGTAAGGAATAGAAATCAGTTAATGACAACTAGAGAAATATGCCAATTAATAGAATCAAAATACACAAGCCCAAGGACAATCCTAAAATGATTATCCAATTCCTTAATAAATCTTGCCAGATTATCAATATCAAGCCAAGCCTCAGAAATGAGGTGAGAAGGGATGTATGACATGTCGATTGAATTTGAAAAGACCAAGGCTCTATCATTACAAATAAACTTGTGATACATGAAGTACTGAAATATGATTATAACATTAATAACCACCCTAATGATTCCCTCCTTATAACTTTCCATAATTTAAAAAATGTCACCCCCACTATAATTATTATTTATTTTGATCATGTAACCTTTCATACTAATGATCAATCTAGCAAGACCCCTTATCCAATACTTAGTGATCATAAGAATTTTCATATTTTTTATTTTAATAAAATATCTCTTATCACCCTTGGCAATGACCCATACTCCCAATGTGTCCAAACTTGAAACCTAAGAGCTTCATTAGCAGCAATGTCCGCAGAATCATTACCTTCCCTATAAACATGTTGTACTCTACATCATGTGAAAGTTTTCATAAGGAGTTTACAATTATCCATGATATCCCTTAATTCCCAAGGGACAACACAATCACTCTTCAAAATATCAACAATGAGCTTAGAGTCTCCTTCCAGGATAACTTTTTGAAAGCCTAAATCTTTCAATTGTTTGATACCTCCCTAGACAGTCAGGGCCTCATCCTTATTGTTATAGAAGATCCCTAGTTTTTTCCCATAGCCCACTATGTAGTCCCCTTCGTGGTTTCTAATAAGACCTCCAACCCCTTCCAAACCAAGGTTGCCTTTCGAGAAACCATCAATGTTTCACTTAACCTAGTCCATCTCGGGAGGAGACCAAACATTATTATTTCTAGTGATGTAATTGGACCAGTTGACATTCATGAGGTCCTTTTTGAGGCCCAGAATTTTCTTAATTTTGACCTCCTTTTACGAGGGCATAACCTTTGAGAGGGAGTACCCCCCAACTTCCACATTTTCCTAGATTTGATTCTTAATGGCCATGCATAAGTCTCTGATGTTTATAGATATTTATTTGAAGATCCTATTGTTTCTCTCCTTCCAAATCCCCCAAGTTATGAAGGGAGGAACTTGACTCTAGAGGTCCTTTATAACTTTGTGAGAGTAAGGGAAAAAATACTAGCTATCAACAAACATTTTCATTAAAGGAGGAAAGACCCATTCAATTAACAAAAAATGGAGAAAGAAAGACCAAATTTATCTACCATATGAGCAGTGAAAGAATAGATGAATTATAGTATCCTCCTCCTCTTTGTAAAGGAAGCATTTGTTAACAAATTGAAACCCTCTTCTTATCAAATTATCAATAATGAGGACTTTTCCATGGGTAGCTTCCCACCAGAAGTAGTTAACTTTAGGTATTAGGTTTTTTAACCAGACATTGTTCCACTAGAAGCCTTTGTAGGCTAATAGATATTTTTCTCACTCCACATAGGTTTTCTTAAAAGAGAAACATTCTAAAGGACTCTTGGTCCATAACCATGCATCCTTCTTGTCTTTTGAGAATAAGGAAACCTCCCCAATTCTTTGGTGAAATATTTGCACCATAGCTTCCAAATTTTTCTATCTCCCCTTGGGGTAACTCCCATTAGCAGATTGTTGAAGTTAATCCAATGAGGCTCTAGCCCATCCCAATCAATATAACCTACAACTTGTTTGCCACAAATCCTAATCAACATTTGTTTTATAGGGTGGAGGTGATCAATGGAAGAAAGGGGGGACCATTATTCCATCCATCTTTCGAGAATTCAATATCATTTCCATTACCAATCCATTTCCTAACTCCCATTTTTAGCTCACTTCTGATTTTGAGGAGATTGCTCCAAAAATAGAGCCATAAGGCAAGTATGAGGTACTAGGGAAACATCCCTAATCTTTGTTTCTTAGATACTTAGCCTTCATAATCGTAACCTAGTCTTTGGCTCCTTCAAGCAGACACCACCCAATTTTGGCAACAAAAGCTTTATTAAATAGTTCAATTCTTCTTATACCCAGGCCTCCAACACTTTTAGGAGCACAAAATTTTTCCCACCCCACCAGCACCATTATGTTTCTCTCCTATGTTCCTGACCACAAGAATCTTTTTGTATTTGTTTAATCTTATCAACAATAAAAGTAGGAATATTGAACATGGATAGACCTAGTAGATCAAAATGTTTTGAAGTGAGGCTTTTAGCAATTGGTGCTTCCCATCTTGGCTTAATTGTTTTCCCTTCCAATTGGCCAACTTCTGTTGTATTCTCTCAATAATGTGGTTCCAGTAATTACTATCAATTTTTTTAGAGATAAGAGGTAGGCCTAAGTAAGTAGTAGGCAAAGCAACTTCTTGGCAACCCAATATGCGAACAACTCTATCTTTCAAAATCTAGTCAAAATTGAAGAAGTATAAATTTCTCTTGTTGTAGTTGATACCTTGACCTGAAGCTCTAACATATCCATTCAAAATTGATTTCTAGTGACTAGATTCCCCAACTAAGGCTTCTCCAAAAAGGATAGTATCATCAACAAGCTGTTGGTCAGAGGCAGAAAGGAGAGTTGAAGCTGCCTTGAAACATTTCAACACCTTTGTGTCTAGGATTTTTTGAATGTTTCTTGTTGAACAAGATAACTAAGAGCGGGTGAATTAGTTGTAACAAATTTTAACCTTTTAAAACTTCCACCAAAGATTAGATCGATTATCATTCACAAATCCTTTACTCTACTGATGTGATTAATCATTAAGTGCAAAAGCATAAACTAAAAAACATCACACACACAATAACACCAAATTTACATGGAAAACCCAATAAGGGAAAAACCACAGTGAGGATTATCTCACAATATAGATAATATCAAAACTGAATACAAAGGATCACTACCAGAGAAGGATCATTTCCAAAATAGAACTTACTGTCTAGAATAGGACTCACTGTCCAACAATAGTTAACCACCCGGAGGGCTCACTACCACAAAATTACAAAGAAGATAGAAGAGATTTGTTACAAAGAGAAAACAATCTCAATGCAATGGAGATTTCCACCACAATTCACTCACATAATTGTAGACATGCTTGAATGATAGAGTACACCTTCAGCTCATTACTTCCGAAAACCCACAATTAGATTTCACATCGATTTGCTCAAACTCGCATCTCATACAAATTGTTTCACATCTTTCTCTTGCATTCATCCACACTTTTCTCAACCTTATCAACTTCTATTTATACCATCTTCAACTTTGAAACTCAACCAAAGTCGGCCATACACCATTTGTATTTACAAACTCAAATTAGGTCAGTGCCAAAGCATTCTATGGTGGAATTAGAATGAGGGTGACCCAAACACACACTCTTAATGAGGACTTAAATAAGTCCCAACATGCCTCAACCCACTTCCATAAACTTCATAAGCAGTGTTAAACACAAGGTCATCCAAACCAGTGTAAAATACATAAATCAATTAAGCACACACAACCTTAGCACAATCCAATCTTTCTAGTTAACAAAATTAACTTGAACATGACCTCAACAAATTATCATGAGAACCTCAAGTCATAAGACTAGAACAAGAAGAAATTTAGAGAAATAAAATTTCTCTCATACCTCATCTAGATACACAAAAAATCATTGTTCACAACTGGTGAACATAACTTGCACTATACAACAATCGAAAAACCTAAAATCTAGATATAGCAACTTCCAACAATCAGGAACAATAGCTCAAATCCTTACTAGCATAGCAGCACATTCTGGAGCAAAACTCAAAGCAAACACTGAATACCTGCAACCTTTCTTTAATACAATTTTCTCAATATCCTCAACATATACAGTTGATAACCATCATTCATGACATCAATGACAACAACAACTAGTTGGAAACTAGTTAACTAGCTGACAATAATGAAAAAACCTTCATACTTGTAACAATCTCCCCCTTTTCATTGATGGCAACACATGATGTGAAAAACCATCAAAGACAACACAACTATGAACACATTCTCCATTATTTTACTTTCTCCCCCTTAGTAAATTTTTTTCACATGATACTTTCTCCCCCTTTGACATCAATGGAAAAGAAAAAAGATGTTTTACATTGATTTCCCCTTTGAAATTAAGAACAAAATACTCTTTCAATGACAACACATGACACTACCTACTCCCCTTGAGAAGTAGCCACCAAACATCAGTCTAGAAGAAAGATAGATCCATAGACCCACCGGAGTGATGCATCTCCATATGCATCTAGTTCAAGAAAGGAGGGGCAATAGCCCCTAACTTCTCTTGGAGATACTCAAAACTATCTTTAGGAAGAGCCTTAGTAAATGTGTTAGCAACCTGATCCTTCATAGGTACATACTTGAGATTTACTAGTCATTTTCCACAACCTTTTCTCTCAAAAATTGATACCTTATTGATATATGCTTTGTCCTTGAGTGCATCACTGGATTCTTTGTATTATCATAAATGATAGAACTGGGATCATCATACATTGATTTCCCCTTTGACATTAAGAAAAAAATACTCTTTCAATGACAACACATGACACTACCTACTCCCCTTGAGAAGTAGCCACCAAACATCAGTCTAGAAGAAAGATAGATCCATAGACCCACCGGAGTGATGCATCTCCATATGCATCTAGTTCAAGAAAGGAGGGGCAATAGCCCCTAACTTATCTTGGAGATACTCAAAACTATCTTTAGGAAGAGCCTTAGTAAATGTGTTAGCAACCTGATCCTTCATAGGTACATACTTGAGATTTACTAGTCATTTTCCACAACCTTTTCTCTCAAAAATTGATACCTTATTGATATATGCTTTGTCCTTGAGTGCATCACTGGATTCTTTGTATTATCGTAAATGATAGAACTGGGATCATCATACATTGATATCTTTCAATGTCCTCATCCATAAAACATGTGTACAAAAAGATGTTGCAACAATATACTCAGCCTTTGCAGTGGATAAGGAAACTGAATCTTGTTTTTTACTCAACCATGACACCGATCTGCAACCAAGAAAGAATGCACCACCACTTTTAATTTTTATGTCATCAATACAACTTGCCTAATCTACATTTTTATAAGCACTTAGTGTAAAATTAGTATCCCTAGGATACCACAAGCCATAATCCAAAGTGTCATTCAAATATTTGAATATCCTCTTAACAAAAAAAAATGTGTTTATAGGATCTTTTTTAAATATAGCCACAAGAAAAACCACATGCATGATATCCGGTCTAGTAGTAGTTAAATACAACAATCGTCCAATCATAGATCTATATTTTCTCTTATCAGCTTTAGGTGAATCATCATCTTTACTCAATTTGCAACCAATCACCATAGGAGTGCATACCAGTTTGGAACCATCCATCCCAAACTTCTTCAACATTTCTCTTACATACTTTGACTATGAAATAAAAATCCATTTCTCTATTTGATTAATTTTCAGGCCAAGAAAGAAATTCATCTCACCAAACATAGACATTTCAAGTTCTTTTTGCATCTCTTTAGCAAACATATTGCACATTGTTTCATTTCCTTTAAACATAATGTCATCAACATATACAACCACTATCAAGATCTTGTCATTTTCAATTTTGAAATACATATTACTATTTTTCATACCTTTATTGAAACCTTGTTGAATCAAATATTTGTCCAACCTTGCATACCAAGCTTTAGGAGCCTGCTTCAATCCATATAAGGCCTTCTTTAATCTACAAACCATATCTTGTTGAGTTAAAAACTAAAATCCTTCCAGTTGTTCCATGTAGACTTCTTCTTCCAATTCACCATTCAAAAATGTAGACTTTGCATCCATTTGATAAACTTTAGAATCTTTATGAGCAACAAATGCTAAAAACATTCTGATAGCTTCCATCTTTGCCACCGGAGCAAAGCTTTCCTGAAAATCTATACCTTCTACCTGTGAGTAACCTTTACATACAAGTATTGCTTTATTTCTAACCACTTCTCCATTCTCATTCAACTTGTTTCTAAATACCCATTTTGATCCAATTATGTTTTTATCTTGGACCGGTCTAGGGACCGATTCCCAAGTTTGATTCTTCTCAATTTGCATAATTTCTTCTTCCATAGCTTTCATGTAATGATCATCATTACATGCTTCACTCACTATCTTTGGTTCAACTTCAAAAAATAAGCACATATTTATTTCATCAACAACAACATTTCTGCTTCTTTTCAATACTCCTTTCCTCTTGTCTCCAATGATTTGACTTTCTGAATGATTTTTCTGCACATATTTAGGTGTCTTTGGGGACACCACCGAAGCCTCTTCTTCTTCATTCTACTTCTCCTATTCTTCCACAACTTCTGATATTCTTATGCAATCATGTTCATCAGATACATATCTATCAACTTCAAATGAATTCTTTAATGCTTCATCAACCTTGAAATTTGTGCTCTCTACAATCTTTCTCGGTCTTTTATTGAAACATTTGTAAGATTTTCTTCTAGTAGAGTATCCAAGGAAGATGCTTTCATCACATCTAGCATCAAAATTCCCTATATTTTCTTCATCCTATCTAATATAACATTTGCTTCCAAATACCTTGAAATACTTGACTATAGGAATTCTTCCACACCATAGCTCATAGGGGGTCTTAGTACTATTATCTTTTGCTTGAACGTGATTGAACACATAAACATCAGTGCGAATAGATTTTCTCCAATAAAATTTCAGTAGACCTACCTCTGTAATCATTGATCTAGTAGCTTCTTGAATCATTTTGTTCTTTCTTTCAACAACTCCATTCTGCTGAGGAGTTCTAGGAGCAGATAACTGTCTTTTTGTTCCATGAACTTCACAAAACATATTAAACTCATTGGAGGTGAATTCACCACCTCTGTCAAACCTCAAGCATTTTATTCTCAAATTTTCTTCATTCTCTACCATAGCTTTAAATCTCTTGAATCTATCTAATGCATTAAATTTCTCTCTAAGAAAAGTAACACATGTATATCTAGAGTAATCATCAATCATAAGCATAAAGTACCTGTCACCTTGTAGAATTCTCACTCTTGTAGGACCATGGAGATCTATATGGATCAAATCTAGTAGTCTGGTAGTAGATTATTCCTTCGACCTAAAGCAGTTTCTAGCTTGCTTTCCAAACTGACAATTCTTGCAAATAGCATTAACAAGATTTGTAATCCTCGATAAATCTCTCACGGCTTGTACTGCACCGATTCTCTCCATATTATCAAAATTCATGTGACACATTCTCCAATGCCATAACCAACTGGCATTAATCTGAGTCATAAAATAGTGTTCATCAACACCCTTAAGTTGATAAATGTTTCCTTCAAACTTCTTACCAGTAGTGATCACTCTTCCGAATCCTTTCCTAATTTCACATCTCTCATCCTCAAATACAAGATTATATCCTTTACTATACATTTTTCCAACACTTAAAATATTATGCCTTAAACCCTTAACATAGTAGACATCATCAGTATTATGCTTGCCATCAAAACTTACTTAACCTATCCCACAAATCTTAGCACTAGTATCATCTCCAAACTTAACTAAGCCTCCATCATATTTTTCAAGTTTAACAAAATTACTCTTATCACCAATCATGTGATGTGAACAACCACTATCGATAACCCAATAGTTCTTTTCTTGTTTATCATGAAGAGTAGAGATTACAGTATCTTCAACTTTCTCTGGAGAAATTTCCTTCACCTATCTTTCAGTATTAGCAAAAGTAGATTCATCTTTTATAGCCAAGAATAAGCATTCATTATCATCAAAATCTCCATAATCAGACTCTTCATCTGAAATACTAGCATCTTCATTTACATAATATGCTCTCTTAATTATCTTCCCTTTGTTTTCTTTGCTTAATCTATGTTTATTCTTCTTAGCTCTTTCCGGACATCAAGAAGAATAGTGACCAATTCCTCCACAACTAAAGCATTTAAAAGGTAACTTGCCTTTTATACTTACCAGAGCCCTTTTTCATTCTTCTAACAAAGTTAGCTTCTACATCATCAAAGTTATCTTCATCCGGATCTTCAACCCTTGTAGCCCTAAAATCAGTCTATGTCTTCGATCCATTTCTCAAGCTAGGCTTTCTCATTTCATAAGATATTAGAGTACCCAACAACTTATTTTTAGTATATGTCTTATAATATATATATTCCTCAATAGTATATTCCTTTTCACTATACACAATAGGGGGAGTTTTTAGAATCTTCTTCACAATCCTAGATTCATCCACTATAGCACCAAGTCCTTGTATTCCACCTACTAGCTCATCTACTCTTTGTACATAGGTTTTAATGTTCTCATCTTCAGACATCTGCAGGAGCTCAAATTGTGCCTCCAAATTCTGTAACTTTTCTTCTTTGACCCTTTCATCTCCTTCATACATCTTTTCCAATTCATCACAGACCTCTTTAGTAGTCTTCAGATTTGCAACTTTAATTAACTCAAAATGTGAAAGACTATTCTTTAGAATAAACATTGCCTTGTTGTTTGCTTCATGTGCCTTGATCTCACTGGCTATACTTAGACCATTTGTAGGAGTGTAAGTAGTCTTGTAAGCATTCTCAACATCATATCCACAATAATCCAAATATCCTTCCATCTTTATCTTCTAGAGGGAATAGTTATTCCCATCGAACCTAGGACACTCAATAGTGATCTTGCTCGTCATCCTGAACCTTCCTTAAGTGATTAAGCTCTTCTCCAAGGAACCAAGCTCTGATACCAATTGTTGAACAAGAAAACCGAGAAGGGGGGTGAATCATTTCTAACAAGTTTTCACCTTTAAGAACTTCCACTAGAGATTAGATCAATTATCATTCACAAATCCTTTACTTTAGTTATGTGATTAATCATTAAGTGAAAAAGTAGAAACTGAAAAACATCACACACACAATAACACCAGATTTACATGGAAAACCCAATAAGGGAAAAACCACTATGAGGATTAGCTCACAATATAGAGAATATCAAAACTGAATACAAAGGCTCACTGTCAAAACAAGACTTACTATCTAGAACAAGACTCATTGTCCAACAAGAGTTAACCACTCAGAGGGTTCACTGCCATGAAATTACAAAGAAGCTAGAAGATATTTGTTATAGAGAGAAAACAATCTCAATGCAATAGATATTTCCACCACAATTCACTCACACAACTGTAGACATGCTTGAATGATAGAGTACACCTTTAGCTCACTACTTCCAGAAACTCACAATTAGATTTTTCAATGATTTGCTCAAACTTGCATCTCATACACACTATTTCGCATCTATCTCACATCTCTCTTGCTCTTGCATTCATCCACACTTTTCTCAACCATCTCAACTTTGAAACTCATCCAAATTTGGCCATACACCATTTGTATTTACAAATTCAAATTAGGTCGGCGCCAAAACATTCTACAGTGGAATTAGAATGAGGGTGACCTAAACACACACTCTTAATGAGGACCTAAATAAGTCCCAACATGCCTCAACATGCTTCCATAAACTTTGTTAGTAGTGTTAAACACAAGTTCAGACAAATCAGTGTAAAACACATAAATCAATTAAGCACACACAACCTTAGCACAATCTAATCTTTCTAGATAAGAAAATTAACTTGAAAATGGCCTCAACAACTTATTCTAAGAACCAAAAGTCATAAGACTCAAACAAGAATAAATCTGGAGCAGCAACATTTCTCTCAGAACTCAGCCACATACACATAAAAGCATGGTTCATAACTGGTGAACATAACTCGCACTGTACAAGGATCCAAAAACCCAAAATATGGATATAGTAACTTCCAATAATCAGGAAAAATACTTCATATCCTTACTAGCATAGTAGCACATTCCAGAGACGAACCCAGAGAAAACATTGAATACCTGCAACCTTTCTTTATTACAATTTTCTCAATATCCTCAACATATACAATCAGTAACCATCATTCATGACATCAATGACAACAACAACCGGTTGAAATCAATGACAACACCTTAATACTTGCAACATTTCTTCCTAAGACTTCAGCCACAATAATGAAGAGATAAGGGGAGAGAGGAACCCCTTGCCTAAGACCACAAACACAAGAAAAGTATCCCTTAGGAACCCATTTCACCAAGACAACACTTTAGAGTGGTAACAAAAGTAGTGATAAGTTTAAGAAACCTTCCATTGAACCCATATTGTCTAAGGACATCAAGTAGGAAAGGCAAAGACACTCTTTCATAGGCTTTAGAGATGTCAAGTTTCAGTGCCATCCCAACATTTTTACTAAGGTCCATAGAATGGAGAATCTCATGAGTAGTTATAGCAACATCCAGAATGTGTCTTCCTTGAAAAAAACCCTTTTTTTATTTCTAGCTATCATTTTGTTCATAACATCTTTCAATCTAAACACAATGATCTTAGAAAAAAATTATACATAGTATTACATAGACTAATAGGTCTAAATTCATGCAAGGAGGAAACTTCATCCTTTTTAGGAATAAGAGCTATAAAAGTAGCATTGAGTTGGTTTAGAAGCCTACCCAACCAGAAGAACTCTCTAGCAACATAAGGAGGTCTTGATTCACATTATCCTAGAGTGCTAAAAAAAGTCAGAGGAAAGCCATCAGGCCCATGGGCCTTGTAAGCACCAAAGAAGAAAACAACAAACTTCACTTCCCAAAGGGAAAAAAAAATTGTCATCTCATGAAGATCTTGATCAATAATCACCTTGGGAATAACTTAGAGAATAGCATCTAATTCCTATTGGGAAACATCAAGTTCCTTCTAGAATGTTAAGAAGAAAGCCACAACTTCATCAACAATGTCTTTTTCATTGTTCGCCATATTTCCATCATCTTTCAAAAGTTGTCTTATCTCATTCCTACTTCTATGTTTCATAGTAGATTGATGGAAGAATTTGGTATTTCAGTCCCCTTCAAAAATCCATTCAATGTGACATTTGTGTTTCCAAAAAATATACTCGCTTTTTTACCTTGAACCATTGAGCCCTTAGGTCGTGTTCCTTGTTGCAAGTATCTTCATCCACCTTTCCTACCTTCATCATATTTTGCACCTCCTTAATACTATCCTCAATAGATTTTTTAGTGTCAAAGATATTTCCAAAGGAAATATTATTCCAACCCTTCACTCTCTCTTTAATCCTTTTCAATTTATTAGCAAGACAAAACATTAGAATGCCAATTGTAGGTTCATTCCACCATATATCAACCAAGGTTTTGAAATCTAGGTGGAGAGTCCACATAATTTCAAATCTAAAGGGGAATGGAACTTTAGTTGCATCAAAATTTCTCTTAAGCATAATAGCATTATGATCAGGCACAATTATAGGAAAAGAAGTTAAGGTGATGTTATGGGAAATATTCCAATTAGAAAAAACTAGGAACCAGTCAAGTTTAACTTGAATCAACTGGTTACCCAACCTCCTATTAGACCAACTAAACAGAGAACCAATAAAGGGAATATCAAAGAGTCCAACAAAGTTAAGGAATCCAAACAAATCCATCATACTATCAGAATCCTCCAAGCCCCCTAGCTTTTTTGAAGTAAGTAGCAAAGATTTGATGTCTCCTCCAAGTAACCAGTAATCCTCCATTCTACACTTTATGTTATCAGCCAAGAAATATGAAAGCAACAATCTATCTAGACGAGAATTAATACCATAGATATTAATCAAATTTTATTTCTCTAAAGTGATAAAGTCTTCAAAGGAAACCATAAGACAATTTTTTCTAGAAAAATACCATAGTACTTTTAAGTTTAGAGGGATTCCAAATATTGGAAATACCCCCTAAAGCACCTTCAGCATCACTCAAGACATAATTAGCACTAGGCCAAAAATTATTAACAACCTTATAAAAAATATCCTTCTTCATTTTAGTTTCTTGAAGCAAAAGAACATCAACTTTATTATCCACTAGGAAAATTTTAACCAAGTGTTGTTTATAGGGGTTGTTGAGGCCCCTTATATTTCAGGATATTATCTTCATAAAGACAGGAAGCATAAAAACATAATCACCTTGATTTTTTTAGGGTAGGGGGAGCAACACCCCTTACTTCTTCTTAGAATTTGGCCCCAAAATCGAGTCCAAGGTCTTATGTCTTCCCGAAGCCACATTACAAACAATATCTTTATTTTTGGTATCCTTCTGAAGGTCTACATACCTTATTCCCTCCTCCCACATCTAGTTTCTTCTTATTTTTTGACTTACATCTAGCTTGAATTCAATCCTTATTAGCTACTTCATCTGAAGGAGAGGATGGGAAGCCCAACAAGGCCATAGATTCCTTCACATTATTTCCTTCTTTTTGACTAAGGGATAAATTGTCTCCAAATTATTTATGTGGAGAAGAGACAAGGGAAAAGGAGTCCTTGTCTTGGCCCTTTTGAGAGACAATCTCACCTTCCTCTATAAATTCATAATTGTCTTCAAGGTGGTGAGTTGAATTCCCTGCTGCATCCAGATTTGTTTCTAATCCTGCAAGGGGAGATTCTACTAGATTGACCTCTTTAGCCTTTTCATTCTCATATTGTGGCCCTTCATCAATACTTTTTTTTAGGCTATCCACAACAACACCTGTAAGACCTTCCTTAGGAGGAAACTTTTGTGACACTTCAGGATTATCTAACTTATACAACATTCCTTCAAGGGGGTGGCCTGTGCCTCCATTTCGGTACCTATTGCCTTGGGGGAGGAAAAATCCTTGATAGCAGCCTTTAAAAACTATGCTTTGCTCCTTCTTAGGGAAAAAATGAGGAATAGCAACAACATTCACAGGCTCGACAATAACATTGGATCAAGCAATAGGCTTTTTCAGGGAGCCCAAGTCCTCATTTTTCTGATTTTGAAAACTCCTATTGCAAGTATCATGGAGGTGGCAAAATTTCTTGCAAGTTCGACAAGAAAATCTAGCATTTTTGTATTCTAGATTTTGAGACCAATTACCAAACTTCGACTTCAGGACCACTGAAGTAGGCAAGACAATATTAACAACCACATTAACATAGATCTGAGGAAAGATCAATCTAGACTTCTCTTGAGTGATCTTTTCAAAATTTAGGAGGCTACCAAAGGAATTAACAATCCCCTTGAAGATGCTTAAATTCCAAAATTCTAAGGGTAGCCCAGGGAGATGTACCTAGGTGGGAGCGACAACACCCAGATCAACAGATTGGTCAAAACCCAGTTTCCACTTGCACAACGATAAAAAGTTCTTAAACCCAACATCAAAATCCCAAGGTCCCCTTGTAATAACCTTTATCATGTCTTCATACACAACAAAGCTAAAGAGGAAAAGACCTTTGGACATAGCACTTATAGAAGCACTTCCTTTTAAATTCCAAAAAGAGTTGTCCCATTGCCTTACCTAGTCAACCTTTGAGCGATATGCCAAGAATTTACCCACCAATGAAAACTTGAGGCCATCCATTGCTTGGATCATAAGTGCTTTATGAACAGCGATTTCTCGACCATCTACTAAATAGGAGACAAATTATGTATTCAACCTAGCCATAGCTGGAAAAACTCCACTGACCAATTTTTCCACAAATAAAACTGGGTCTTCTTTAGAGAAAAATGACTCCAAACCAAAAGGGGGTGATAGTTTGAACTTTCTAGTTGTACAAGTTGTTAGTCCCATAAAAGAAGGTGCAGAGTAACTAGAAGTTGTATTGCATTTGGGAACAACATTTTTGGAAGTAGCAAACCCAGGCACAATACCAAACTCTAGAATAACATTCCTGGATGGGGAGCCTTATTGGGCTCCTTGCTTGACTGACCCATCAATCAATTGATCAAACTCAAAAAACCAGGAGAAATTCAAAAAAAATAGTGAGCGTGAAAGTTGCAAAGCAAAACTAGTGTAGGGGCACCTACAACCATGATGCAAAATTCACCTTGGTAGCAGACTGTCCTGAGGGACTTTAGGTGAGTCTTGGAGTTTTGGGTGCTTTATCTTAGTAGGTTTTGAAAATAAGGTCTAAGTAGACCACTCTTCTATGTATTTAGGGATTTTGGGAGTTTAGTCGTCAAATGTGCAAACATGCACTCTTTCTTCAAAATTTTCAACTTTGCCATGAAGGAAAACTATTTAAATTGTAAATGAGAATGCAAGAAAAGAGTTTAGAATTTATATTAGGGATAAAATAAAGGTGTTTAAGTGGTCTTAGGTGTCTTGAATAAAAATATTGCATAATGATGCTTATTTAGCAAACAATTGTAAATGTTAGCACTTTTAAGCCAAATGAAGGTTTTGGTGGTTAAAGGGTGGTTATAGGCGTTGGGAAAAGGTTGTCCTGATTTGAAAAATGTATAAAGGAATTTGGAAGGCACGAGGATCTATTGATGGTTTAGTGGTGGTGAAAATTCTTTCAATAAAGCACATTTATCTATTTATTCATTGCTTCTCTTAATTTATCTTCAAGTTTTTGTGTTTTCCCTACACTGTACAGGCTGTACATATAAATTAGTGTTCTAAATTCCCTTGTCTCCTATAGGGGATGGAAATAACATACTTTTGAATCTTTTATGAAGTCTTAACAACAAATTTGGGGAGTGTTTTGTTTATTTTTTGTTGTCTGCCTGTGTAAAGCAATGAGGGCACTGTTTGAGGTTCTAATATGTCTTAAGCCATTCCCACTTACTATTTCAGCCTGTTACTCAGTGGGATGGCATGAAATTAGGTTATAATATGTTTCTTTGTATTCTAGAGTGGAAATGAGGTGAGTTGCAGGATGTGGAGTGTCACCATAGGGTGCAATGATGTATTTTTCATGCAAGGATTGGTGGGAGAGTGATAAGTCTGGATGAATTGATGATGGTATTGTCTAAGAAATAGTATGAAATGTCTTTGCAGACCCTAATAAAGTATTTTGATGTCTTGGTTGGGCTTGGAAAGCCTTGGAAGGGTGAAATACTGAAAACCCTAGGTATTTGTGAGTAAATTGAGGGTTTTTGAGAATGATGGCTTAGAGGGTGTGAAATTGTCAAAAAACCTATGAATTTGAGTGTTTTGAGACACATTTAAGGATTGTCCAAGAGATTTAGGGATTAGGATAAGTTTAAATGGTACTTTGTTTGTAAAATAGGGCTAATTCTTGTAGCCATTTTGCAAGGCAGTCTAATGCTTCTCTATGATGGTGCAAATAACCTTGTAAAATCTGATTGGAGTATGGTATTGGGGTATAAGTGGATGCCTAATTGATGTTGAGATGGTATTTTGGTGGCCTTCTCTAAAAGATAAGCCCATTTTTTTAGATTTGGAGTCTATAACCTTGTTGATGTTAGTTGATTCAATGTGAATGATTGTGATTTCAAGGGTTTATGTCTTATTGAGGTCTGATCAGTTTTGAGTCTTCTCCACCTTGGCTTTGCATCATAGTGGTATCAACACATCAGGGAGTATATTTTTTTGCATTTTGCAAGTTGTGAGAAGAAGTGAAGAATTTAGTATTCAAAAATGCCTCCAAAGAACAAAGATATGGTTAAAGAGATGAAGGAGATGAAAGACATACATGCTAGAGAAATCATAGAGTTGGAGGAAAGAATCATAGCCTTGGAGACAAACAAAATAAGGGATGTGGAAGACAGTGAGTCAGATGAAGATGAAGATGATGAGTCTGAAGATATGGAAGAAGAGCTTGACCTAGAGGATCAAAGAATTTCAAAGTTGGTGGAGGCAGTTAGGAATGGCAAGCCTAAGGTAAAGATTGATGTTCAAAAGTATGGTGGGAGTCTAAATGATGAAGAGCTACTTGACTAGATTGCTGCATTAGATAACAATTTTGAATGTGATGAGGTTCTTATGAAGAAAAGAATAAAGATTTCAAAGACAAAGTTGCAAGGCCATGCTTTGGTATGGTGGGACTACTTTCAATCAGAGAGGAGGAAGCAAGGAAAGTCTAAAATCACCTCATGGGACAAGATGGTATCCAAACTCAAAGGTAAATTCTTACCCAAAGATCATCAAATTCAAATGTTTAAGAAATTGCAAAGCTTGAGCCAAAAGGAAATGGATATTAAGTCTTATACTGAGGAATTTTATAAATGAAGTTTAAGGTCTGGTAATCATGAGAATGAAGATGAAAAATTTGCAAGATATATGGGTGGTTTGAGGTTAAACATACAAGATGAATTGGTTTTGGCTAACCCTAGGAATGTAGAGGAATGTTATCAAATGGCAATCAGGGTGGAGGAGAAAATGAAGAGAAGACAAGATAAAGCAATTAGGGGCAGAGGTAATGCATCAAGAGGTAGAGGATCTATACCTAATCCAAAGCCAAACAATGACAATCCAAAAGATGCCATAAAAGGGCAAGAGCAATTTGATTTCAAAGATGGATGCAAAGGCACAAGAGGCAGATTTGGAGGAGGTAGGAGTTCCAATGTTTTTTCAGGTAGATGTTACACTTGCAATGAACTTTTCCATCTATCCTACAAGTTTCCTGAGAAGATTGGTGCTTCATCAAGTGGAAGTAAAGGTGATAAAAGAGTTCAACTTGTGCAAGAGGATGAAGAGGAGAGCATTGGTTCATCAAGTCATCCTACAAACCCTGAAGTTGGAGAATCCTTGATGTTGCACAAAAAACTTTTGAAGACTTCCAAAGAAGTAGAACCATTGCATGGGAACAAAGTTTTCAAAACCACTTGCAAGAGTAAGGGAAAGGTATGTAAAATTTTGGTTGATTCTGGTTCAACTAAAAATATGGTGTCATGTGAAATGGTGAACAAGTTAAACTTGAAAAGGATTCCCCATGAATTTCCTTACAAGGTATCTTGGCTAAGTGATGGTCAATCTTTGTTGGTAAATGAGAAGGTTGTGGTATGTTTCTAGATTGATGATTAGAAAGACAGTGTTTTTTGTGACATTCTTCCAATGGACTATTGCCATATACTCCTAGGAAGACCTTGGCAGTATGATAGGTGTGCCATGTATGATGGAAGAGAAAATGAGTACACTATCATGAAGGATGGTCATAAGTTTGTCTTGACTCCACTTGTAGAAGATGTTAAAGGTAAATCCAAAGTGATCATATGTGGGAGCAAGGAACCTATAAATGTTGTGAAAGAAATCAAAATTTTTGATGTTGTGAACAATTCTAGGTCTGATAATGCAGGAACAACAGATGTGAAGGAAAAAATAGGGGTAAACTGTGATTTACTAGAGAGTAAACAAGAAGATGTGTTAGTTGGGACCATTGAATGTCCTATTCCTGTAGATATGGGTGTGAAACAAACAAGGTTTTCAAGTACAATGGTTGACAAACCTGGTAGGATAGTGGAGAAACATGGTGGTAAGGTATTGGGACTGATGACAGGGGTAAAACCACAGGGTGCACTGTAGGGAAAACTTCAATAGAGAGATGATTCTAAGTCAAGGGAAGTTTATAGTAATGGTAGTGCTGACCATTGTTTATGTGTAGGTACAGGTGATAGGAAACAAGTAGATGTTGAACCAAGAATGAAAAAAGAGCAGACCTCAGGTCTGAATATGCAAACACAGTCATATACAAGTGCAAGCACACCTCCAAGTGCAAGAAAATTTGGAGTGCAAGAACTGATATAGTGGAAGAAGATTATTGATCCAAGAAGCATGTATGGTGGATGGTGGGGTTGGTATCAGCCTCCACTCATGGGACTTGAGTTTCTTCTAGGGGGGTTGTATGGTGCAGGGGCACCTACAACCATGGTGCAAAATTCACCTTGGCAGCAGACTGTCTTGAGGGACTTTAGGTGAGTCTTGGAGTTTTAGGTGCTTTATCTTAGTAGGTTTTGAAAATAAGGTCTAATTAGACAACTCATTTATGTATTTAGGGATTTTGGGAGTTTAGTGGTCAAATGTGCAAACATGCACTCTTTCTTCAAAATTGTCAACTTTGCCATGAAGGAAAACTATTTAGATTGTAAATGAGAATGCAAGAAAAGAGTTTAGAAGTTATATTAGGGATAAAATAAAGGTGTTTAAGTGGTCTCAGGTGTCTTGAACAACAAAATTACATAATGATGCTTATTTAGCAAACAATTGTCAATGTTAACACTTTTAAGCCAAATGAAGGTTTTGGTGGTTAAAGAGTGGTTATAGGCGTTGGGGAAAGGTTGTCTTGATTTGAAAAATGTATAAAGGCCTTTGGAAGGCATCAAG
The DNA here is from genome assembly GCA_007258455.2 of Sequoia sempervirens. Taxonomy (NCBI): domain Eukaryota; kingdom Viridiplantae; phylum Streptophyta; class Pinopsida; order Cupressales; family Cupressaceae; genus Sequoia; species Sequoia sempervirens. The sequence goes on along the minus strand of VDFB02000017.1, from coordinate 545,342,338 downwards.
ATCTGTTGATGGTTCAATGGTGGTGAACTTTCTTTCAATAAAGCAACATTTATCTATTATTCATTGATTCTCTTCATTTATCTTCGAGTTTTTGTGTTTTCCCTGCATTGTACAGGCCGTACATATAAATTAATGTTCTAAATTCTCTTGTCTCCTATAGGGGATGGAAATAACATAATTTTTAATCTTTTATGAAGTCTTAACAACAAATTTGGGGAGTGTTTTGTTTATTTTCTGTTGTCTGCCTGTGTAAAGCAATGAGGGCACCATTTGAGGTTCTAATATGTCTTAAGCCATTTCCACTTACGATTTCAGCCTGTACTCAGTGGGATGGCATGAAATTAGGTTAGAATATGTTTCTCTATATTCTAGAGTGGACATAAGGTGAGTTGTGAGATGTGGAGTGTCACCATAGGATGCAATGATGTATTTTTCATGCAAGGATTGGTGGGACAGTGATGAGTCTGGATAAATTGTTGATGGTATTATCTAGGAAATAGTATGAAATGTTTGTGTAGACCCTAATAAAGTAGTTTTATTTCTTGGTTGGGCTTGGAAAGCCTTGGAAGGGTGAAATACTGAAAACCCTAAGTATTTGTGAGTAAATTGAGGGTTTTTGAGAACGATGGCTTAGAGGGTGCGAAATTGTCAAAAAACCTATGAATTTGGGTGTTTTGAGACACATTTAAGGACTATCCAAGAGATTGAGGGGTTAGGAGAAGTTTAAAGGGTACTTTGTTTGTAAAATATGGCTAATTCTTGTAGCCTTTTTGCAGGGCAGTCTGATGCTTCTCTATGATGGTGTAAATAACCTTGTAAAATCTGATTGGAGTATGGTATTGGGGTCTGAGTGGATGCCTAATTGATGTTGAGATGGTATTTTGGTGGCCTTCTCTAAAAGATAAGCCCATTTGTTGAGATTTGGAGTATATAACCTTGTTGATGTTAGTTGATTCAATGTGAATGATTGTGATTTCAAGGGTTGATGTCTTATTGAGGTCTGATTAGTTTTGAGTCTTCTCCACCTTGGCTCTGCATCAAAAACCCAACTTGAAAATTAGGTAGATTTTGGTTAGTTAATCAAGTAGATCATTAGTATTAGTTCACAATTTGATCTAGCCTTCTAGGCTATGGAATGTAATAAGGTCTTGTGCCAATTGTAATATCTAAATTCCCTTGTGTTGCCTGTAAACCCTAGTTTTTTTTCATATGATGCATGTAAGACTGGAAGTTTTTGAATCAATTATCATTCATGTTTGCTAAGCATTTCTTGTATTGTTTCCACTGTGTTGAACTCTAAGCTGCATGGTTGGATAGCCATTTTTGGATTCTCCATTTGTGACTACACCAATACCAGATAAATTTAAGTGTCTTTATATTGCTTAACCTATGTAAGAGGTCAAGAGCTTTGTCTACTATGTATTGATGTTCATAAATTACTCTAATCAAGGATCGATATTCTAAAAAAACTCATTACATTGGTCCATGTAAGGAGATCCATCTAGTATCAACATCCTTAAGAAGTTTGTTTCTTCTTGTTAAATTCCCTCAGTGAAATTTTGAAATTCCACAAAATGTTTGGGACTTCGATAGAAGTGTGAGTAGAGCTTGTCGACTAGATTTTCAACTTTTGTTACTAAAGGAAACTTGCTTACAACTTTAAATGCTAAATTTATTTTGTGGGCCATGTAGTAAATGGTAATCATGTATGGTGAACAAGTAGTTTGTAACTTTACACAAAGACTGTTTCTATGACCTTGCATTACTGAAGCTCCATTAGCTCCTACACACACCAACTTTTTGGCAATTGTGAAGTCATCCATACCTCCAATTTCATTCAAATATTTCTTAACTAGTTCAAATAGATTTTGTGATGTTGAACTCTCCTTCATTTTATGAACACAAGTAGATGAGGTTGGCAGACATGTTGATGTACAATATACACATGCATACATACCTAAGAAGTATTATCGACCACAATAACTTCATCTAAAGGTAATGCAATGAAGTTTGACTCTTATTTTTTCTTAAAAATCTTGTTTTTCTAGCTCAACAAGACAACTTGCCCATTCCCATGCAAATTTTATTGACCAATGTGTGCTAGGAAAGTTAAGAATGCCCCAAAAATATAATAAATATTATATTCTAGGTAGTCTGTCATAGGACGCCCTCTAGACAAAATATGAAAAACAATGCTCATCTAAACAGTTTTTTCCAGTTGTGCTCCTACCTTTATCTTTCCAAATTGAGCTTCAATTGAACCTCCACATTCAACAAGATTCACCATTCTTTTCATATTCTCATCATATTCTAGGGCATACTTAACATGAAGACATTCTTCCTTTGATTTCCATGTTACTACTGATTTTTCCTTTTCGTCTATGATTTGTTTTTCATAAACTTTATTGATATGCTTCTATATAGTGTCAAGCTTTAACTACAACTTCTTATCTTTTTTTTATATTTCCAACTACAAATCTTACAATTACATTCTATTTGAGGTTCATCTTTGTTTGCATTCTCGACTGGTTCAATGAATGGGTACTTTGACACCCAATCAATCCAAAAATTCCTTGTCATATTCCACTCATACTCCATTTTTTATTTGGCTTTTCTTTTCCTCTTCCTTGCAGCATCATCGTCTATGGTGCCAACATTTTCATCTAAGTCAATTAACTATTTTTGGCTACCTTGGGTATCCCTTGGAACGTCTTCTGCGACATTTTCATCCTCATCTAACTCAATTAACTCATTATAATCTTACTGTGAATAATCTCCAATGCCTTCTTCATTAATATTTGGTACAAGAGTTAATGATGTAGTTCCAACTTGATCTGATGGATTGGAAACATTGCTAAAGTACGACTTTATGGTAACTCTACTTTTTGGGCATTTTGATGGCCTCCCTTCACCACCCTGAGGAGTCTTACTCTTGTTGCACTTGTTGTTCAACATCTTGATATTTCCCAAAATAAAAGCTGCCAAAAAATGTCTTCTTAGTTTAAGGACATAGAACTAGATATCATTCCCCACTCAATATCATCTTTAATATTGAAGCAAGAATGTTAAAGAGATAAAAAATATTATAACACTATGAAGAAATGATCACTTACCTTTAGGCCATCACTGACTCACTATTCGTTAATGCAACAATGCATGTGGTTGTAAGTTTGAAACTTGCCTATGATCAAGGTTCCAACTTTGGGATAGAGAGTTCACAAGTCCAAAACTGAACAAAATGTGTAAAAATAAATCAGATTTTCAATTGTATTTATATCCAATCTATATTTTGCAAATTCCATGAGATTTTTAAATGGTATAGTAAAAAATTGGAAAATCTCGTGTGATTATACAATGAGACATTTAAATGTTGGAAGAATCAAACCTCAATGGAACACATATGTTGTAATTTTCAAGGTGATTATGGCCTTGTGATTAGCATGGAGTTATCATAGTATTGGTAAAATGGGTCCTCATATGCAATTATTTTTTAATGTAATTAGCGAAATGTCTCCTCAAACGTAATTATTTTTTAATGTTATTAGTGAAATGGGTCCTCATATGCAATTATTTGTACATTTTATTGGTGAAGTGGATCCTCGTATGCAGTGAACATTTAATGATGTTAGTGAAAAGTGTCCTAATACACAATGTCATTTTAATAGTATTGCAAATATGTGGGTGATTTAATACATGCTTCTGAGATTCCAATAAAAAATATTAATTAGTTCATTGGAAACACGTAGTTTCTTATGTTGAAACTAGTAATTACATATGCCTCATAAAATAAATTGATGGTGAATTGAAATGCATTGGACTGATAATTCATAAAATTCGAGCAATTTGGCCACCCCGTTGGTTGCAATATATTCACCAATTTTGACTTGGCTGATATGAACTATTCACCAATTAGCGAAGATTCACCTCTAAAAAAATTCCTGATATTCAACACACTTTGATGGAGCACTTTGACATGACCAAAATTGGACTTCTACATTACTTTCTTGGTCTTCAATTTTTGCAATGTACTAAGGGGATGTCCATATACTAGCATAATTATGTCATTGACTTGATTCATTAGTTAGCATGGCTAATTGTAAGTATGCTCCTACACAATTTGTCTAGTGTCACTATGATTGACACTTGCACAACAATTGGTGTTGATGCAACTTTATATAAATAGTTAGTTGGTAGTATTTTGTTTGACACACACTCATCTTAATATCCAATTTATTTTTGGGCTTGTCTCTTTCTTTTCACATGATCTCCATGAGATTCATTGCAAGGAAGCCATACATATTTTGAGATATATTTAGGGCACCATAGATTTTGGTATTTAGTGCAAACAAAGATTTTCACAGATAGTAGGCTTCACCAACTTAGATTGGGCAAGTGATGACTCATGGAAGTGGACACTTTTGGGTTTATATTTTTCATTGGTTCTAGTCTAGTCACATGGTATTGCAAGAAGCAAACCATTATTATATTATCATCCACTAAGGCTAAGTATCAAGCTACAATTATTTCCATCCAAGAGGTGTTATGGATTTGATAGCTTATGGAAAAGTTTGGTCTACCACCTAATTATCCTTCTATTATTTGGTGTGATAACTAAAGTGCCATTCAAATTTCACGCAACCCAGTAGAGCATCAAAGGATGAAGCACATCAAGATACACATGCAATTCATTTCATGACTTATTCAAGAGGTGGGATCTTTAGTTAGTGATCCTATGAGTTCTTGTTGCACTCACTCATATATGTCTAGCACTATTTTTTGAGTCATTCTATATTTATTGATCTATTGATTTTTCAAAGGCTTCTAGTATTTTAGAGTAGGATAGTGTTATGATAGATGAGTATTCTTGCTTGATGAAAAGTAATACATGGGATTTGATTTCTCTTTGTAAGGGAAGAAAATTTGTTCAGTGCAAGTGGGTGTACTGCACCAAGTATGTAGCTAATGTTTCTAGTAAAATGTATAAGGAATGTCTTGTAGCTAAGGGATTTTTATAGGTTGATTACTACTTTGAGACATTTACCCCTATAGCTAAGATGGATTATGTTTTCCTTATACTTTCTATTGCTACATCTCAAAGATGCTCAATTTTCTAGATGGATGTGGGGAGTTTTTTCTTGCATAGTGATCTTCATGAGGATGTCTATATGGAGTAGCCTCTAGGATTTATGTAGGAATTTTTATTTTTTGCAAGCTCTAATATTCATTGTATGGTTTCAAACAAGCCCCTCAAGATTGGTATGAGAATATTGATGGTTTCTTTCTTACATTTGATTTCACTCATTGCCACTTAGATGACACAATATATATTGAAAGAAATGGAGATGAAATTTTGATACTAGTCGTGTATGTAGATGATTTGATTCTCACTGGTAGCTCTTCATCCATGCTTCAATATATTCAACACACTACTAAAAAATGCTTAAGTTCACTTAGTGGTTTTGTCGTCTCGCCTCATTGGCACATGACACATGCTCTCACACTTGTCCCAAGTGTTTTATGTGTGTCACACTTCTTGTAAGGTTATTTAATATGTCACTCTCACCCTCCTACTTTGTCCTTGTCCTACATATCTAAGGAGTTTCTTTATGCATTTTACACATTTTCATGATAGTTTTTGGTATTTTGTGTGTACAATCATTTTGTGGAAATTATTGGATATTACATTCATTTTATTGCTACTCCAACATTAACAACTAGGGGAAGCATAAATAAAGATTGAGGACATAGGAAGGGGTCAAAATTTAAATAGAAGACAAGGCTTAAGACAACATGGGAAAGATGAACAACATAGTTGGGAGGTAACAAATGCTAGGGAGAAAGGATGAAATCATGATGCAAAATGTACACATGGTGAAAGGGCTAAAATAGACACAAAAGTGTGATAAGGGTACAAGAAGGGTCAAAAGATGTAGAAGGACCATGAGAATATGGGCCATATTTAAGCAAATTAGAGGTTAACTTCTTCAATCTAACTTTTCTCACAAGAGCACACAAAACTATAAAAGAACCAAAATTAGTAGAGAATTGATGACAATTATAGATGTGCTTCAACTTCTTTTGTTTGTGTTTGAAGTGGGTTGGTGTTGAGATACTCTATTTGGGATTTGATAGGTATGGATTTGTCTTCTTTGGTCAAGCCCTTATGCAAACCAATTTGATGATGATAAACAAATATCAGAGACAACTAGGAAGCATGCAATATGTCTAGTATGGTGTAAGCAAATAATATAACTATATTATAATTGTGTTCTCTATGGAGGTATCATAAATAGTCTCGGATCTAGGTCTTCTTACATCATTTAAAACAAATAAAGAATGACCTTGAATACAATAATATAACAGACAAATACAAACTATGTTAGCTCACAACAACTAATAGATAAAAATCAATGTGATTCAATTTGAAATTTAAATTTTAAACATTTGAAATTATCAATTCCACACCCACAATTCTAAACTTGAATAACAAATTAAAATTCTAAAGATCAAAGCCAATTCATATAAAAACAAGTGCCACATAGTGACTAGTACTTGCCTTTATAGTATTTTAATTATAGTATTTTAAATTTAATAAAAATAAATGTAAGTTTTGTTAATGTGAATAAAACTAAAAGTTAATTTTGTTAATTATAGTATTAACATAATATTTTAAAATGTCATATTAATATTATTTTTTATTAAAATTATATAAATAATTAACATTATATTGTAAATTGTATGATAATGTATGTTTATATTAATAGAATAAAAGGTATTATAAAGATATTATAATATATAAAAAAAATTCAAATGATAGTATAATATAATTAAAAGAAAAAAATGATAATTATATAAATATAAAATTTATCTAATAATTATGTTACATAATAATATGTGTAATACACTATAAATTTATTATATTATATTAAATAATATTTATTGATTATATAATATAAATTTAAAAAAGAATTTTCTTAATTTTTTTATATTAAATAAAATATAAATAAAATGAAATGATTATATAGTATAAGTAAATGAAAAAAATTAAATAATTATTATTTAAACATAAAATTTATATAATAGTTTTGTGCAATAATGATGAAAGTTATATAAACAATGGTTGAATGTAGCCAAAATAATAGTTCTTAGTTCTCAAAACTAGGTAAAATAATAGTTTATTTTCACTTTTCCTCAAAATCCTCCAATAACACACAAAACTTCTTAGCCAATAATATTGATGAAAAATAATTTTTATAATTTATAAAATTAAATATTTTACAAGTTCACTTTACAAATTGAATTTTTATATATATATATATATATATATATATATATATATATATATATATATATATATATATATATATATATATTGTAATATATTGTTTTTGATTGGTTGAAAGCTAACTTTTTAATAACTAATTAAGAAAAACAAAGCTCATTGCAATAGTATTGCCTATGACAAGTACTAATAAGTAACCATAGAACCTATTATAACAAAAAAACAAATATTACTACTTTGAGACATTTATCCCTATAGCCAAGATGGATTATGTTTGCCTTATACTTTCTATTGCTACATCTCAAAGATACTCAATTTTCAAAATGGATGTGGGAAGTGTTTTCTTGCATAGTGATCTTCATGAGGATATCTAGATGGAGTAGCCTCTAGGATTTATGTGGTGGTGAAGCCTCAGTCAAAGGGGTTTTCCCAATGGAATTTCTTTGATTCAGAATGGGTGGGACAATTTAACCCCCCACCCATCCCGACTACTCCTCATGCAGGGTGGGGGGCTATAATTCACCTACGGAGAGTAGAGAGTAGTAGGGCAGAAATGTCGATTGATCAAGCCCTATAGATTATAGGGGATCCCCATAGAATAGTAAGGGAATTCCCTAGAATTAGTTTAACTGGAAGGCATGACTTGAGAAGAAGCTAGTCAATGTTGGTGTTAACTTGGAAGTAACGAGTTCTAATGGAAGGACTTCTCGGTTAGTATGTTGAGATTGGTATATAAACTATAGAGATTGGGTTAGTGGATAAATGGAAGGGGCGGGTGGGCCCCTACTATTCTAAGGTAGTGGTGGGTGGGTGGAAGATAGTGGTACTGTTCGGTAAGCTGGTATAGACATACGCCTGGATGGAGAAGATGTGATTCAAAAACTACAATGGAGGCTCTTTTTACTTTTTTCCAAGGTCTAGTGTTCATTGTATTGTTTTAAACAAGCCCCTTAGGATTGGTATGAGAATATTGATGGTTTCTTTCTTACATTTTATTTTGCATTGCCACTTATATCACACAATGTACATTCAAAGAAATGGAGACAAAATTTTGATATTAGTCTTGTATGTAGATGATTTGATTCTCACTAGTAGCTCTTCGTCCATACTTCAATATACTCAACACACTTTGATGGAGCACTTTGAAATGGCCAATGTTGGGCTCTTACATTACTTTTTTGGTGTTTAGGTTCTATAGTCTATTGAGGGGATCTCCATATACTAAAAAATTATACCATTGACTTGCTTCATCAGTTTAGCATGGGTAACTATGAGCATGCTCCTACACCATTTTAGTCTAATGTCACTATGATTGCCACTTGAACAACACCTAGTGTTGGTGCAACTTTGTATAGATAGTTGGTAGTCTTTTGTATTTGACAGACTTAAATCCTGATATCACCTTTGTTGTTGGGCTTGTCTCTTTCTTTTTTCAAATGAATTCCATGAGATTCATTGGAAAGAAACTAAACAAATTTTGAGGAGTCCCACACATTTTGACATTTAGCACACACGAAGAGCTTCACAAGTAGTAGGCTTCACCAAATTTGATTAGGTAGGTGGTGTTGATTCTTGGAAGTCTACTTTTGGGATTTTTTGTTGGTTTAGGTCTAATCACATGGTCTTGCAAGAAATAAACCATTAGTGTATTATCATCCACTAAGGCTAAGTATCAAGGTATAATTATTTCCAACCATGAGGTTTTATGGCTTTGACAACATGGAAAATTTTGGTCTACTACCTAATCATACTACTATTCTTTGGTATGATAACCAAAGTGCCATTCAAATTTTACACAACATTGTAGAGCATTAGAGGATGAAGCATATCAAGATACACATGCATTTCATTTGACGACTTATCCATGATGATGTTCTCTCCTTAGAGTATTTGACTACTTGGGAGTAAGTTATTAGAATTTTCACTAAACCTTTAGCATCACCTCACTATCTTGAGTTGTAACTTATGCTTGGAGTGAAGGAAGTTATTCTTGGGGGCTCTTGAGTTCTCCTTTTCTATTTAGTTCTCTTTCTTGGAGAACAATTTTTTTCCACAAGGTTTTCTAATTTACTCTATTTGTGAGACACTTATTTTGTATGAGTACCTCATCAAGTGTTGTTGAGAAACCTTTTTTATTGATTTTATCCCTAAGTATGACTCAAGTGGGCGTTAGTGTGAAGATAGTCATTTCCTAACTAGATTCCATTTAACTAGTTCCTAGTAGACCTATTCACATTGGCTTAAGTCCACTTAGTGGTTGTGTTGTCTCACCTCATTAGCACATGACACATGCTCTCACAATTGTCCCAAGTGTTATACGTGTGTCACAATTCTTGGAAGGTTATTCAATGTTTCACTCACCTTCCTACTCTATCCTTGTCCTACATATATAAGGAGTTTCTTTGTGCATTTTACACATTTTCATGATAGTTTTTGGTATTTTGTGTGTACATTCATTTTGTGGAAGTTCTTGGATAGTATATTCATTTTATTGCTACTCCAACATTAATAACTAAGAGAAACATAAATAAAGACTCAGGACATAGGAAGGGGTCAAAATTTAAATAGAAGACAAGGCTTAAGACAACATGGGAAAGATGAACAACATAGTTAGGAGGTAACAAAGGCTAGAGGGAAAGGATGAAATCGTGATGCAAAATGTACACATGGTGAAAGGGATAAAATAGACACAAAAATGTGATAAGGGTATGCAAATTCTATTATCACAAGAAGGGTCAAAAGATGTAGAAGAACTATGAGAATATGAACCATATTTAAGCACAATAGAGGTTAACTTCTCCAATCTAACATTTCTCACAAGAGCACACAAATCCATAAAAGAATTAAAATTAGTAGAGAATTTATGACAATTATAGATGTACTTCAACTTCTTGTGCTCATGTTTGAAGTGGGTTGGTGTTGCGATACCTTGTTTGAGAACTTGATAGGCATGGACTTGTCTTCTTTGGTCAAGCCCTTAGGCAAACCGATTTGACAACGATAAACAAATATCAAAGACAACTAGGAAGCATACAATATGCCTAGTATGGTGTAAACAAATGATATAATGTTGATATTATAATTGTGCTCTTTATGGATGAATCATAAATGCTTTTAAATCTAGGTCTACTCACAACATTTAAAATGAATAAAGAATGACTTTGAATACAATGATGACATCTACCCAACCATAAACTACACATTTGACCGTATTTATTAATTAATTGAAAAAAAATTCTTTGTATTATAATTTTCAATTAATTAATAATTACGATCAAATGTGTAATCTCATGATCAGATAAACAATGGATCCAGACCAGTTCATATAAATAAGTAATGATAGAACCATGGTGAAGTAAAATCATGGACCAGGTGCAATGCAAGAAAATGGCGCCTGTAGACTTGTTATAGCCAAAAAAAAGACAATCTAGTGGAAGTGGGCCCAATCCCATATTCACCTTTACAATCATATGCTCTTCCTCCATTACCAGTGCCGCTATTCACACGTAGGAAGCGCGGAAAAAAACAAAAAATACCTACAAAAATTGACGGCAAACATGCACGTTAAATTTAACCGCGGCGGCGATGACATTTCTATTCCACAAGCAGTTACGGCCATGACCGGAATTATAGCGGTCAATTGCTCACACTGCCAATCAAGTACTCACAAGAGTTTCCACCGGTAAGTAAGCGCCTAGCATGCCACGTGGCACCGCAGAGTTCAGTAGATCTGACGGACAGTACGCGCCGACTTCAGTGACAGCTGGACTTTACCTCAACATTTGGCGGGAAGGGGAAGAAGTGGGACCCACTTCTCTTCTCACCCACTTGTATATACTGTCGCGCCTAGTTTTAACGCGAATTAATGTGATTGGCCCCATCTTGCTTGCCGCCCACCCCATCGATTTGCGTGCCGATGCCCATCCCCTCCCTCATGTATATCCATCCCATGGATAACATGACGGATGGAATGGAAGTTAGCTATGTGCATGAAAGTTCTGTGACACGTGTAAGACTATTTGTATGTGTGGCGGGAGACCACCCTGGTCGGCGTGTCATGGCATTCGTAAACGGTCCAACGTTTAATATTTATTTTTGGTTTGTGTAAAAGGGCACGTAGGGGAGAAGACCCAGTAGCTACCACCCATTGAATAACCATCTTTGGGACCCCCCAAAAAAAATTTAACTCTGATCCACTAAAAAACTTTTTATTAACAAATATAAAATTACAACAATACCAATAGAAAATGACTACAACACCAATCGCTGCTCATAACAGAATGAGTCACTCACCAATCAAAGTACACAACTAATGGTGCCTTTGCATTTATAAAAGAACTCCACTTGCACATAAAAAGGCCCATTTACAATTTTATTTAAATCATTTACTTTTTACAATTACCCCCACTTGCAAATGTTTGTCCCTCACTACATTTTATATTTACATGTATACATGCACAGCTACTGGTGCTTTAGATGACATAATCACAAACTCCTTTGCACAGTCTTTCACACACTCCATGTCAGCTATATGTACTTATTTCATTTCCTGTAGGTACCTGCACAATTAACATATGGGTGTAAGGCTCCCCAATTAAACATCAAATCCAAATGTAATGCACAACTCAGTCATATCATCTTTTAAAAACCTACGTAACTTGCAGCTTCAAATTCAAATGCTCTACCAAATTCAAAATTCAAACACAACCACCAAATTGAATGCATATCATCTTTAAAAACCTACGTAACTTGCAGCTTCAAATTCAAATGCCCTAACAAATTCAAAATTCAAACACAACCACCAATTTCAATGCATTCAATTGTCAGATTCGAATTCCTAAATAAGAGGGGGAAAGTAGCCAGCAACATTCACAATTGCATGTTACTCCCATCAAAGTTGAAAGCAACGACAAAGATTTTCTGCACATTCCTCTGCACATTCCTCTTATATCCAAAGTCTCAGGTATGTACTTATATTTATTTTCATTTATGCAGTGTCTTCTTACTTTATACATTCTACCATTTAATAAAAAAATTCTACTTTCCATTGCACATACAGTAGGCTAGCATACATATATTTGTCATTTTACATTACGTGTCTCTTGTTCATTCAGCAAATCGATGTATATGTGTGTTTCCTTTGCCTATCCATTGAAAATGCAGAGTATGTAGTTACAGTTATTTTCATTTATGCAGTGTCTTCTTACTTTATACATTCTACCATTTGTAAAGAAATTTCTACTTTCCATTGCACATACAGTAGGCTAGCATACATATATTTGTCATTTTACATTACGTGTCTCTTGTTCATTCAGCAAATCGATGTATACGTGTGTTTCCTTTGCCTATCCATTGAAAATGCAGACTATGGTACCTATATTTATATTTGTCTGTTTTTCCTCATTTGTCATTTACTTCAGTGTTTATATCAGGGTTTATAGTTGTTATTTATTTTTTCTTATATGTCTGTTGTTTATTTTTGGTCATTTGTCAGGGGGGTCATTTATCAGGGTTCAATATGTATATGTTTGTATATATATATATACATAGACAAACACATATATATGTCTATTAGTCTGTTTAAATATGTTTCATTTGGCTGTCCAATACAATAGCGTAGCATTTGTTTTTATTTTTCTACTTCCCATTGCACACACAGCAGGCTACCATACATATATTTGTCATTTTACATTATGTGTCTCTTGTTCATTCAGCAAATCGATGTATATGTCTATCCTTTGCCTATCCTTTTAAAATGCAAACAATGGTACTAGTTAATCATTTTCTTCTGCATCTTTCACGGCCCATGAAGGATTTATTCGATGATTCACAAATTATTACTGCTTGTTTATGAAATAAATCATTCCTCTTACACTCCTTTTTCCCACATTGCCTATCCTTTTAAAATGCAAACAATGGTACTGGTTAATCATTTTCTTCTGCATCTTTCACGACCCATGAAGGATTTATTCGATGATTGAAAAATTATTACTGCTTGTTTATGAAATAAATCATTCCTCTTACACTCCTTTTCCCCCACATTTATATGTATGTATGTATGTATGTATGCAGCTTCATACATACATATGTACATATGTACATATGTATGTATGTATGTATGTATGCAGCTTCATACATATATGTACATATGTATGTATGTATCTGCATACATACATACATACATACCCTAAAAAAAAGTGAATTTGGTTTTCTTTTGTGCTTAAATTATTAAATACGACCTGGTAAAGTCGATTGTCTCATGATTTTGTCTCCAGAAATGATCAGGAATTTCGTGGGTTTGAACACATGTCTATAAAAAACCCAGGTCACTTTGGGCATAAATCGACAAACCCATTAAAAATAAATATGTTTTTGTCAAAACCCTTGCATGGTTTTTTCCAAATTCGTGTGCTTAATGAATTAATCTCATGAAACCCTTGCCTGGGATATTCTGCATCTATCTCAAAATGCACTTCTGTATTCCTACCAGTGAGGAATTATTATTATGAAACCCTTGGTTAATTTCTTCTGCTCTTTTTTCAAAACCCAAGTCTATACAATGTGCTTTGAACATTGATATATATACATACATATATCTATGTATATATATCTATATATATGTATATGTACAGATATATGCATACATTTAACTAAAGAATGGGATACCCAAAAAAAAAACATTAGTCATATGCGTCAATCGGACCCCAAATAAAGATTAATTGGGGTGTAATGTGTTTGGTGTCTGGTGCTTTAGTAAGGAGATTAATATGTAGGAGTGATTTGTAATGGGTGCGAAATTGATTGTAGAAGGTGCTAACGTGAATTAGACCCATTCACTTTTGAGCGGATTTGAATGATAAAATAGATCTGTTTTATATTTTGCAAAGTTTATACCTGTGTTTTGTATTAATATCTGTGTTTTGCACTGTTTATACACTGTTTTTCTGACACTTGATCACTTACAATGTAGCTGATCATTGACAATAATGGCACCAAGGCACAAGAGGAAAAGATCGGGTCTGAGGCGCTTGAATAGAGTACCTCGTGTAGTGACATTCAATGTTCCAGATGTTGACGAAGAGCCAGCAGTAAACATGGACGAGGAAGTTATTTCTGATAATGCAGCACAGACCAATGAAAATGATGGTTTTGAACCTGCTGTTCATAATACTAACGTAGAAATGGAACCACCATCTGCTGACCAAGTGACAACCCCAGATCATAGCATCAAAAGTTGGTCTATGGATGACATGGACAAAGCCATTGCAGATGTTGAAGACCATCACATGACAATCAGACGTTCAGCGATCAAATGGGGAATCTCGCCTAGCAGTTTGCGGTCATGGCTCAATGGTCTGACATCCACAAAAAAGAGGGGGCCACCTACAATCCTGACTGACGAAGAAGAAGCTAAAATTGTGCAATGGTGTAAAGATATGGCTAATATTGGCCATGGCCTTCAAGTCTCACAGCTTAAGTCAACGGTGGCCCACCTGGTTGGAGTGAGGCCTAACCCATTCACAAATGGGATACCAGGGAGGTCATGGTGGGTTGGATTTCGTCAAAGGCATCCTGATCTGACAATTCGAACACCCGAAGGAGTGGACACAGATCGAGCTATAATGCTGCGGCCCGAAATAGTTTCTTCATTCTATGATAACTTGGAGGAGTTGTACACAAACTTAATTATGGGCCCAACAACATATGGAACTGTGATGAAACAGGTGTGCAAGCTGGCAGAAATTGTGCAATGAGAGTTATTGCAAAAACAGGGACGAAATGTGTTCCACAATTAATTGCTAAAAGCAGAGAATGGATCACTGTTCTAGCTTGTGTTAGTGTAGCAGGTCAAGCTATACCTGGTTACTATTTGTTCAAGTCCAAAAGGAACATTAAAAACTATATTGTTAACTGTGAGCCAAGGGCATGCATGGCAATCCAAGAGCATGCTTGGATGACCAAAGAATTATTTGTGGCATGGTTAAAACACTTCGCAAAAAATGTCCCAGGAGGTGTGTCACCAACCAACAGAAAGCTTCTAATCTTTGACGGTCATGGCAGCCATGTCGCATTCAAAACGATTGAAGTAGCAAAGGCTATGGGAATAGATTTGCTCACACTTCCAGCACATTGCAGTCACAAATTGTAGCCCCTTGATGTTAGTGTGTTCTCACTATTTAAGCACTACTTCAAACAGCAAAGGACTATATGGCTCTCTGCAAATCCTCAACTTGACATTGGAAGGGAAGAGTTGGCAACACTTGCCAGCAAAGCTTTTGCACAAGCTTTGACTCCTAATAACATTGCAAGTGGTTTTAGAAAAACAGGAATTTGGCCATTAGATCGACATGCACTTGACTTGGATATGGGGCCAAGCCAAGCTTTTGTGGTTGAAGAGGAAGGAACGACATTGGGAGCAGAAACTGAGGGTGATACAACTGATGAAGAGGCATAGTTCATGGCAGCTGAGACTTGTTTGAGGATAGCAGGTTGGAATGAGGAACAGATTGGACAGTTTGTGGATACCTTTTCTGCAAACATTCCCCCAAATCCAGAAAACATTGAGGCAACAGAAATTCAACAAGAACCAGCAGTTCGATCATCTAATCAGGCAGCTGAAAATGAAGAGAGTCTGAATCTGCCATCTGAATTTGAAGATGCAGCTTTGAACCTAGGGGTGCATCTCAATTTCACTCAAGTGGATGAAGGGTTGTCCATGCCATCACCACCGAATGTTGATCCTGAAGATGTAATCCATTACTTCACAACTGGGAGAAATTGGGAGGCTGAAAATGATGAAGAGGATGGAGTCGATGGTAATGACTCAAATGATGAAGAGGCTGACTATGTACCATGCACACAAGTCAATGATCAACAACCAGCAGGCTGCAGAAGCACTTTTTTGCAACTCCCAATGCAACGAGTGCGCCAATCATCTAACAGAGGTTGCAATGGGGTCCTACGCCTTAGTAGGTAGTCTCAAATTTTGACATCAGATGATTTCTTCAATTTGCTGAATGAACAAGAGGCACAGAAGCAAAGAAACCAAGAATTGCAGCAAAGGAAAAAGGAGCAAATGGCTGAAAGGAAGGCAGAAAGAGAAGCAATCCTCGCACAGAGGGAGGCAAATAGATTGGAGCGTGCTACAAAAAAACAAAAAATTGCAGAGGAGAAACTGAGGCAGCGACATGAAAAGGAGCTTCATAGGGAGCAAGCAAAGATTGCTAGACAGTTGAAAGAAAACCAAAAGCAGGCGGAAAGAGCAGAAAGAAACAGAAGTAAGAGTACTCCTACAACTCCTCTTCCAAGTCAACATCCAATTTTAAGGGACATGATTAACATTTTGTCTCCAGCCTTTGCAGCTCTTAGCAGCCTACAAAATGGGTCTTCTGAAGGCTGCTCTCCACAGTTACAGCTAACTCCAGAGGCAAATCATGCATTGCTTGCTTGTATAGCAATTGCCATACAGAACAATCCGCAGTCCTCAACATCTTCTCCAGTTGACGCAGACTCAGTTGACCCCCAAGGACACACCACTTCATAATCAGATCTGTCGATGTCTGATTACGATTTTTTGTTGTCAATTTTTTGACCTCGAAGTGTGCTAGACTGTTTTGTGTAAAACTGAATGCTGGTCTATTGTATTGGACAGTCAAAGGATACTAGTTTGTTGTATTGGATAGCATTTGGATACTAGTGTCTAATTTTGTAGAACTAAATGGTAGTGTGTTCTCAAATTATCTAATTCGATGTGTTCCAATGTGTTTTTTGTATATATGAAGACTCCTTGTCTTCTTTCCAAGTTAATGATCTATACTTTTGTGATTCGAAATCAGTTTTGTGTTTGTTGTATTCATCTATCATTGATGTGATTTAAAAATATGACTCACTACTCTATTCAAGATCTATGTTTTGTAAATAATGCATTTGGTAAAGGTTGAAAACATTATAATTCAAACTTTGTATTTTCCCTGACATCAGACTTTTTGAAAATTCAAACTTAATAATTCAACAAGTTTCTATGTATGTTGTTTGATTTTGAATTATTTTCTGTGCAATTAATCTGATCACCTAAAATCAACAAATCCCACCATAAATCAAATCCCATTGTTCAGGTTAATGAACGAACATCATAAAAAAAAGAACATCATAAATGAACACAATGTCTACCAGGTCACAGCCAAGGTAAGCTCTTGAAAGACTTCACTTGAAATGTCATCATGCAAATTGACTTGCTCTTTACAACCTCCCTAGTTGTGTATACATGCATACATATATATATATATATATGTACGTATATATATATATATGTACGTATATAGATATATATATACATACATACATACATACATATGTATACACAACTAAGTATATGCATACATATAACTATACATCTATATGCAACATATCCATAAATTAATCTATTTGAAACTATAAATTTTTGAACACATACAGTTGGAAATTAATTTAATTGTAAATTGTAAATGTAAGTTTACAATGAATAATAAAAACGAACATTATAAATGAACACAATGTCTATCGGGTCACAACCAAAGTAAAGTCTTGAAAGACTTTACCTGATATGTAATCTTACAAATTGACATGGTCTTCACAACCTCCTAGCCATTTGACATGCCTGCCACAACAAACAAATATAATACAACAAACAAACATGGACAATAGTTATTGAAATAAATAAAAAGATATACTAGTTAGTAAAAAACATAGAACAATAATTGAAACTTAGAACAATTTGAACAAAAAATCCTTAATTATTTGGTGTGTTGATAAACACAATTACCAAACTGCCCACCATGAACATCGTTACACCACCTCTCCTTGTTCTCCCATGCCTGCAAGAAAAGATTTACAACCACGGGTAGTCACAACCGAGGCTAGTAACATACAAACATCATATGACCTTTGAAATAATGCATGTACAACAACACATAATTAATCAAGTTCAATTGCGAATATAGTAGTAGAGGACAAAAATTGTGAATGCCACTGGCTGCTATCCCTCTTATTTAGAAATTTGAATTTGACAATTGAATGCATTCAATTTGATTGTTGTGTTTCAAATATGAATTTGTTATAGCATTTGAATTTGTAGCTGCCAGTTACGTAGGTTTTTAGAGATGATATGACTGAATTCTGCACTATATTTGGATTGGATGTTCATTTGGGAAGCCTTATATATCTGTGATTTTTTGCAGCTTTGCATGCATGCAGAGTCATACAATCATATATCAATAATATACATTGCAAAGCAGAAAAAAAACCTAAATGTGTCACTTTTAACATCTAATTAAAACTCTTTTATCATTCAAATCCACTCAAAAGTGAATGGGTCTAATTCACATTAGCACCTTCTACAATCAATTTCGCACCCATTACAAATCACTCCTACATATTAATCTCCTTACTAAAGCACCGGACACCAAACACATTACACCCCAATTAATCTTTATTTGGGGTCCGATTGACGCATATGACTAATGTTTTTTTGTGGGTATCCCATCATAACCATTCGCTTTGCCACGCGCTGTCTTTGTAGCTGCACATACATACATACATACATACATACACACACACATATATATGTATCTATATATGTATGTATGTGCATACATACATACATACATACATACATACATATATGGACATACATACATGTATATATGCACATACATACATACACACATACATATATGTATGTATGTATGTATGTGCATACATACATGCATACATACATGCATATATATATGTATATATGTACATATGTATGTATGTATGTATGTACATGCATACATACATACATACATGTATGTGTGTATGTATGTATGCACATACATACACACATACATGTATGTATGTATGCATGCATGTACATACATACATACATGTATGTCTGCATGTATGTATGCACATACATACATACACACATACATGTATGTATGTATGTATGCATGTACATACATACATATATACATATATGTATAAATGTATGTATGTATGTATGTGCATACACAAATAGATACATGCATACATATATACAACACATGGCGAAAAGGAGTGTAAGAGGAATGATTTATTTCATAAACAAGCAGTAATAATTTTGACATCATCGAATAAACCCTTAATGGGTCGTGAAAATGCAGAAGAAAATGAATAACCAGTACCATTGTTTGCATTTTGAAAGGATAGGCAAAGGATACACACATGTACATCGATTTGTTGAATGAACAAGAGACAAAGAATGTAAAATGACAAATATATGTATGCTAGCCTACTGTATGTGCAATGGAAAGTAGAAATTTCTTTACAAATGGTAGAATGTATAAAGTAAGAAGACACTGCATAAATGAAAATAACTATAAGTACCTACCTAATACTTGGGATATTAGAGGAATGTGCAGAGGATGCATGTCGTTGCTTTCGATACATACATACATATATACATGTATGTATGTATGTGCACATACATACATACATACATTTTTGTAATATGAAAGATGCAGAAGAAAATGATTAACCAGTACCATTGTTTGCATATTCAAAGGAGAAAATGTTAGATGTTACCTGAGGCCTGTTGTATGTGTAATGGAAAGTATGGTATGTATGTATGTATGTTTGTATATGTATGTCTGTATGTGTACATACATACATGTATGTACATATGTATGTCTGTAAGTGTATATATGTATGTCTGTATGTGTACATAGTCTACATACATACATACATACATGCATACATGTATGTATTATACATACATGTATGCATGTATGTATGTATGTATGTACACATACAGACATACATATATACATACATTATGTATATATGTATGTGTGTATGTGTACATACATACATGTATGTACATATGTATGTCTGTATGTGTATATCTATATATGTACATATGTATGTCTGTATGTGTATACACATGTATGTACATGTATGTATGTACACATACACACATACATATATACATACATGTATGTATATATGTATGTATGTATATACATGTACGTATGTATCTATGGTCTATATGTATACATACATACAGACCTATATATATTTATGGTATGTATGTGTATATGTATGTCTGTATGTGTACATACATACAGACCATACATCTATAGATGGTATGTATGTACACATACATACATGCATATATGTAAGTATGTATGTGCACATACATACCATACATATATGTATGTAAGTATGTATTGGGTTTTTGAAAGAAATTAACCAAGGGTTTCATAGTAATAATTTGTCAGTCGCAGGAATACAGAAGTGCGTTTTCAGATAGATGCAGAATATTCCAGGCAAGGGTTTCATGAGATCAATTCCTTAAGCAAACGAATTTGGAAAAAGCCAAGCAGGGGTTTTCACGAATTCGTTTTTTAGATAGATGCAGAATATTCCAAACAAGGGTTTCATGAGATTAATTCATTAAGCACACGAATTTGGAAAAAACCATGCAAGGGTTTTGACAAAAACATATTTATTTTTAATGGGTTTGTCGATTTATGCCCAAAGTGAGATGGGTTTTTTATAGACGTGTTCAAACCCACGAAATTCCTGATCATTTCTGGAGACAAAATCATGAGACAATCGACTTTACCAGGTCGTATTTAATAATTTAAGCACAATAAAACCCGCATTTGGAAAAACAAAGCAAGGGTTTTGACAAAAACATATTTATTTTTAATGGGTTTGTCGATTTATTCCCAAAGTGACATGGGTTTTTTATAGACATGTGTTCAAACCCACGAAATTCCTGATCATTTCTGGAGACAAAATCATGAGACAATCGACTTTACCAGGTCGTATTTAATAATTTAAGCACAATAGAACCCGCATTTGGAAAAACAAAGCAAGGGTTTTCACAAACCCACGAAATTCATTATCATTTCTGCAGACAAAATCATGATACAGTCGAATTTACCACGTTGTAAGATGCATGATTTACTTCATAGACAAGCAGTAATAATTTATCAAATGTCGAACAAACCCTTCACGGGTCTTAACACTCGAATAAACCCTTCACGGGTCATGAAAGATGCAGAAGAAAATGATTAACCAGTACCATTGTTTGCATATTCACAAGGTAGACGATGTTAGATGCTACCTGGAGCCGTGCGCACGTGGAGGAGCTGTGGGGAGCCGTCGCCATCCGCAGCCTTCTCCATCACCGGGAACCTTCCAGACAGCGCGCGGCAAAGCGAATGGTTATGATGGGATACCCACAAAAAAACATTAATCATATGCGTCAATCGGACCCCAAGTAAAGATTAATTGGGGTGTAATGTGTTTGGTGTCCGGTGCTTTAGTAAGGAGATTAATATGTAGGAGTGATTTGTAATGGGTGCGAAATTGATTGTAGAAGGTGCTAGCGTGAATTAGACCCATTCACTTTAGAGCGGATTTGAATGATAAAAGAGTTTTAATTATATATTAAAAGTGACATAATTAGGTGTTTTTTTAATTTTTTATTGGTGGTTATATGTAGGGGGTATTGGGACATTAGGTGATGATAACCGGGCGGCACCTCTAAAAGGGGTCTTTTTGACATACATGCGCATATCGGATGCTACCGCACTCTATCGAATTGCCCAAAAGCCAAAACCTTAGTTATAAGATCTTAACTCAGGTGCGAAAAAAACCCATAAATTTTTTTTCTGATTCGACATACAGTTTGTATTCTACGGTTGCGCGAAGTTAGCCCTGGCGGCTACTGGGTCTTCTCCCCTAATTGCTCTTTTATTTTTCAGCCTTATATTTTATGTCTGTATTTGTAAAATTCCACTTTTTGTCGTAGTCATTGGAAAAAGTCGGTGGGTTTGGTGAGGGGTTTGAGGAGAAAAATGGAGGAGGTCAAATTTATGTTGTTTTCCACAATGTTAGGGTTTGGATTTGTTCGTCACGGGGAGTGAAGGAGTAAATTTTGGGTTAGTGTTTGTACCGTATTTTGGTGAAGAAAGAAGTGTTGCAGAGGAATCTTCCTCCCTTCCAACTTGCTGATTTGATTTTCTCAGCGTGTAAGATAGTCATCAACTTTTGGAAGTCTATTCTTCGTGGACCTCCAAAGGCCTTCAATTTCTCTTTGAGAGAAGACAAGAGATTGACCTTTCGGGTAAGTTCCATGATTTGGAGCAGAAGTTGGATTAGGAGGGAGTGTTTAGTTTCCAATGTTTCAAGGAATTATGTGTTTTTTTATTCATTGGGCATCTTTTTTAGGTCAATATGACAAGAGAAAATATTATCTATTGGACATCTCTTTTGGGTCAATATGACGAGAGAAAAGATTATCTATTGGACATTTCTTCTAGGTCAATATGACAAGAGAAAAGATTATCTATTGGACATCTCTTTTGGGTCAATATGACGAGAGAAAAGATTATCTATTGGGCATTTATTTTGGGTCAATATGACGAGAGAAAAGACTATCAACATTATGAGTTGTTGGCCCTTAGAGGGTTTGGAAGAATCCCCAACTTACTCAATGGGTGGAAAATCCTATAAAAGTACAAGTTTTTTTAAAATGAGAAGAAGAAAGTCTTTATTCAATTTTGTGGAGGAGGAAGACAATTTGTAGTTTATGAGATAGGAAATTGACTCTATCATGGATGTCTTGGAGGTTGTTTTAGGAAAGGTGGATAAAGAAAAAAGTACTAAATCAAATAAGATGAGAATATATTGAAGGATCAAGTTAAGAAAGGTGGATAAAAGGAACTTGCTAAATCAAATAAGAAGAGACGATGTTGAAGGACTGAATTAGAAAAGTTGAAAGATACGACATTGGAAGATATTGGAGTTCGAGCTCAAGTAACCATAGATGCTTTTATTACCAACACCCAAAGGAGGCCAAAGGATTGAGTTAGAAAAGTTGAAAGATGTGATATTGGAAGATATTAGTGTTGGAGGTCAATCAACCATAAATGCTTTTATTTTTAACTCCTAAAGGAGGCTAAAGGGTCCTCCTCTAGAGAGATAACTTAGATTGTTTCCTAGAATGGTAGGAGCTTAAATGTTTCAATAAAACTTTAGCAGAATGGCTTTGCATGCATAAACATAAGAACCTTCCCAATAGCTCTACATAACCATATTTTTGATATATATGCATGCACTCTTTGGTCATGATCGTGATGCATAACCCTAGGAAATCTTTATTTATGTGCTACAATATTATCAACTCGTACAACCTTTTTACATTTTGTGTGTAACTTGCACATGGAACTCACATGTATTTGCACATTATGTCTAATTAAACTCCATACATTTCCAACACCTAGCTCCATCTACTTCACATATATATGCCAAATATTTAGCACTATATAGATCTAGCACTTAGCCACATAGAAGGTACACCATATGTATATGATACTTGTTAGCATATTGTGGGAGGCTTTATCTATCAAGCTAGTATATAGATACACATCTTTTTACATTTTATAACCTATTCTACTAAGTATTGAGCCTTTTCCACACCCTTTTTCCTTGTTTGGTTATACTCTAGGGTTATCTAGTAAATTAGGTAGATTCTTCTTCACATCTAATCCTAAGAACATGCATTCTCACCAACACATAATATATTGTAGATTCACAATATTGATAAAGGATAACATATTAATCAAACCACTTGTATATTTTGTCTTCTTATAGCATGCTTCTCATATATATAGATTTTGCATCAACAAGCACCAAATGGACATAAACCTATCTCCACTTGTGCTATGTTATAAGCTTACTTCTATATCTATAAGTTTGTCCTATAATTTTAGATAAAAACTAGATCATTGCATTCAAGCATTAAGGCTTGATCTCATGTCACCTATAGTTATATACACATATCCACCCAAGTTAGAGGGAATGATGGTGCTCTATTTTAATACACACCATTACCTAGAAGAATAAAGCATAAAGAAAAATAGGCTCTAGGGTGGTATGGTATTTCACCAACCTCTAGATAGATGATCACAGTTCTCTATCAACCTCTCTAGATGAATAAATTTTCTCGTATGTGGTGAATCAACCTCATTGTGCTAGTGGATCCAAGTGCTACCACATGCTCTAGAGTCTAAGGGTTTTACTTTTGCCATTACCTTGACATAGCTCCTTAGCAACAATTTGCTACATCATTAGACCCTGGCTTCCTATCCTAAGAGGTGCAACTATTCCCAAGGATATCATTGATCATTCTCATTAGAAGGATCCCTAGTGCTATCCACTAGTACCCTATGCATCAATAGTTAGTAGCCATTGATAGAATCTCATGTAGAAGGAACCTTCTAGAGTCTCTTGCTCCCTAACTAGGTGATGACACCCATAAGATTCTAATACACATAGTATCCAATTGTAGGTTGGATAGTGCCTAAGAATGTATACACATTTGGATAATACATGCCCATTGCAAAACCAACCACCAGTTCTAGTTGTAAGGCTAGCTTCCAATAATATTGAAGTTAAATAATTGAATAGGATACTCTTTTTGCACCTTTCAATCATGCACTTTTTCATTTCTTAGACACCAAATTTGACAATATTCACTCTATGTAATATGGAATGAGATATGATAGATTCAATGGGTGACTCACACGAACCATGCCATCCATGAAATTCTATGAAATAAAATTTGATTATTCCCTAAGTGCATCTTTATAGAAGGCTAGCCTTTGTAGCTATGCATTGAAAACATGCAACATCTATGCACACATCAGAAGTGCTCAACTTACCTCAAGATAAGAAGCTCATGAAGCCTTCACAAATTTACTTTGATAGTTGAGTTCTCAATTTAGCTACACCATACACATTGTACCAAAAAAAAATCACATTAAAGCACTTCTTAGCAACACTCAACATAATCCTACACAATTTCAACATTTTGTGCCAATTTAAGCTACTTCTTTAACTAGCAATGATAATTTGGTCATTGGATTTTAGCCCTATGTACTACCTTATATTCCACCTTTTTTGTATAGTAATTAGCTTCTCTTAACGAGGATGCATGAGTTCAATAAAATGTTCTTCTTTCAATGCACTTCAAACATTCAGTTATTCCTAGGTAGAGGTATGACAACTTTAGATCTACATTGATTCTTGATATTTGTAAAAATATTTTTGACTTCACATCTATAAGTCATCAATAAGTACATGCATCACCAAGTTGCTCTATAAGAAAGGTACCAACTAGTCTCACTTTTTGTGCTAGCGCCCCTAGGTCAAATCGAAACAAGGACATTGTTCTCCAAGAAATGGTAAAGTGATCCAGACACAACCAAACAATGGTTCAACATGTAAAAAGTGATTTTTAGATTAAATATAGATCTTTATTTGCACACTAGATGCAATGCAAGTCATTTCTCTATAAGAAAGGGAAAATGAGCTATGCATAGTTCTACACAACCCATGCTCATGCACATCAAACCAACATAAACTCATAGCATGTCACAATCTTCCCTTGTATGCATATCTTAGTGTCAAGGTTCCTTGTGCATGAATAAAACTCTAGAAAATAGCTTTCATACATCTGGTAAATACTATTCTAATAGCTCTAGATACAACTCTATGCTAAATACTCATGCTACATGACTTTAAGAATCTATATTTTATGCTAAAAATTTGTTAGCTCTGGAACCTAGGAAAATGGGGGAATGTATGAATGTATTCACACCCACTTTCAAAGGGGCTCCACTCATGGATAACCCTAGAGACTTCAATGCAAAAGAGATTGAAATCTAGCAATACGGTTATCTTGGGGGGTTGAATGATAGCTAATGACGGGTTCACCACCAAGTGTAAACTTGGAAAAGACAATATGATGGAAAACACAATGTGAAATTAAGATGAATGCAAAATGACCTAGAAGGTGTTGTAAAACACAATGTGATATGCTAACTAAATCTAAGTGACCTAAGAATGTGAACAAAATGCAGTAAAAGGCTATGAGGTTGGAACTATGCACCTGGAAGACTGAAGAAGGCAGGATGGAGCTCTAGATCACTGGATTTTTTTCTATTGAAGCTAACTGGGACTCATACGCCAGGTTGGGCGAATCAGTCCAACTTCCAGGAAAATGTGCAGGAACAGGTTTCAGCCAAAAGGGTATCCAAATCTATAAAAATCTTTATCAAGCCTATACAGTGGGACTCATTCACCAATAGTGGCGAATCAATCCACTTTTGCTTTTCTAAAAATTTTGAAGTGGATTTTGTGCCTCTCAATCTGCTCTGCTCTTTTTGACTAGTTTTCAGATCTAGAACTGCAAAATACCACCTATAGACCTTCTCCAAGATTTTGCAAGGCTTGATGACAACTTTGACAACTTTGAGGACTTGACAACTTTTCTCCAACTTTGATTCTTGGAAAATCTGTAACCTAGCCCTGCAAATCACACACAAGAAGAGGGAAAAATGTTGTGGGGGCTAGTGAATAGGGTTTTCCTTTGTCAAACCCCTTGTTGGTAATTAAACCTTGAGATAGAATGAAATATAGAAAGAGAATGATGAATGAACAAATAGCAATGTTGCAACTCGCCAAACGCTTGCAATTAAGTGTTGCAAACATGTAAGTAATGGCTCCAATGGATGTGGACTTGGAATCTTGCTTGATGTTCATAGATCTTGAATGAAGCTCTTGCTTGAATCACAAACCCTACATCACAATTGTTAGCTCTAAAACAACATGATGCAAGCAATCTTTGACATGATGAATGACACTTGAAAGATGATCTAGAAAGCTTGATAATTTTCCCTTGAAATGCCTTAAATGCCCTTGTGAATGATCAAATTCTCTTTTGAACTCTTGAATGCTAGGTATGAATACTTGAATGCTTGGGATGAAAATGAGTGAAAGAACCTTGTATTTATCCTTAATTATTGAAGAATTCCTGAAAATACAACACTACAAGCCGACATCAGATCTAGGAGAATAAAATCCTGCCAAAAATTTGATTTAAATTTGAATTTTGGTCACACGAGACTCATTTTCCCAAGGTGGTGAATGATTCCCATCACACATAATGTATGGGACCAAAAATCAAGTGTCTAGAAATGTGTAAAAATTGCATCGAGGCCAAAAAGACCTAGGTGGGACTCATTTTCTCAAGGTGGCGAATGAGTCCCATACACTAAATCTGGGCCACACAAGCCATGAACACCTGAATTATGATTGGTTACTAATTGGTGTCGGGAGTATCCTCAAAAAGATGAAATAAATGAGGCTTGTGGATGTAAATAGGGCCAATTAAAGCATAAGAAAGAAAAATTATTAATAACAAGCCTAGAGGAATGTGAAAGTGTGTTACAACACTTTACAACACTCCAAATAAGGCAAGATTAATGTTGATCATGATTAAAATTATGTTTATTATGGTTAGTTAATTGATAAAACCCTACAAAAGTGTGAAAGTGTGTTACAACACTTCACAACACTTTTGCAAGGCACCATTAAAAATTCCATTAGTTCACAAGGGCCCAAGACCTAATCTGAATGTGTTATCCACATTACAACACCAAATCAAGGCAACATTAAGCCAAAGTCACAAGGAGGGTCCAAACAAGTCAGAAAAAGTAGAAGGGTTACTTTTTCAGTGATTCCAAGCTCTTACAACCTATCTACATTATTCACAACCTATACATGGGAAATATATGTGTTTGTGAAAATTATGCTCACATTGGCTCCATATGCTAACAACTGGATAAATCTATTCCACATGTTTGTGTCAAATAAATGGAACCATATGGACCCAACACTTGGCACAATCCTAGCCACATAAAAGGCACACAATATGTTCAAGCACTTTTCAACACATTATGAAAGGCTTAGCTAATAGCCTATTAAATAAATACACATAATTGTACATTATGTAAACTAGTATATTGACTAGTGAGCCTTTGCCACATCTTCGAGTCTAGTCTAGTTATACCTTAGGGTGTTTTGGAAAATGCAATAGACACTTCTTCCTACCTAACCATGAGAAAATGTATTAGTGTTAACACTCTTATAGCATGCATATTCACACAATACCAATGAAGGATACTATATTCCTCACACTAATTACATGCTTTGTCTTCTCATGGCCTACTTATCCTATAAGAATTCCACATCAACAAGCACCAAGTGGATACAAACCTATCTCCACTTGTGTTGTTTCATAACCTTTTTGCTACTTCTACAAGGTTTTCATTTGATATTAGATAGAAATCAAATCAATTGACATCTAAAACACATATTATACATAGTTCCTTTTTATGAAAAGAGCATTACCCATCTAACTATTGATTGCATCTTTTAAATCCTTAGAGAGTTCTTTCTTTGGGAACCCTTTTGTGTCCATGAAGAAAAAAATCAATCTTGATTTTCATAAACTTCATGACTATGAGGTTTGACAAATAAACAATAAGATACCATGATAGAATTAAATAGCCAAGAAATCAAACCCAAACAAACGCTTTAAATAATATATTAATAAAGACAACACAATATTATTTTTCTATCATTCCAAAATAAGTAACAAATCCTTAAAAATCATGGACTATGACTAAACAAATCATTGCAAGCACTAAGGATTTTGAGAAATTACAAAATCATCCTAACTAGAATAATACTATAATTCTTGCAATTATATTGAATAAATGGTTTATAAAGGAATTCAATTGATGAAATAACCTAATAAATAATATTTCTCATACCATAAAAAAAATCAATTATTACACTAAAAACATTCCATATCTATGATGATATGACACAATAAAAATACAAGAGGATTGGATTGAAATATACTAAGGAATTAGTTGTCAAGCATGTTGGAATGGATCTACAATAGGGTCAAAGTTGTGGATCGCAAGGAAAATACACACAAATGCCAATGACTTCTAAATAGGTTCTATTGTCTTTTGTAACCCCCAATGGTGATGTTCCATTGTTTCCTGCAACATCTCTACAAGGGACGTTTAATGGGAGGATTTCATACGTTTTATGTTTTCTTCAAATATTTTTGACTTCCAATATTTTGCATTATGCATTTTGTGTTAACACCATACCATACAATAATCATCACAAAAAAATTATGAAACATAAAAGCAATTCTAAAAAGTATCCTAAATTATTTTTTATTTTGTAGAAAAGAACTTTTAAAACTTTATTATTGATTATTTTTGTTGGTTTAAAATTCTTTCCTTTCATTGCTTTAGTTTTCTAAATGATATTTTGTTAAGTTTTGTGTATACATTTAATCTTAATTTTAAAAGTAAATTACTATTGATTATGTTTGTTGGCTTAAAATTCTTTCCTTTCATTGCTTTAGTTTTCTAAATGATATTTTGTTAAGTTTTATGTATGTTTAATTTTAATTTTAAAAGTAAAAATGACAAAATAAAAAGTAGTTAAGTAATTTTAAATTTTATAAATTTTAAAATATTTTTTAAAGTTAAGATATATAATTATTTTTATTTTTTTTAAAATAGATTTTAGAACTTTGATTTTATTTAATTTTTTAATATTTTTATATATAATTTTATAAGCTAAATTTTATTAAAAGAAATTGGTAAAAGATTGAGAGGAAGATTAGAATTTGTAAGATAAATTTTGTAAAGAGAAGTTGATCAAACAATAATAAGAAGATCATAATTAAAAATTGTAGTATAAAGTGAATCTTGAATAAATCAAAGTTTTTGAAAGGTATGTGCATACAAGACTCAAGCCTTAGACACTCCCTATGAATACCATATTTCTTGTCACATTGTGGTTGATGTTGTAGTTTTTGTTTCTCATTTTGATAACATAGGTCATTATCAATATATCCTTAGGAATTATTTTGGTGCAAGGGAATGAATGAAGATGAAGATAGGAGGTATCATGGATATTTCTCATATTTATTTTAGCATGGTTGAAGGGATAAGAAGTAGAAGACACTACAAGTAATCTATTCATTCTCTTTATATACATATGTTTGTTTACTAAATGTGATTGCAATTATACTTATTCAAATAAAAATGAAGAGAAAATAAGTATGTACATTCTCTCATAAGTACATTTATCTTAGCTAAATGTAGATGAGGTCAAGAGTGTAATTGTTTAAATAGAAAAGAAGGGTTGATACTATATAGTGACTATTATAGAGAATGTTGAATGGAATATTGATAATTATGTTGAAGGTCTAAATGGATTGTGATGGGTGTGGGCTCAAAGTGAATAATTCCCTCAAATTTATGTTTGCTAACCACACATACATACTTATTACTTTGGCACAAAAGTTCTTCCTAGACATTAAAATTCTAGGATCTACAATAAAAAAATTGCACAATTTTCACTTTTTATTTACCAAAAAAAATTAACTATAATATTTTTATTTGTGTATGATATGTATGATTTTCGTTTTTAAGGAATTCCCATCTATGGAAGGGAGAAACCTAACTTTCAAGATAAATTATTGAGATTGCTTGATAAGGATGTAAGATGACGAAATTAATCCTAGCTAAACATGTGGTGGGTTTCAATTTGACTTTTATTTCTTTTCACCCTACGTAAACTCCTCTAAGACAAGCAACACTTCATAGACCATTTTTCATAATGTTTCCAATAATAGCAACACATTTGTGGCATACATGATGGTGGATGTGAGGGTGGTGGAAAAGAGGTATATTGTATTCACATAATATATTTTGCACGTCATAATTTACTCATTTTTTTAATTGGTTCATAGTGTCCATAATGTGTCACAAGAAACTTATTTAAAATCATTTCCCCTTTACGAGTATGTTGGGCCCTCCCTATCTTCATTTGAAGCATGATGACATTTCTCTAGGAATTTGGGGAAGATCAAGGGTTTACTATTTGATTGAGCCAAAAATGAGAAACTCATTTTATAGGTGAGGTTCCATAACCCAATTTTTTATTTTATAAAATGAGCTATAGATTGGAAATTTTCATTGTTGTTAGGGTTTCTTGACACTTTATGCAATCATTATTACATTCCATGGGATGAAATCTCTTTGAGGTATTATGTCAAATACTTAAAGTGTCGTATCTATGATTCCACATTTTGCATATATTTCACCTAGGGTAGTTGCATCTATAATGTCTAGAAAAAATCACTCTTCCATTATGCTTTGATAGATGTACATACCTTGTTCTAAAGCTCTTATTTCAGTGCAAGCAAGGAGAAAAGCAATCAAAGGCTGTTGATTTTAGCTTTGTACTTACCAAATACATTTTCTTGAAAGTTTATAGATATTTCTAAATAGATACATTTTGTGCATATTTTACAATCATTGTAGGCCATAAGACCATATGTATTTGAGGCATTTTGTCAAAAAATTAATGTACCCTAGATCTATGTGTCCACATTTTGCTTATATATATATACAAGTACAATTTTAACATGTAGAAAAATTTATCCATCCTTTATGTTTTGATGGATGCCCATACCCTTTTTCAAATCTCCCAATTTGATACAGGAAGAGAGGATTCTAGTAAAGGTTGTGGAATTTAGCTTCATTCCTACCAATTTTATGTATCCTTGAAACACTATTAGGGAATTTTATAGTCACTATGCACTTAAAATTTGGACCTTGAATTATTTTAATTTCATTTTATAAGTTAAAACAATGGATTCATTTACTTAATATACTACATGGAGGAATGGTGGTGTAAGGGAAATTTATAGAATGTTATTTGATTCTTAAATGAATTATACATGTCCTTGCTCTATATTTTTATCAACTTTTTCATAATGTGAAATGCCTTGTATTAAAATAATACACAAATTAGTAAAATGATCGTACATGTGACTAATATACCTTGCTATAATGTAATAAAAAATAAAGTAAAAATAAATATATGGGCTTTAGAAGTACTAGAAGTTGTGTGTAGTGTAATTTCTCTTTTATGGTGTTTGGATTGAATTTCCATGAAATTTATTGTTCACAACAAGGGAGACTATGCCTAAGGAAAATTCATTACACAAGTGGAATAGGAATGAGAAATGTAAAACAAAAATCTATTATACTTAAAATATATCTATTAAGTCACTATTTACCAAGATGACTTGGAGGAAGGAGAGTTTCCAAAGAGTTCTTGTGATCTTTGACTTCGTAACCAATGCCCACATACTAGACCGTATATCCTAAATGTGTAAATGTCAATGGTTTTTAGCTTAAAACAATAAAAAATGTAATGCCCTCAAGATAATTTGATTATGAGAAATAGATAGAATTTTTTATTTGTTTTTAGATTGCAAGAATCGGGTAGCCCCCCTTATAAACTGTAGTGCACCTGGTAAAAAAATTTCACGTGATCAGTGATGTTGGTGCGACATGCCATCCGGTACCACAAGGATAGAGGTGAGACTAGACCTCATGACCCCTTGCCTATAATAGGATGCTTTAGCCAATCAAGCTAGGCCTTCCACTCAGGAAATAGATATAATTATTTATATATTTTTTGTTTCAATTTATCTTTGATTCAACTAGTTAGTCATTAGAAAAAAATTAATGGTGATTGTGTTTGTATACATTATTATTATCCATTTATTTTTACATATAGATTTTTTTTTTTCTTTCAGGAAAACATGATGGGTGGGTATGATACCATACCTCACAACATTTTCCAAATCCAACATTCTTCCAAACTATGTGAAAAAGGGAGCAACATAGCTTAACACTAAAAATGATTTAGGAAACTCAAGTCTCTGCAATGCCTTTGTAATGTTTTGTGAGGATTGGCATCTCTTTCTCTCTCTCTATTGAATATATTCCATAAATCAATGACTACTTCATTTTCTCACTAATCATATGTATTTTATCATTTACAAAATAACATGAGTCAATATTGTTTGCATAAATATTTTTGCTACAAGATAAAATTTACTTAGAGGCTATCGATTTAATTTTAAGAATCTCAAAATAATGGAAGCCACACAACAAATACACTATAAATCAAGCATGACCAACCTTGGAGCACACCACATGGTCTCCACCTTCCCACCATTATTCAAAATGACACTACTCACACAAGACTAATAGTTTCATTAAACAATTAAGGTTTCCACTTTGATTTTCACTCTTTGATAAATATAGCTAATAATCTACTCCAAAATATATGAATCAAGGGCAATGCACAAAACTTATAAGCTCAATGAGAATGAAAAATGTCTATAAGTAAACATAAGGTTGGGTGTATTAGAATCATAGTAACAAATTTATGAACAAAAGAAACACAAAAGTACTAAGAAGTCACAATGAGAAAGCAACAGTTAATTAATCACTTCTCAGAAATAAGAGAGCTTAAATTATTGATTTTATAGTTTGTGGTAAATGAAACAAATAGAAGAGCCTCCTTCCATTACTTAAGCTTCTAAAGGTATATTCCCTTCTCTTTATGAAATGTTTTACGTCTTTAATGTAAATGAATGATTGTCATTGTGTTGCAATTGATAGTACTAATCTATATAAAGAATTGAGAAAAGTGAGATGTCCATGACAAACTATACTGAACACAATACACAATTTAATTAATAACTTGACAATTGAATTTTATACTTCTTTAATATACACATTACACATCAAAATACAATAACTAATAATATTAAATAAAAAAAACATACTAAACTTATAATACACTTTTAAACCAAACTCATTTTTCTTTTGAACATTACTTCCTAAAAACCAACTACAACAATACTGTCAATTGTATAGAGTAGTGTATTCATTATATAAAATTATCAATTACCCAAAATGTAGTTGATTAGGGCATTACAATAAATGCAGAGAGTAATATTAAAAGATTCATTAGAACTCAAAACTGCCATTAGAGACAATAAAAAGGCAAACTATTCTCAACTAAAAACCTAGCTAAACTGTGGACCTCTAATTCAATAATGTTTTTTAATAGTTTAAAACAAAAAGGTACAACTAGTATCTTGATTGTACGAAAAAAGAGGTGAATAATAGATGAGTGGTGAATAACACAATCTCACTCACTTTATCTTTAAGATGTTCAAAAAGCACAAACACGACCTTTTGATAAGAGAGACATTTTCCTCCATCTTACGTTTGCCAAATATGAGACAAAACATTTTCATTGAATGAAGTATGAGGAATGGCTTATATTGCAACCAGGTCTAGAGAAATGATCAAGAGATTTATAATGTTGTGGATTTTTTAATGTTTTTAATGATAATGTGTATTAAGACATGGTTTTGTAGTTATGCATTTTTACTTCATTTAAATATAATAAAAAATTAGAGAATGTGATGTTAAAACTGGAGTGCATGTGTTTGTATTTTTACTTCATTTAAATATAATAAATATTTTCTGACATTAAAATCAGAGTGTGAGGGATGCTCAAGCATGCACCCATTAATTGAAATACTTGCAACATTATGTCTTTTTAATAGTTGGAAATAATAAATGCATTGTAAGTGAATTCAAAGTTGTTCTATATTGAAATTGGGAACAATTAATCATGTTAAATCAAATGGCAGGGTGGATCTTTAGATGATCGTGCCATAATCTCCATTCTCGTCTATTTGTACCACCTCTCTGCCCAATGTTTGACCAAAAAAAGTCTCTTCCTCTAGAGAATTGCGTGTTTTTTTTTCCTTTTCTACAATTTTGCCATGGAAGATTTGTTTAGTAAAGAGTTGACGCCATCAAATGTCCCAAAGCCAAATGACATGCCCAACACCAATGCCACTGTGACAAAGGTCCCCTCTGAAAAACGTTCTAGAGAGGAAAAAGAAAAGCAGTTGAAGCCCTCATCAAAGAAAAGTAAGAAACCTGCTTCTGAGGGAGAAATGAAAGAGGGAGAGATGAAAAACTAGTAGGGAGAGGAATATGCCAAGAAAACTGGCAGGGAGAGGAAGAGGAAGGAGAAGAAAGATAGTCCAAGCAAAGAAGTACAAAGGTGACTGGAAATCCGAAGAAGCCGAAAGAGATGGGTGAAGAGGAGGAGATGGTTGATACCCCTAGGGATGAAGTAGCAAGGGGGTATATTGCGTGTTGCAATGGGTGTAAGAGATTTTAAAAAAATTTATTGTTTATAGTCATATTAATGCTCTATCTTCCGTCTAGGAGGAGGTAATGTTTAGGTTTTAGCACAAACACATTTCATTGGTGGGAAATAAATGGCAAGTTTAAGGTCATGCCCACAAGCAAACAAATGGTGGATTGTACTCTATTTTGAACTATCAAACATGCAATTGCTTATTTAATTTAAAGTATATGTGAGATTGTGGAAAGGTTTTGCTTTATAATTGGAATTCCTTGACTTACAAGGCCTTTCCTACAATAGAAGGGGTGAGATTAAATTTAGCTTAAAGGCTGAAAAGAAATTAAACAATTACTCTTCAAATTTATTCTTGCAACTATTTTGTTTGATATAAAAATAATTTAAATGTTATTTTTAAAATTTATGTAGATTATTTGATTAATTTGATAATTTATATAGTAATTAATTTTGATAGAAAAATTAATAGGTTTGAAAATAATATTAAAATATGTAATAAATTTTATAAAAATAGTTAGAGTAATATTTTTAGATGTAATAGGTTGTTGGTTTTCTTTTTC
Organism: Sequoia sempervirens; assembly: GCA_007258455.2. Classification (NCBI taxonomy): domain Eukaryota; kingdom Viridiplantae; phylum Streptophyta; class Pinopsida; order Cupressales; family Cupressaceae; genus Sequoia; species Sequoia sempervirens. The sequence goes on along the minus strand of VDFB02000017.1, from coordinate 545,306,488 downwards.
TTTGTTTTTTTTTCTCACTTCTTGTGAGACTCATTTGTTTCATCTCTATGGTTGTTTTGTAATGGGTTCAGGTCCTTCCCACTTAATCTCAAACAAAACATTTTTAGACGTGATAAATGGATGGTTTGTTATAATATATATTTGTGATTGAATTTTAATTTCTATTATTAAACAAGTTTGTAAGTATGAAGCTTTGATGAACTAGAAGATTACCTTCAATTTGTCTTGGTTGAGTATTACACTTGCAATGTTGATCTTTGCACTTTGGGTCATCAAAATCATATGTATCTTTGATATTTGAAAGGGGTGGTACTTAGAAGCACTATTGAAACTTATTGTGTTAGGGAAGGGGAGTCGACTAGCTTCCCACCTTATGGCTTGGTCAAGCCCCTTGATCAATCCAACAATTTCAAACAAGTTGGAAGACACGTCAAATATAAATTCAAATGCTTGTTTATGTCATTATTTTAGATACTAATGAAAATTTCTCTAAGACATTAATGTGATGATTGGATAAAAGATAACACATATTTAAAAATGACTAGAACTTTGTCCTTTTATACAACACCTTAGCATGCAAATTTGAATATCACTCTTGAGTTGGTGAGCAAAAGCTAGTCAAAATAAAGTTAACTTGGGACATAATTAATTTTGGCTTAGGAAAATAGGGATTTAATCCTAGATGTGTGATTATGAACCAAGCTTAGGGCCACAACTATGATTTTGAATTGGGACTAGAAATTAGATATGAGGGTTGGGTCTAGACTATTAGGGGACAAGGAATCAAAATTAGATAAGTTATAGGTTCTATGCCAAAAATATTGCATAGAAATATGTCATTTAGACACTAGATCATCTAATATGGACAAAGATTCAAAGTGAGTCCAAAATGAATGGGGAAAAGTGTTAGGGATATTTCCAGCCTTAAATTTCTCTCCCACTTTGACTTGCATGTGAATTACTATGAATCATGCATGACAAAGTAAACAAGCAATCAACATGAAATTAAATGACAAGAACATACATTTATAAGGATATGGACATAGACAATGATCTAAACATGCTCCTTGTAATGAGAACTGCATATTTAGACCTACAAATATAAATTTACATGAATATCATTTTATTTTAAATTAGAATAGGCATGAACAAGTACTTAGTAATACCAAAAATTAATGTAACAATTTAAAAAGGTTGATGTAGGATTACAAACATGTAGTTTTAACTCAAAAGAAATCAATGTAGGATTATGGAGTCATCATTGCAAAAATAATGATATAAGGTTCTAAAGGAGTCATCATAACTCAAAGAACAATGTAGGGTTGTGAAGGATCCACTATAGCTTTAATAGAATTATGTAGTTTTGAGAAAAAACAATTATAACCAAAAGATAATAATTTAGAGATACAAAGGAGCCATCATAACCAATGAATTGATCTAAAGATAGAAAGTCGCCATCATAACCAAAATAATGATGTAGTTTTGTGGAGAAGGTATCATTTCTAAAATAATTATGTAGAGTTATGAGGGAGCCAGCATAACCAATTGAAATGAAGGAGATAGGGTGCTCCAATCCCTTGGGAGGATGGAACTTGGGGTTAGGACCTATTTCACTTAGTTTCACTCAAGGAAACCCTAGATATCTCAATCTAAGGATGGAGTAAAGGAAAGAGATTTGCTAAAGGTTGTCCTAGGATGTGATTAAAGACTAAAGAGGGGTTCACCACCAAGCTAGGGCTTGGAAAGACTAGTAACATGCAAGATCTAATGATAAAACCTAATGATATGTAAACTCAAATGAACGGCCTAAAAATGGATGCAAATCCAAATAGTAAATTGGAAAAGTATAGAGGTGCACCTGGAAACTTGTAGAAGCTCAAAATGAAATCTGAAATGTTGAAAATGCTAAATTTAATGCACACTGGGACTCATATGCTAGACTGGGTGATTTAGTCCTAGATTAGGGTTTTTGGACAAGAATAGAAATTTGGAAGTGACAAGTCTAGAACTCCTAAAGACTGGAAAAAGCCCTGTAATGGGACTCATACGCTAGAAGTGGCGTATCAATCTTGCTCAACTTTTTCAAAAGGTCAAGATTTGAATCTGCTCTGTTATCTCTGATCTTTCTTCCAATCCTAATTTCTAGATCTAAAATGCTAAATTCTACTCTCTAGATGAATTTTAGTGATCTTGTAAACAAGGTGACAACTTTGACAACTTTGCAAACTTGAAAATTTTCCAATCTTGCTCTTCAATGCATCTTCAACCTAGATCTATAAATCACATAATAAAGAGAGGAAAAAATGTTGTTTTGTTAGTAGAAAGGGGTTTTCCTTCGTCAAACCCCGTTTTGGTAATCAAACCTTGAAATGAAATGAAATAGAAAGGAGGAATGATGAATGAACAAAATTCTATGTTGCAACTCACCAAACCCTTGAATAGGATATTGTAAACATGTATGAAATGACTAGCATGAATGTGGATCTTGACTCTTGCTTGAATGATATGGATCTAGACTTGAATGCTTGCTTGAACCATGAAACCCTACATCACAAATGTTAGCTCAAAAACAAACATGATGCATGATGACTTTAACATGATGCTTCATAATCTTCTCTTGAAGGCTCTTGAATGCTCTTGTACACTCTTGAATTGCTAGAATGCTTGAATGCTTAGGTCACACTTGCTCATAAAGATTGTCAGGTGGAAAATGAGTGAAATAACCTTGTATTTATACTTGTCTATGCCAAATTTCATGAAATTACAACACTACAAGCTGACATTAGATCTACGAGAATAAAATCTCGCCAAGAATTTGAATTTAATTTAGGTCTAAGCTAAGCGGGACTCATACGCTAGTTGGGGCATATGAGTCCCATTAGGCTAAGCTTGGGACACATTTTTCAAGAAAGGCAAGTAGTTTAGTGTGAAATACAGATCAGGGTCCCGAAACCTAGGTGGGACCCATATTCCCAAGGTGGAATATGATTCCCAAATCACTAAATATGGGCCATACAATCCCAAAACACATGAATTATGATTAGATATTGGTAAATTTCATGATTAATCTCAGAAAGATGCATTAAATAAGGCTTGTGGATGTAAAATAAGACTAAATAAGGCATAAAAGATCTTGATTTATTAATGAATCCCTAGATTAGTGTGAAAGTGTAAAGGTACACTTTACAACACCCTAAATAAGGCACAACTAGGTTCACTTAGTTTACAAGGTCCCAAGACATTTAATGTGAATGTGTTAATCACATTACAACACTAAATCAAGGCAACATTAGACTTAATTTAACAGGTAGGGCCCAAACAAGTGTGAAGATGAGAGGGATACATTTTTCGTTACTAAATTTATCCCCCACTTTAGTGAGAGGATGAACTTGCTTCAAACTAACACTAAAGTAGACAAAATCGCATCAAGAGGGGTCCAAGTGTAGTGATGTAGATGGTATAGGATGACAAAAAACAAAGGAGATGGCCAAGTCCCTAGGATCCAAGATCCTATAGTAGACCAACATAGGCACCAAAGGACAATCATGAGAATAATGTAAGGAGCAACATCAAGGCACAAACATACACTGCCAAAGACATAAAGAAAAAGAAAAATAAAAAACAAAAGAGGGGTGGATCAAGCTTTGACTATTTGTGCTGCACGCTATGGATTAGATCTATGTTGTTTGTCCAAGAACATTTACAAGTGGAATATTATATCCACAATGTAAACCAAATGCATGGTCACAAGGGCTAGTGGAATCCGATATCCACTAGGTGAGCCCCCAACGAGATGCATATGCATGCAGATAGTATGTGCTCACATAGACAAGCAAGTGGCTATGGGAAAGTCACGCCTAAGTTTGGCTCCCATACAATAACCATACCAAAGTTATACCTCATGATAACTTTGATAAGGCGCCACACAATGATGAACTTTGAGCTTCATGAGGCAAGCAAAGCTTTGTATGCTTGACACCAATGAACAAACAAGATGGCACCATTGGCAAGCAAAGTGTGTTATGCAAGATGGCCATATAACAGATGTTGTAAATGCAAGATAGTGTAAGATACATTCAAAGGAGTTTTGCTTGGTTCATGTAAGGTCTTATCTTAGGGAACATTGTGCCTAATGTCTCCAAGAGAGAACCAATCAAAGAATAGAAGATTCACAACTTAGGGGATGCAATGTGTTTCATCAAGCCATTAAGAGGAATATAATATGCTAGGAGAGATCGCACTCTTGCAGGACATCACACCCAATGTCACCACAAGCGAAAGAAGCATCACATGAAATAAGAAGACTACTCAATGAAACATGAGTTGTAAAAGAAAAATTCCATAACCAAGGGGTTTCCCCATAACAAAATCCAAAAATCACACAAAGGATCCATGGATTCGAGGTCAATATGTCTTTGCTACAGTGTTTTTTGAGAGCTTGGAACTGTCATCATTCCCCAAATAATCATGGAACGGGAAGAATGACATAAAGAGAGCGAAAACAAAGAAAAACCTTTCGGGTCAACATGGAAAATACCTAAATGTCTTGACACCTTGCATCATCCCTAATAGGAAAACACGAGACAAATGAAAAGATAAAGGAAAAGCTTTTTGGTTGAAACATGGAAGAGACCTAAATGTCTCAACACCTTGCATCATCCCCAAAAGGAAAATACAAGACAAATGAAAAGATAAAGGTTTACGACATGGAGAAGAATGTAGGTACAAATAGAGGAATGTCAAAAAGAGAGAGATACATCAAATGAAACATCACGGGGGATCACATTACGCATATGCAATCACATAAAGAAACATGAAAAAAAACAAAAAAAGCAAGAATAGTAAGGCACATGCAAGTCAACCTATTAGCAGGTCATCCACATCCTAATTGTGTTCATCATATACAGAAGGTCGACAACTAGCCAAAGGGACAACAACAAATGCACTACTAGGACAAGGTTATCTAATTCTTGCCCCTACTGTGTGCAAGACAAGAATGAGCCGAGGTAGGTGATGGGGAAGGGATCTTTGCAGTTTGAAATGATTTGCAATGAATGCAAAGCATGTAATAGTGAGAATATCATGATCCTACAACTATTACATGGCAAGGAGCGAAAGGACCAACTTTAAGGGATTATTTCTATGATATCAAACTTTTTGAATATAAGTTTCAAATCATGACAGTCATCAGTACTATGTCCAAGGACTCTATGGTATCAACAATATGGAACATTTGCATCTTTAGGGTATATTTTTGGATTTTTTCTTATGGGTGGTAATGTTATAAGTCCTTGGTTTAGAAGCATTTGTAAAGTTCTTTTAGTAGCAGACGAAGGACAAGGGAATTTTAGTTTCTTTAGTTTGTAAGGCCTTCATTGCTTGCTAGACTCACCAACTTCTTGTGGTATGTGTTGAGGAGGGGGACCAATGACAATCCTATCTTCCTTATCATTGTTATGAGTGTCCATGGGTTGTTCTTTAGGAAGGACACTTATGTCTAGAGGAGGAACTTGATATCCTAAGCCTTTAGTATTTTTAGTTGGTATTTGTTCTAGGAGTTGATGAACTCCATGTTCACTTGGTGTATCACATCCTTGTTTGCTTAAGATCGTGAATCCTTTTCCATATGTCTCTTCTAAGTTGATTTATGTGTTTATTACCTTGTTAACATAGAATGGTTGAGTGTTTGTTTGATAGAGGAACTAGGTTCACCTATTGTAGGGAACTTAGGCTCAGCTTGTGGTTCAATTTCAGGATGTAAATGACCAAACATCTCAAGTGGTGGGATGATGGGAGGTGTTGGTTGTTTTAGTGAAGGATAAAAGGATGCATTAGTCTCGAGGTTGTTAAGGAAATCATTTAGGAAGTTGTTCATGCCATCATCTTCTCCAATGATGTCAACATCACGAGGAGGACATGCATTAGGAGATGAGTGAGCATGAGCAAGTTCAATTTCATTACAGTCATTTCTAAAAGCATAACTTGACACATCCACTAAGGATTCAAGGACATCCACAACTTACCAAAGCACATATCCATAATGAAATGCAATGTAAGAACTTAGAATAAAAGGTGTAAATGCAATTTTGAGATTATGCAATGCATGCAAAGAATCGAATGAAGCTAGATGCAATGAAATGAATGAAACAAAAAATCTGTAAATTGAAACAGATAACTAACAACAAAAAATAAAAACATAGAAATAGAGTTTTTAATGCTGAAAAATGCAATTTAAAATCTAAAACAGGACTAAATCGCTCACAGGGGCATATGAGCCCCAATCAAGGCTTTTTCAAGGATTCAAATGTTGATAAACAGTTAACACGAAATACCCAGGAATTAGGAAAAACTACACGTACTAGGATTAAATCTCCCAGAGGGGTGTATGAGTCCTAGATTAGGGTTTTTGCACAAATTTTAGAAAAATTTAATTGAATGTTATGTTTTCTGGTTAGGATGATGTCTAGGCTATGTGAAATTATAGATTTTAGATGGAATTCAATGATGCAAGATGCAAAAATGCAATCTATATGTACTTTCACTAATGCAAGATTTGGAAACCCTAGATGCAAATTAACTAATGCAAAATCCTAATGCAAAGTTAATGTAAGCTAGATCTAGGACTATGATGCACTCCAAATCAGAAATGAGGTGTTCACATTAGGTTCACCAAAATGAAATGAAGGAAATAGGGTGCTCCAATCCCTTGGGAGGATGGAACTTGGGTTTAGGACCTATTTCACTTAGTTCCACTCAAGGAAACCCTAGAGATCTCAATCCAAGGATGAAGTAAAGGAAAAAGATCCCCTAAAGGTTGTCCTAGGGTGTGATTAAAGACTAAAAAGGGCTTCACCACCAATCTAGGGCTTAGAAAGACTAGTAACATGCAAGATCTAATGATAAAAACTAATGCTATGTAAATTCAAATGAATGGCCTAAAAATGGATGCAAATCCAAACAGTAAATTGGAAAAGTACAGAGGTGCACCTGGAAACCTATAGAAGCTTGGAATGAAGTCTAAAATGTTGAATTTAATGCACATTGAGACTCACACACCAGGTTAGGTGATTTAGTCCCAGATTTGGGTTTTTGTGTGGGAACAAAAAATTGGTAGTGACAAGTCTAGAACTCCTAAAAATAGGAAAAAGCCTTGTACTGGGACTCATACACCAGAAGTGGTGAATCAATTTTTCTTAGTTTTTTTGGAAGTCAAGATTTGAATCTGCTCTCCTATCTTTGCTCTTTCTTCCAATCTTGATTTCCAGATTGGAAATGCTAAGTTCTACTATGTAGATGTATTTTAATGATCTTGTAAACAAGGTGACAATGTTGACAACTTTGCAAACTTGACAACTTCTTTCCAATCTTGCTCTTCAATGTATCTTCAACCTAGATCTACAAATCACACACTAAAGAGAGGGGAAAATGTTGTTTTGTTAGTAGACATGGGTTTTCCTTGGTCAAATCCCATTTTGGTAATCAAACCAAATGAAATGAAATAAAAAGGAGGAACAATGAATGAACAAAATGCTATGTTGCAACTCACCAAACCCTTGAATAAGATACTACAAACATGTATGAAATGGCTAGCATGAATATGGATCTTGACTCTTTCTTGAATGATATAGATCTAGATTTGAATGCTTGCTTGAATCATGAAACCCTACATCACAAATGTTAGCTCAAAAACAAACATGATGCATGATGACTTTGACATGATACTTGATGCTTGAATAATGCTCCAAAATGCTTGATAATCTACTCTTGAAGGCTCTTGAATGCTCTTGTAGACTATTGAATTGCTAGAATGCTTGAATGCTTAGGTCACACATGCTCATATTAAAGATTGCTAGGTGGAAAATAAGTGAAATAACCTTTTATTTATACTTGTTTATGCCAAATTTCCCAAAATTACAACAGTACAAGCTAACATTAGATCTAGGAGAATAAAATCCCACCAAGAATTTGAATTTAATTTAGGTCTAAGCTAAGTGGGACTACTCCACATGTGTAAAAGATAAGTGTAGAAACATGTGTCATGTATACATGACCTAACATAAAAAATATATCTAGGTAACCTTGACCAACTAGGTGTGAATAGGAGTCATAAAGTAGGTAGATGACTAAAGACACTTTTCACATCAACAAAGTATATTTGAAGATATGATCATATTAAGTTTTGGTTAAGTTTATAAATAAACATGTCATGTATACACTAATCAATGTATATTAGGAAAACCCAATCAAAGAGAGTTCAAAATTAATGTTAAAAATGTGAGTTATGCACTTCTTGTCCTTGTGATATTTTTATTTCCTATGACAAGCACTTAAAATTATTATTAATAGGTGTAGAGGATAAATTAACTCTACATTAAAATTATTTAAGCTAACTAAATAAGTAACATTCAATTAGCAAACAATTAACCTAGATAGAATTAGTTGAGATTGATAATTGAAATTACATAAATTAAACATGGAATTAAAATAAACTAAATGTGATACTTAGCTCAAAAATTGATGATGGAACTATCACAAATGTTACAAGTTGATTCCTCAATGCTTTGGAATTTTAGTTGACTTAGACAAATATCTCAAATTTTACAAACTGGTTATTTTTCAACCTAGTTTGCCTAAAAAGTGTGAAACCGATCTCCATGTGTGTGGATATGAAGTTGCACATGGTCATGATCTGAAACTAGTAGATTTGATATAGCAAAATTGAAGTTGTTTAGATTCGTGTGCTTTGATTTATGTTGTCTAAATGTATAAGAGGAAAGACAATGTCTAAGAACATATTGAGGAATCTACTAGATTATGAGGGTCAAGTTCTTCTCAATTATATCTCTAAAGGACTAACTTTATAACTCTAAGTGAAAGATCAAAAACAAGTGATGTATTGATTTAATTATTTGAGAATGCTCTAGATTCTTTTTATTTTGCTTACAAGTAAAAATGTATGTATGCTTAATAGGAATGTCCATAACTTGTTTCAAACTAAATGAATGAATGCCATTAAATACAAAACCAAGTTCACAATCAATAAATCATATACTAGGTTGGCTCACAATTGATTATTGAAGTAGTTAGTAATAAAAGAATAATTTTTTTAATTTAAAAAAAATCAAAGATCAAATCTTTGACTTTAAAGTAACTTGGATGAAGTCTACCCCACATATATAATCTAAGATGATAACTAAATCTATATATATATATATATATATATATATATAAAACAATATTTAAAAATAAAAAATAAATCCATAAAAATCAAAGAACTCACAAGATAAAGGAAAGAATAATGAATAAACAATTTTCACCACAAGACAACTTAATTATTTCTCTATTCTTTAGAGCTTGTCTTTAAAAAGCGTCCAATGGGCAACTTTTGGTATCCAAGGTGAGAATCTTTTGCTTAGGCTTTACATTATCCCACATGGGGATAATCAATATAATTTGTCCAAATGGAAACAAATCATATAATGCTCTATGACAACGATCCCTGTGATAGCCAAAAAATGAGAAAAAAACTAATATTTGCCTCCACTAAGCAATGCACCATTGATGTTTTCCCCAACTTCACTCCAACCGTCCGATGCCTTGGACAACATACACCCCACTCAATATTTGCAACATTCCCAATCTCCACTCATTTGCATCACTTCCCCACTCCATACTAAATCGGAAAAAGCCAACGACAATAAAAACCATACATTGTTAATTAATAACAACTATTATCCCTGAATAGGCAACGGCTGATATGTTAACTACTTAAACCGGGAGGAAAGTGGCCGGCGCGGACCCCCGGGAGGAGAAATGAGAGCGCTCGGGTGATAATGGAAATAAAATATTGCGGCTGAGATGGACGTATGCAAGTATGGGACGTGGAGATGGTCCACGTTGCGTGTGGGATAAGACAAGCATGCAAACTCGGGGTTGCATGAACCAGGCTCGACGCGCGCCGGCCGCAGCCGCCTTTCACATCCAGCAGTTGGGCCATCCTCCATGACGTGCGACATGGCCGATTCGCCTCTACGCCTTATTTGCTTGGAAGCTTGCTTATTACATCGCCTCGCAAGTCCCAAGCTACTTGAAGATATTTGTATTTCTATAATCATTTAATTTGCTTAATTTAATTTGGTCTAAGATGCTTGTTGGACGCCGCCCACCCTCCCCACAAGAAAAATAATTGAAATTGAATAGGGACGAGGAAAATTATTCAGATGAATGGGAATCTTATATGATGTTCAGATTAGACATATAAATGTTGCAATGTTGAGAATTCAATGTAAGAGAAGGTATTATGCTCTTCTCTTGTAAAGGATTAGTTTATGCTAATTAAAAATAGGTAGAGGTGTAAGGTTATGAACTTTATTTTGGTTGGATGTGTATTTTATTTATAAATATTTTAATAGTATTGGTGATGTGTTTTCTTAAGCATTCAAATGATAATGGTATTGAAGAGACTATTTCATAAATGAATAGTTATAAGCATATTTGAGATAGGACAAGAGGGAGAATAAGAGCTAAACTATAAATGGAATATAACATCTATGATGGTCATGGTCATGGTTCATCTAATTCAATTGTCAAACGACTAATAGTAATTTTATTCCTTATTCATATAAAAAAGTGGTAAATATTTATCCTATTTTTGTTGGCCAAAACTAACATTTGACTATTGAACTGAATTGTATTTAAAAATAACCTTACCAAATTGTGTGGAATACATTTTTGCAATACTATATACTCACTAAGTATACAACACAATATACACAAAGTCTCTATTACTAGTAGTAAATTGTGTTGACAAAATGATGACAATCTTTAAATAAATAAGATTTGTAATATATACATATGAATGAATGAATACCTTTTAACATTTAGAGACTAAAAAGAATGTAACCTTAGAAGCTAAGACCGAAATTTCTATCTTACGAGCATTTAATACTTGAGAAAATACTCTCTGATTATGTTTTACAAGTCCTTAAGCGAAGATTAATCATGAAATTGACAGACAATTTTGTTGTGATAATAGAAATGAAAGGTGGTGATTGAGGGGAATGAAAAGGACAACTCGAGGCATGTAAAGTAAATAAAATAATGAAACAGGTGGACCCATTTCCAACCTAGCCAATGTTGTGACTATTAAAACAACATTTACAATTTGGAGGGAACATCTAATGGCCAATGGTCCAGAGAGAATCTCCAATCTCTCAACCCCCAAGTAGTTTTTTGAAGTAAATATAACATGTGATGATTTTTGAGGGAGAGTCCCAAAATAGACTTCTTAGGTAATAGTTTTTTAATATTTTTTAATTAGGTTGCAATAACTATTGACTTAGTTGAGATATTAACAAAGGATTATGTTCCATTTAATTTTATTATAAATTTAATTGTTAGCATGAAGATTAAATTTTGAAGTAGTCAATTCAAAAAATATCATCTTCAATCAAATCAATCTCATTGAAGATTTGAAGTGCTCCATCATAAAGAAATATGAGAAGCATCAAAGCTTCATATGAACATATGTAGCTCCTTCACATTGTGGTTGCCTTATTGTGCCAAGAGACCCCACTTTATTGTAACAATAGAGTTGCCTTTACTAGACATTATTAGGATAATATAGATGGCAACATTGTTGGAGGCAACAAAGATATTAGTGCTTTCATGTAAGGACATGCGACTATACAAGTACAATGGTAGTAGTGTCATTACAATCACAAAGGTATTCTTTTTTTAGGTAAATAATCTAGATAAATTAAAGAAATATAGTATATATAAAATTGTTTAAATTAGATGGTAAGATTTATGAGTAACTTTTTGATAGATTTTTAAAATTTATTTTGATTGTATTGAATGAATGTGTTTGATTCACTGTGTGTTTTTGGCTTGGTTAATTTTAATTGGTTTAGTTAAACTAAGAAACACACTTGGAGAAAAAAATTCAGAGAATAGTTATATTTAGTTGGATTTTATTCAATGTATATGTTTCATAGTGTCATTTGTTTTTTCAAGTTGGTCATGTTCGAACGTGGGTGTTAGGAGGATTTTTTTATAGAGTGCATTGTGGTAAGTTGAAATGAGTTTTACATTTTGTGGTACAAAATGTATGTTGAATTACATGTGGTGATATTATAGCATTAAGTTGTGGTGCAACAATTACATGTGGTGATATTATGGCATTGAGTTGTAGTGCAACATACATGGTTTGATTACATGTGGTGGTGTTGTGACAACTACAAGTCATTTGAAAGAACTCACAATTACATATGGAAACAATGTTTGTTGGAAGCATGAAAAGTGATGCAAGAGCACTTGTAACAAAAATAGAGTTCATGTGCCATAATTTGAGAGTGGGGTCATGTTTTGGAAGATAAAAATAAATACCACACTTGAAATCAAAATTAATTTTATATTTATGTAGGCTACCACAAACAAGGAGTTGGTAGTGGTGGCTATACTAGCAACATGTATGTATATCAACAATGTTAAGCATATGACTATTGATTCATAGTATATGATAGCAACTACATATGTGAGATGATTATGGTTAAAAAATGTGTATCAACTTTTCTCTTATTTTTAAGATTGCAAACAATGTGATTTACAAGTTGTAGAATATAAAATTTTAATTTATGAGCTATAGAGAAATATATTAGGTTGTTCAAAATCTTTTCCAAGGATGCATGGTGTCTAGATATCTTTACACTCTATAATTTTTTCTAAATGGGCCCTAACGACCTTTTAGGTAAAAAGTTATAGCCTCTAAAAGTTAGACCTCTCGCATTGGAAATGAAAAAATATCTAGGACACAAAAAGGTTGTAAGAGGGAGTTACAATTGTTGACCAACTTATGAGATATGTTATGACATGTCATAAGACATATTTGGATGGATATAATATATCCAAAATGAAACATCCCTATTGGTGAGTGGATTATGATGAGCTTATGGAAGGTAGAAGGAATATGTTATTTTTAGTCTATAAACTCATGTTGGAATTTGTGTGTTATTTTTCTCACTAGTCATTTGGGCACCATATTTTAGGGTGGTTTTAACAAATGATTTTGTTATTACTATATGATGGTTTCATGTATTACTTCTCCTATTTATTAGTTTTGTGATTTTCCTTCACTTGTGGTGACCTTATTATGCCATGAGGCCTGCCCTACTTTATTGCCAACAATAGAGTTGCTTCTACCAAACATTATTATGGAAATATAGATGACAATATTGTTGGAGGAAGAAAAGGTATTAGTGCTTTCATGTAAGGACATGCAACTATCTAAGTACAATGAGAATGGTGCTCCTATAATGATAAAGGTATTCCCTTTTTAGGTAAATAATTTAGATAAATTAAAAGAATACAAAAAACATAAAGATATTTAAAGTAAATGACAAGATTTAATAGTAATGTTTAAAAGGGGATTGTTAAATTTATTTTGTTTGTATTAAATGAATACATATTTAATACACTTTGTAATTATTTTTGGCTTGGTTAATTTTTTGTGGTTTAATTAAATTTATAAATACAACTGGAGAAAATAGTAAGAGTTTAGTTAAATTTAGCCAGATTTTATTTAATGCCCATGTTTGGTAAACTAAATTAGGTTTTTTTTGGTTGCTCATGTTGGGACTTGGGTGATATTCCCCTATAAAGAGTCACTGTAGAAAGATTTTTTTGCATAGTACATTGTAGTGAGTTTTTAGGCTTTGCATTACAACATACATGTTGAATTACATGTGATGATATTATGGTTGTAAGTTATGGTGGTGGGTTTGTTTACATGTGATGGTGTTATGAGAACAAGTGAAACTCCTTTGAAAGAAGAACTCACAGTTGTATGGAAATGGTATTTATTGGAAGCATGAGCAATGATTTAGGAGCACTTATTGTAGATGTAATGCCCTGTCTTGTTACCTAAAGAATAATGCATTGTCTACGTAAGTGTAATAATTTTTTTTTTAAAAGTGTAATCATTTACTTAACTTATTACAAACATTACCTAAGTAAAGTGACAACACACTACATGAAATTACCATAGATGACTTTAGTATTTAGCATTGCATATATATTAATTTACATAAACTTAAAAGTATACATTGAATTTAACATTTAAATCACATCATTGAAAGCATAAAATACATAAAAGATTCTTTCATACATTGCATTTGAAATAACATTACAATACTCATTTTCCATAATGAGGTAAATCAAATAAATGTTTACAATTACATATTACAGATGTTCACCTCATAACAATTGAGGAGTGTTACACAAATACAGTTTCCACTGTTACAAATAAGGAAGTACACATATATCCACATACGAGCTCTCCATCCATGAAGCATGCATTACCATGTTCAAGAACTGGGGACCCAACAGAGTAAGGTGCATGTTCCACCCAACCATGTGGTACCCGTAGGCCCACCCCCCATGCTAGGAGATAGTAAAAAGGTTCCCTAAACATAACCTATAAACCCTAGACACGAGTAAATCCATAGACAAACTACACAAGTTCAAACTTAACTTATTGGTTACATTACTTCCAGAATTAGGATAATCAAATATACTAAGTTCACAAAGACACTGTTATTTTAGGTGGAGTGTCATCACAATGTTGCATAGGTTACCCTGGTGTTTCTTCCTAGGCTCCGGCCCCCAACTTGGGTTACCCTGGCAACCTCTTACGAAACCCAGCCCCTCATGGAAACTGTTGCGGAATTGAATATCTTTTAAAATAACAAGATATTGACTTTGCCATTACAGGCCTTCTCAACTCATTCTCAAGACTGAACTAGCTCTTAAGTCCATGAGTGAGGCATAATTAATCCAGTTAAATATTTTAGAATACCCAATGTGTTGATTTAGTTTTCTCTTATTTACTAACTCTATATGAGTTACCCAGACACCACTTTGTGTGTCGGCCCTCACAAAGAGCCACTCCCCTACAAATAACACAAGGAATCTAAGTTCACTAACTAAGGTAGGCAAGGTGCACAAAAATCAACATATAATACCAAACATATCATATCGGACATCAAGTCTATGTTCATAAAACCAGGTGTCTACACACCATGCAAAACCATGTACACTACCTTAGTCAACACAAGGATTGTATTTAAACAATTACAATTCCCACATTAAAGACAAACTATTCTGGAAGACTTGTACTTCTTATACATTCCAAATTTGCCCAATAAAAGGAACACAATTTAAAGCAAATCAAAACAATAGGAATCTACATTAGGATTTACTAAATCTAGTCAATCAAAAAATATGAAGAACAAAATTAATCATCTAGGATTTAATTCATCTTCCATTCAATACGAAAATCAAATCTATAATTTTCCCAATTTCATAACCATATATTATAATGAAATCAATATAAGCTCAAGAAATCAATTTAATTTAAGCACAAAATATCCTTGTCATAGTAAATTAATTATTTAAATATTTATATCTAAATATTTAATAAACTTTTTTTTTAACACCCCATTAATAACATAAATACACTTTCAAATTTTCTTAACATTTAATAAATATATAATTATAAATATCATATATATATTTTATATATAATATATATTATATTATTAATATATATTATATATAACATATATATAATAATTATGAATTATATAAATATTAATTCTTAATATTTAAAAATAAAATATATAAAATAAAACGCATAACTTTTTTTAAAAAAAGAAGGGTTAAGGCTTTTAAAGCCCTAATAGTCCGTAGGCCACGGCTGTGGGTAGGGCTGCCTTCGTAGCCCTCCCCACAGGGCTCAGTCGTGGGTGGCTGAGCCAAGCGCTGCCTGTGAGGGTAGTGCTGGGCTCTGCCTTCACTGCCGACTCCCCTGCAGGGTCAGCCATGGGGTAGCCCCCCCAGCACGGCGGATCCAAAATTTTAGTTATATTTTCACACAAAATTAAAATAAATTAAAAACAAACGGCGATTTCTTCTGAATTTCGTTCGTCGAATTTTCATTGTTTATTTTAATTTACCAATTTCGCCTGTACGACGTTTCTCCACAAAAATTACACAATCCTATTTATATATGAATGTGTATATATATATATATCTATATATATTCTCAATTAAATAAATGACAAAATATTTAAATCAGGCAATAGATTTTCAACAGGGTTCTTCAATGGGAAATTGAGAAATTTAACAGTACACACAAGATTTTTCCCCAACAAGTTCTAATTTAATCACAGAGGTTTCAATTTCTTTTCCAAATAAATGATTTCCTTCACAATTTATTTACTCAAATTATTTTCTACAGAGACAATAACAGAGGTATATTTTTCCTCAATCTTATCTACAGATAAGTAACAAATCTACAGAGCATACTTTTGTTTTCCTTTGAATCTCTTCTGTTGTTTTCCCTAATTTCACTATATATCCTTGTTTTCTTGCATTTTACACAGAAATCAACAAATCTTTACAGAAAAATTACCAGTAAACAATTTACCGAGAAGAACAAGGGTTTTGACAAAATAAAATTTCTTCTATAGGTAATTTAAAAATTTATTTACACAGACAATCCTTTCCAAAGTAAACAAATTTAAATACATAGGAAAATACCTATATCCCTGTAACTTCACAAACTTGTGTGTAGAAGAAAAGCTTTGTTTTCCTGACGTGTGCAATCTTCAAAGCCCCTCCAAAACACCAATATCCAGGAGAAAACAAGTACAAAACTAGAAGCAATCTCAATATTTCTTCCAAGAATTTTAAAGTAAAAACCCAAAAGAATTTAGCAAAAATCCTTTCAACAATTCTCTGTATTTTTCATTTCCCGTGAAGTAATTTTTTGTTTTCCTCAAATCCCCTAAAATCTTCTGAGAGAATCCTCAACAACCAAAGCAATTAATTCCACCAACACACATGTCAAGAACAAAATATCTTCTAACAACCTCACGACAAATCTTTCTTTCTTCCTTATCAAGAATTCATGCATATTAAAGAATTAAAGAATTCAAAATTCAAAATTCAATTTCCTTTTTATTTATTTATTTTTTAATATTTAAAATTTCATTCCCAACAAAGCAATTAATTTAAATTTAATCTATTCTCACAATTAAAGTAACTTTAATTTAATTAAATAATTTTAATCTCAATGATTAAATTTCTTAACCAAATAAACTAATTTAATTAATTAAATAAACAATAAAACTTTTATTTACAACATTTAAAATTAATTTAAATAAACATTAAATTAAAAGAACATTAATCTATCATTAAATTAACAAAATTTGCCTTTCATAATAAATAATCCAAACTGACACATACAAAACATCCAGAAACACCAAACCTAAACTGATGGCATACTATGATTGGGTTTGAGACTAGACTAGGAAAAACCTTGTTACTACCTCCCAATCAACTTTTCCGTTGAGTCTTGACATGCTCAGACCTGAGAAACCAGGTGGAGTCGGTGTCATGTACCTGCAATCCTGCAATCACACGAATAACATGCATATATATATATATATATATATATATAATCCATGTTTCAAACACACCGTGCAGAGAAAATCACGGAAATCACAGGGCACTTGCGAGTGAGTGATGCAACTCCGTTCTCCACACCAATACACATCACATCAAACTGACAAACTAAATAACAGTTAATCTACCATAAGCATATAGATAGCAATAACATTAGAAGTAAACATCTATGCTAACATAAAGCATGTCAGAAATAATTATCACCATACAATGTATCATCATATCGCAAAATAAATCCACTATCGCTCTAAAGTCAGCGATCAAAATATCCAAAACAAAGTACCAAAGTGTATCAAAGTGAAAGTATGCTAACAAAAAACATAAGCAAAATGGAGGGGTACTACAGTAGGGTCAAGAGTTCATGTGGCATAATCTAATAGTGGGATGATGCTCTAGAAGATGGAACTAGATACTAAAAGTAGTCAAAAATATTATTATGTTAGTGTGAGCTATCACAAGCAAGGATCTAGTAGTTAAGGCTATATTGGGAACATATATGTATATTGAGAGTGTTAAAAATATAATTATTCATTCATAGTGTGTGGTAGTGACTACATTTGTGAGGTGAGTATATTTAGGAAAGGAGTCTCAAACTTGCTCCTAGTTTTAAGATTATACATAATATGATTTTCAAGTGATTCTTTAATAGAAAAAATTTATGGACTAGAGTGTTCATTTTTGGCCAAAATAAGAAAAATTGTGTTATTTGACATCACTTCCAAGGATTCCTAGTGTATAGATCTATTCGATCTCTACATTTTAAAAAAAATGGGCCCTAATGGCCTCTTGGATCAAAAGTTATGGCCTCTAAAAGTTGGGCCTCCTACATTGAAAATAAAAAATATCTAGGAAACAAAAAAGAGTTGCAAGAGGGATTTAAACTTGTTGAACAAGTTATGACATGTCATAAGGCACCTTTGGATGGAGATAATGACACAAAAATAGAATCCATAAATTGGTGAGAGTGGATTACAACACACTTATGGTAGGTGAAAGGAATATGTTATTTTTAGTTTTTGGACCCATCTTGGGTTTGAGGTGTTGGTTTTCTAACTAGGGATTTGAGCACTACATGTTAGAACTTAGGATGGTTTTATCTCATGGTTTTATAATTACCATTTGATGTTTCATGCATTAATTATATTATTTATTGGTCAGGTTAAGATGGAGATTTTGATAATAAGTCTCGTAGGTATTGTTATGTTGTTAGAACTAATCTAAATCTCTAGTTGGCGACACTCTTGTAAATATTTAGTCTCTGCATGTGTATTATAGCCTTCAATTACTGAATAATACATTGAATTACTTTGGAGTGATATTTGTCTCTCAATAGGGTTTTCCCCATGTAATTGATTATGCTACGATATATTTCTTTTATGTTTATTTATAAGTAATTATGTGATTAGTTTAATTTTTGCACTTATCCCCTCTCATAAATCAATGTATGAAACATATTTTACAACTCTAATTCCTTTCAATTATCCATGTTGAAACTTCATACTTGGTGATATGTGTGGCATGCTAACATCATATCATGCTCGAATTAAATATTTGTATGTCTCTTAGTATTCCACATGTTGAGTGGACAGTTAGATGATTGATATTTCGATGTGAATGTACATGTGTGTACTACTTTGTATGAATAAACCAAGGTTAGAAGGCTAGATAGTATACATGATAGACTGAACGTTTTTGGGGTGTAATTATTTGAAATATTGAATTTTTCTTGATTATAAATAATATAATTATGAATGCATTTTGGTGTTGGGTTTTCTCTTGAAATGATTTCCCACATAAATCTTTGTGTCTTTTATAATCTTGTGAATGCATACTATTTCATTTAATTGTGTACATGTTAAATAGACTTTACAAATGTTGTTGATTGTTGTATAAATACACAACTTTTAAGTTTTAATTTATTAATCTGTCAAGTTTTTTAATAGGATAAAAATCCCCATTTGGTTTTACAGTGAGGTTGTTTGGGTGGTGTCTACTTTGTTGGGATTCCAAAACCTAGTGTGTATTGTGATATAAACCCTACAACATTTGGTTTGTATTCTTGTGTGTAACTAGATAAAAAAGAATACTTTAAAATGATTTATAAGAAAGCATATTAGTATTAAATTTATGGATAGCATGTTGAAGTATGAAATTGATAGATTCAATGATAAAAACTTAAAACTGTGGAACTTTTAGATGGAGTATCTTCTAATGGAAAGAGATTCATGGATTGCGGTATCTTTTGTAACCAAACCCTCAAGTATATTTAGTTAAGATTGGGTGTAATTAGATAAGAGAGAAATTAGTACTATGCAATTATGCCTATTAGATTCTATGTTAACGAATGTGTCAGAGAATTATATTTATATTATTATGATAAAAGTTAAGTGTGTTATTTCAATCTAAGAGTCTAGTTAACAAATTTTTTTTGAAAAAGAAGTTATATTCAATAAATATAAGGGGTGGTTACTCAGTCATTGATCACTTGAATATCTATAATATGATTTTAAGTCAACTTGCATCAATAGGAAATATGGACAAAGAGGTCAAGAGCATTGTATTACTTTGGTCTTTACTAGATCCATGGGAAAACCTAATTATGTATATTATTGTTAATGTTTTATAACTAAACCTAGAAAATGTCATCAAAATTTTATTAAATGAGGAAATTAGGAGAAATTCCATGGATGGTAATTCTTCTAATGCCCTAGTTGTTAGAGGTGAATGAAAAGAAAGGTGAGAAGAATGATGAAAGTAAGAGATCTAAAAGTAAGGATAGTTCTAAATCGAGCTAGCTAAGTCTAAAATAAAATTTTGGAATTATGGCAAGAAAGGTCACATAAAGAAGGATGATTCTTTTGATAGGCTCTTTAAAAATGATGAATTTAGTAGTGATGCATAAGTTCTTAAAAGGACCATCATCCTTGCCCTTTTATGGAGATTTCAAGGCACTAATTGTACTACAAAGATCAACTGCTAAATCAATTTCCTCTACCATCTTGAAATCCTGTTCATTGCAAATGCTCATGACTTATTCATAGTCTACTCTATGATGATTTGTTTGTAACTTGAGATTGTGCCTCTAGAATGTATTAGAGCATGATAACTCCATTCATGAAATTCATGATCTACCATTTTATTATTCACGCATTCAATAGCCTCTAAGGTTTAGAATCTCATCATTTCATAACATGACTATCTTCTACTTCACATAGTTACATACTATTCTCATATGACATTGGCCTCATGCAAATAAATTAATAACTTATGTCCTTCAGTGCTCCATCTTTCTTGGATAGGATTTATGATAGTTTCATTCATTTCTTGTTAAATATGTCATCTCCCTCTAAACTCCACTATGAAACAATTATAGCATAAGTTCATTCACACCTCAAAAAAGTCCATGTGAGCCTAAAAGGCTCCATACTTGATATCTGACATTAAGGATCAACAAGTACAAAAGGAAAAACATACATCTCATTGGGCTTACCCAAAACTTTGAAGAAAATCCATGGTGACTATCACAAGAACCTCAAATGTCTTTCTCTTTCTCTTTTCTCCATGTGCATGCTTTTGCATAGGTTGGAAAACATGGCCTTCAAGACTCCAATGATTTCCTCAGTCGTGTAGCCCTCCATGATGCTCATTAAGTATCATGGACATCATAGTAGCCTACAAAAACTACGAGGAAAAATTAATTGTTGAAAAAGAGACCTTAAAATATGAAACCCTAATAGATCAACCTAGTCTTACCATGACTCAAACTCCTTTCAAAACACAATTCCCTTTAAACTAAATGCACATGGAATTGACAAATTCAAGACATCTTAAAATGTTAGCAAGCTAAGACTCTTTTAAACAAAAGACACCTTATTTTTAAGCGTTTTTCCCTTTGAAAACATTTAAACTCTTTTTAAGTCCTAATAAGCTATCTCGTGTAACTATTTAGACCACACAACGAAAACAGGTTAAGAGTTTCACATTAATATATATTTTAAAATTTTAACCTCTCTATATTTAAAAAATAAATGTCAACTGTAAATAAAGACATATAATTTTAGTTATTTTTTAAATATATATCGATTATATTTTAATTTTTATATATATACTCAATCACAACATGAAACTTGTACTACCTATACAAAATGTCTCTTGAATATTTCTAATCCACTAAAAATGATTAAAAAATATAAAATCATTTTCAAAGGCTCAAATAAAATTCAAAATAAAAGAATGAGAAAGACTTGTTCCATCCATCTACCTAATTCTTTTGTAGGTCAAATCAACGTTACAAATTGTATCTTGTCCACACAAGCTTTGCCATCTCTATTCATTTCATGTTGGCCAAATTCTATTAATTTCAGACAAGCCCGTAAAAATCCTTATCATCAAATTAATGACGTGTCGAACAAACCGCATCATCTGGCCATGGAATACCTGAAGGGTTGGCAAGACACCACGTGGCAATCTGCGGCGGCGGCGTTGGAAGTTTGAACTCAACGGATAGAATGTAAGACAACAGACTGACTTAGCCGACAGATTCAGCGATTCTTGTGGGTAAAAACATTAATAAACTAATTTAATAGTTCGGTATATAAATAATGTGTGGAGTCCTTTGGGCCTCGTCTAGCTCTTCTCTTCCTTACGCTTTCACGGGTTATTGGAGATTGGGAAGGGCTAAAAACAAATTTATTATGATATTGCTATCAGGATTCAACCGTGTAGTTTCGAGTCAAACTCATTGACCCATGTTTCATGAGTAGTGGTTCAACAAGAACCCATCTCTCATGATATCGAATGGTCCACGGTTCTTGAGAGATGGGTTCTTGTTGAACCACTACTCATGAAACATGGGTCAATGAGTTTGACTCGAAACTACACGGTTGAATCTTGATAGCAATATCATAATTTGACTCGCTGTGGAAAAATACCTCCTACTTATCAACAAATTTATTACTTGTCAGCCCAAAGCAGCTAGTGGCTTTATAACCAACCAAAACTAAATTAATAAATAATTAAAAATATTCAAAATTTAAAATCTATTTTAAAGTGATTTTAGTTTCCCAAAAGATGATCTTCCTCAAAAGTACCCATCTCCATTGGAGAGTGAGAAGTGAGCGAGGAAGAATGCTCAAAATCTCTCACATGCCAAGGCAAATCAGATTTGCGAAGATGGGCTTGAGCTACTAATGTTGAATTGCTCTAATCATTCATTAGTTTGGCCATAATTATCATGGTTTTACATTGTATACGGTGTCTAACTAACAATTATGTTCTTTTATTTATAAAAGTTAATTACGACCAATTTGCATGTTCATCCTTTTGGTACGGTGTTTGAGGATTTGAGTGGGTGATTCCCTTTCCTATCTGCTAAGTAAAAATATGTTTGTTTGTCTTTTTCTAGGAGATTAGTGTATTGTTTTGCTTCAATCGAGCTTTCAAACTAGCAAAAGCTAGATTCACCCTCAAGCCTAGTACCTCTTGCTCTCCTTCCCTCCCTCTGGCCACCCTCCCCTATGTGACCCTCCCCTATGTAGAAGGTATATCCAACAAAATTGCCAAGATCCTCCTTAAAAAGGGTATCCATTGCACTTTCAAACCTTTCTTCACAGTAAAAAGTCGCATCCCCTCTCCCAAAGACCCCCAAGATCAATTCCTCAAATCCAGTGTCTATAAAGTGTTATGTTCTTGTGGCGTACCTTATATAGGGGAAACGGGTCGTTCCATCAACACAAGAATCAAGGAGCATTGTGTCGACATAAGGCATGACCGGATCTCAAAATCTGCTCTCGCTGAACACTCCTCTAAAACAAAACATCACATTGCCTTAGAAAATACCTCTATTTTGTTCAAAGAAGACAATTTCTTTAAGAGGAAACTTAAAAAGGCCATTGAAATCCATAATCATCCCTACAACCTTAATCGTGATGGGGGTTGGTCTTTAAGTTTCTCATGGAAACCACTCCTAAATAACCCCTAGGTTCTCTCCTCCTCCCTATCTCTTCCCCCTTGGGTTCTTCTTTGGTTTTCCTTGAGATCCCATTCTCCGTTCGTGTCCCCTTTCGCTTTCTCCTTCCTCTCCCTTCTTTTCCCCTTTTCTCCCTTTGCTCTTCTTCTTCATTCGCATGCTTTCCTCTCCCATTCTTTTTTCTCATCTTTTTTCAATCCTTTTTTCTCTAGGTGTTTTTAAGTGTTATTGCTTTGGTTTCCTCGGTTCTTCTTCAAATGTGTTTGTTCCTTTTCTTGAGTCTTTATTATTGTCATTGACTTTTTTAATTTAAATTGAATTTTAATCTTTATTTGTTCTTACAGTTGGTCTTCTTTTTAATCGTTATGTTGTTTAACTCCTTTAGCATTTTGTTACCTTCCCTTCACTCCTAATTTCATTGATGCTTTTTGGTTTCTCTTTTCTCTACCCTCATTTTATTTCTTTGTTTCCTTGTTTCACTTTTCATTCTTTTCCCTCTTGCTTCTTTTCAATTTTGGTTAATTTTTGTTTTAATTCCTTGCTTTTACCTAATTATTTGGTCTCTTCTCTTTGGGGTTGATTTTTTTATTCCTTGGTTTTTTGTTTTAAGATCTTATTTCCCCTTTTATGTTATGCTTCGTATTTTTCTTGTGCCTTTTTGTCTTTATTTTGTGTTTCAATGTATGTGTTCTTTATCATTTGGTTCCTTTCATCAAATTTTCTTTGAGTTTCCTTGCGATGTTTTTTCTTGTACTCCTTTGTTTTCATTTGTTGTCTCTTTATATTTGTTCTTTATTTTTTGGTCTTTGCTTTAAGTTTCCTTTCTTTTGCTTCTTTGTCTTTATTATGTATTTGGTCTTTACCGTTTCTCTTTTTATTGGTTTTTTCTTATTTTATTTTTCCTTATTTAGTTTATCCTATTTGTTTCCCTATTTTTACTTGCCCTCATTCTTGTTTTTCTGCTTTTATTAGTGGTTTTTAATTTATTTTGGTGGATTCCCCACTTTTTCTTGGGTCTTTATTTTATGGTTGTTTTATAGTATTCCTAGCTTTCATTCTCTTTCTTTTTTCTTTTCCCATGTTTGCAATGGTTTTTCATCTTTGACTTTTCCTCTCCTCTCCTCTCCCTTTTACCTGACCTTTTCTCCCCCATTTTTGGGATTATGTGCCTTCCCTCTTCCCCTTCCCTCTCCTATTTCTACCCAAGTCTGCTATCTTATTTTCACTTCTCTCTCTTTCTGCTTATCATCCTGATGATGGATCATGGAGTTTGATCTGAAATGTTGATGTAAAAAATTGCACACAGTTAATCCAAAAGTCTTGTTCACATCTATCATGGACTATGGAAACAAAATGTTATTAATTGTTTTGCATTGCCAACCAAACAAGTATAAGTGTGTAAGGATATAAACATATCCTCACATATTTTGTAGTGGGTGAAGCAAATCAAAACTGACATAACAACCCAAAGGTTTGTATCAAATAACATATAAGTTAATTTCAGATAGACAAAGCTAGCAACAAGGAAGTACAGGGAGCTCCATCACTCAACTAGAACATGAATTTAAAGTTTGAATTTGGTGACTTGGTATCAATGTCATTATTGTTGGTAACATGGTTGACCTTGGTATCTATATTTAAGTTGTTTGAGGGGGATAATGTTTTAAGTGGGGGTTTAGATGTGTTGTATGTATATGTTACATATAGGTCATATTTTCATAATGATGTGTTGTATATTTATAATATTTAGTTATTAAATCTATATTTCTAGATATTATGTTACAGATGCACGTTTATAATTTAAATGAACGTGAAGATGGAGGTCATTATAAAGTTGAATTAATTAGTCTTCCAAGTATGATGCTTCACCTCTCAATTGTTAGAATTCTAGATACATGTTACACTAACAAGTGGTATGTCACGAAATGACTCCAAAAGATTTATCTAGGACTATTGTACAATGCCTGTGAAGTTCCACAATGTTCTATATTGAGCTTTGTATTGTGTCATGTGTGTTTGAGGGAATACAAGTATGGTGTTAAGTGCACAAATAGTTGTCAACAATACTATGTGGCATGATCCTTCATGCTATGTAGATGATACATGATGCAAATGGTTGCACATGGGCTAGATGATGTCTACTAAGTTGTGGGACATGGTTCCAAACACTACATAAGTGACAAATGGAGAAATAAGCTACATATGAGATTATGCTATATGGAACTAATGTCTATTTCACATGCTTACATGGGAGCACATAGATCATTCACCCCTTCTTCAAAGAAAATCATCCCAATATTGTTGAAGGAAACTTGTGCAATTTGGTGTAGAGACCAAATGGTATGTTTGACTTGTCAAATCACTTATAGAATCTTATATCTCTTATTGCTCACTAAGATGGTGATACTCAGAGGATTAGCTAGCTAAATAAACACCTTATCAATGATGCAAATAGGGGTGCCTAAGGATTATGTCATTAAAATCAACTGGTGTAAATCACATACTAGCTCCTCACAAAAATAATGAATAACATCTATGAAAAATAACATTGATCCATGAAAATACACCTTAAGTGTTATAGGAACTAATCCATCTCAAAACATTAGGTTGTAGATGGGGCATGGTTTGAAAATTTAGGTGTATGCCAATAGCATTAGAAACAAGGTTCTTCATGCTATTGCCATCAATCAAAAAACTAAAGGTTGTCCTTGCATCCATATCTAAAAATTGGAATCTAGGTGCTCTTTTATAATGAATGTTGTGATTATCATATGAAGACATGTATCTTTTGGGTCTATGTTCTCCAACTTTGGTTAGTAGGAACCCTTTGTTTTTGTATGCATGCAAAAAAATATTCTTTGCATGACACTCTATGTTGGAGTGGCTATTGAATTTATGCTTATCACACCATTTACTTGTCTTGGATGGTTTCTTCTTATTTGAAAGAAAGGAATTTTCTTTGGTGCAAGGGAATTGTCTTATTTTCCATTTAGTCTTGAATCCTCCCCAATGAAAGTCACATAGTAATAGGTTTCTCCTAC
Organism: Sequoia sempervirens; assembly: GCA_007258455.2. Taxonomy (NCBI): domain Eukaryota; kingdom Viridiplantae; phylum Streptophyta; class Pinopsida; order Cupressales; family Cupressaceae; genus Sequoia; species Sequoia sempervirens. Next base: position 545,279,953 of record VDFB02000017.1, on the reverse strand, counting down.
CATCTTGGCCTAGGTCAACTTTAGTTTGGACTAAATGAATAGGCACAAGTTATTGTAGAACTCTAAGTTGATTTGATGTGAATGTCCCCAACTTTTCATACAATTTGTGGAAGATAATGATGTAGGTGTTGACTAATTAGTCATGTCCTTGGAACAATTTTTCTACCAAATATATTGGTCATTGTAACCATATTTAGGATAGTATTCATCCTTGAAGGATTCCAGATTTTTTATTGAGTAGGCTTATATTTTCCTCCTATTTGGTCTTCCCCCAAAGTGTATGGGCTTGCCAACATTTCTTGAGATTTTTAGAAGAATAATCTTAATCTTTTCTTCATTAGAAAATTCATTTATAAAGAATATAATTTAATCCAATCTAATGATATTTCTACAACATCTACATCTATTTCACCCTAAAACATAAGAATATCTTAATTCAATTGAAATCTAGGAAAAATCAACCAACAAAAGCCTTACATGAAAATTGTGCCAAGGGAAGTACTTGTTTGAGGAATTTGACAAATTCTCTAGACATAAAGACTTGTTCTCAAAGAAAATTTATGATTTAATCTTTGATCATTGCATGGTTTGGATCCTACTCCTTTGCTAGTTGAATGCATTTGAAATCAATTAGAAGGTAATGTAATGGATCTAGTGGTTTGATGTTAAAGCTAAAATACTCCAATCTCACTAGTAGGACATGTTAGAGAGCTACTTTGATACCAATAATCCAAATCTCATGTGGTTTAAAGGACACCGCTCTAGGAATGGCCTATATGTGTTGTAAATGTACATAAGTAGTATAGAGATCTTAAAACATTATACAAATAAGAATATTATAACTAAAACAAATTTTATTATTAATATATGTATTTTATACATGAAATACTCTTTTAGAGATGTATGGTTGTGTATTTACAATGTTTGGCTACTAAATCTATCTTTCTAGATCTATTATGTTTCATATATACATTTATAATTTACATGATCCTAAATATGGAGGTCCTTGATGAAGTTGAATTGATTCATCTTCCATGTATCAAACTTCATCTCCTTACACTTAAGATTTTGTTTAGGCATTGTGTTGATAAGTGTTGTATCATTGAATAGATTTAGAAGATGTAAAATATTATTGTATGATGATATATGATGTTGCACAATGTTATATGCCAAGTTATATGTTGTGTGTTGTAAGTGTATGTGAGAATGCAAGTGTGGCCCATCATTTAGATTATCAAAAACTATTGTCAAAGCTCCCACTACAAAATTAACATAGAATTTAGGAACCTACCATGACATCATGATTATCTCATTACCACAACTCACCTAAAATCCTCTTAATATTTGTATAAAATAAGTTTCCCGCATCCTTATACACCAAGGATCATCCATCTAAATTGATAGATCATAACTAATAAATCAAGGTCAATGAATCCAAAATATCTTAATAGTAATAGGTTTCAACATCTTTAAAATTATGAAGATAAGAATCCTATGATAATATAACTAAATATGTTAATTTAATCTCATTACACACAATAAATAGGATCCAAGAGCTCCTCCATGACACCAAAAACCACTATAGATGATAATCTATCACAAAATGATAAATCCACATCACTACCAAAATATTTTATTGAATCATGACATCGAGGTATACATGACATCATGATAACCATTTCCTAAATGAAGATCACTCGTGGATCACACAAAATCACTCAATTGTAAAACCAAAAACTCTAGAGGATAAATTAAAACCAAAATACCCAGCTAAGAAGATAGAAATGACTATGTAATCACACAAATCCCTCATTGAATTGTGATCCAAAGCCTCTCATGCCACCATAATCAACAATAATAGGTTCCAAAATATGACTATCTTGGGTACTCCAAATACCATATTTATGCCTCACTATAATGAACATACTAAAGCACCAATGTGACCAAGAAAGGTATAACCAACATAATCCATACTAGATAAACCACAAGATCTATATGCATTTGACATCTCAAAAGTGATAAAAAAAATGAACAATGCTCCATCTGAAACCAAATTAAGAACACCCACAAATCTCAAGGAATACAATAAATAAATTCAACACCACATGAGTAACATACAATATAGAGACAATGAGAGATAATATGTAAATTCTCCACAATTCAAACACTAAATCAAATCTAAATTCAACTTTCTAATAATCATAATTTTCCAAACAAGAGCTCCAAGTCATAATAATATAACTTGAATACACATGACCAACTCGATTGAACCTCTCCACCATTCTGCTAGTGCTTTCCATAACATTTCCTAAAATAACAAACTAGATCTACTACAAAATCCCGCTCATACAATGGTTAATAAATAAATAATTCCTTCTAGCATATTCCCACAAGCTTGTTTGGCTAAGAAATAAATAATGGAGGAATACCTAGAACCAAATCACCATGGATCCACCACATGCAATGACATGCAAGTTCATGCGACTCACAAGCAAACTAGGGAACCACCTTTGCTCTAATACCAGATATTCTATGAAAATTAATCATAAATCCCTTATCAATTAAAATAGATCTTCATAATTTTTAAGCATTATAGGCATTTTCACATATATCAAATCTACAAGAATTTTAATAACATTATGAAATCTTTAAAAAAATTATAAATGAGAGAATGAGAAAGGTAGAAAGGAAATCAACCACAAGAAAGATAATGACACATATATACCTCGAGAAAACCATTTAGGAAAAACCTAGCCTCCAAAGCATCAAATCAATATATTAGTCAATAATCATAAACCTATTACAATATAATGTCAAGTTCTTGCCTCCATAGAGATTAAAATCCTCTTCTTTTGGTAGAAATATAACAATATATCCCTATAGAAACCATCTCTCTACTATAGAAACCATCTCTCTACTACCTCCATCTCAAGCCTCAATATATTGACTTATAGAGCTCAAAAAATCACCATAAGGCATTACCATGGGCCCAATGAAGGTCCCAAAATACAATGGTAAAATCCCATGTGATCCACACTCCACTATTTTTATTTACCACTTTTTAAAATATGCTAAGCTATGATGTTTCATAACAGGCATCAAAAGTGGGTCAATATTTATAATTCACTCTGTACCCTCACTCTTAATCATTCTCTTATGTGCCATATTATCTCTTATACCATATCTTTGTCATATATGCTTTTAAACATCTTTCACGAAAACATATTTTTTCAAATATATTTACACACATAAATCTAAAATAAAAATAAATTACATATGAAATAGTGGTTGGGGCATAAAGTGGGACATCCAATTTCTCAAGGAAACATAAAATGGTAAATGATTAAATAATTTGATCATTAGGAATTGTAACCTATGTATCATACAAGTAAATTGGTTCTTTTTTCCAAGTTGAATGAGGTAAAGGTACCATGTTTTCTCAACAAGTACTGTGAAGAGTAAAATATTATTCAACACAATAGACCTACTTGTTAAGGTATGCACCATAATATTTGGGGAATAATGTATTGGACCTTGAGGCATTCTTTTGGAGTGAAAACTATAGTCAATATTATTAGAGTATTCATGGAATGAGTCATGATTAGTTATGCAACTTCAGTAGATTCTACTACTTGATGCTATCCATCACTAAGGGATGATATCAATTTTAGTAGTTATTAGAGCATTTATTTCCTTAAAGTAGGTGTTCACCATTAGGAAGGGTTTCAAAGTGGCTAAAAAAACTGGGCTAGATTTATCTACCAAAATAGCTATAGATTGAAGAGAGGATTGTAATGAGATAATTAGCTAGATTGCAAAGTTGAAAATTACTCACCTTTTTTACATTAGTTTTCTTTTTAAATTAAACCCATGTGGATTAGAAATGTTGTTTTCTATATTTTGTAGCTTGGTAGAGAGTTACATGCTATAAACCATATTGTCAAATAGGTTATACTAATGTAGAGAAATAAATCCTATTCACCACCATATTTTTGAAAACTATAACAAATTCCACTAGAATAATTAGAAATTATATCTACTAAAGTTGGGAACAATAGTCATTAGTGGTGGTGTTCTCCAACTCTAAATAGACTAAGGTGGGAAAACAAAATAAGAAAAATGTGTCTAAAGGGAGTGTTTGTTCTATAAGCCCACAAGTATACCAATCCAAATGAATTAGTATATTGTGGGTAAGTTCTTAGGGATAACCACTTATTGATGCATCATAAGTTACAAATGATCAATGGCTTCCTAGGGATGGGTTTCAAAGAACACCCATGGGTTATTTTGATATACCTAAGGGTATACATGGTAGCACACGATTATATACATAGGATTTCCAATGATGTGGTTTTGGAGGGTAACCCTCTACCCTTCATTGGATCCTATATGAGTAATCCAACTTATAGCTAGAATGATAACTCTCCTATGATTTTGGAAAACCCTTGATACAAGGTTTATGAGTCCTCAAAATGATAAAAAAAAAGAGCAAGAATTTTTTTGGGTCAAAAGCCCAATGCCACTACTTTTGTAGCCACTTTTTAATCACCAAGATCTAAGGAAGGTAAGGTGAGAGTATATGATGGACAATAATATAAGGCAAGTGAAATATACCACACAAAATATGGCCTTGAAAAGAGATTTGATGACATATGATATTGTTCTTCTTGTAAGAGATTAGCCAAAAAAATGCAAAAAAAAAACTGCAAATGGAAACATAAGAATTTACTATTGCATTGAAATGATAGATCTACATTATAATATATTATTGGCCTCTTCAAGGGGGTAGCCTCCTAGAACAATGCTCAACACAATATAATTCATGGAGGATCCATTCTACTCTCAAGCCATTTATTTATACTAATTCTATCCAAATGAATTACGCCTTCCTAAACATGTAGGATGAAAAAAATTAACAAAAGGGATGACTTAAAAAGCATATGCAAACTAGTGGTTTACATTTTTTTGCCAAACTTGACATTGAACTATTTTTTTCCCACAATAGTGTTTACACTTTTTGGCCAAACTTGACATTGAATTGATTTTTTATAACTAAATCTTCACTTTTGGGCACCTATAGCTGCTAAACCATGAGGAATTTGAAGAGGATGCAAACTAGTGATTTGCAACATTTTGTCTGTAGATTCTAAATATATATATTTTTTAAATTTTATGAATCAGGTTGCATTTATTTTTCCACCTCCTTCAAAAACTAGTTTGAAATAGTAAACACCATTTTTAAAGAGTGATGTTCACCGTAAACAACATAACTTTTTTTCTACGAAGGATAAAATTCTAATTTGTTCGAATTTAGATTTGTAACTACGATATCTGGCACATTCATTTGGTTTCATAGTGTTTTATTGAATATTTGTTTTCTTAATTAAGTTTTGAAGTCAAACCAATTACAATTTAGACATAGGTTGACCGTATACTACATTATTTTTTTTGTATGTATCGAAATTGATTTGTTTTTTGTTGGATCAAGGACATCAATACCTAGCACAACCATATTTTTCAGATTTCTTTTTTATAATCTACTATTTTTCTACATGTGCAGAACAAAGAGCTTGATTTTGGATGAAAAACCTACATTCACAAGAAATAAAAAATAAATATAAGAATCAAATTAAATATATTTAAAATTATACTTTTTTGGGAAGCTTATAATAAGGACTACATACTTACAAAAACAAATTTTAAGTGAATTCATTTGATCCCCCAAAAGGTAAATCAAAAGTGATTTTTCATCAGCATTTTGATAGGTGTAAAAGAGACTTTGTTATAGGTATGGTTTAAAACAAGCAGGGTTCTATCCAAGGGGGTTTGATCTAAGGTGGTTTGATCAAACCCTCTTCATTTGGAATCCTTTAAATGAAAATTTTCAAGGCTTAAATCATTATATTTTTAAAAAATATGTGATTTTAGCAAAAATCAGGATGTCCCAAAAAGTGTAAACCACTATTGTGGGATCATTTATAATTATAATTATAATTAATATTATTATAATTATAATTATAATTGCATTGAAATGATAGTTCTACATTATAATATATCATTGGCCTCTTCAAGGCGGTAGCCTCCTGGAACAATGCTCAATACAATATAATTCATGGAGGATCCATTCTACTACTCTCAAGCCATTTATTTACACTAATTCTATCCAAATGAATTAGAACTTACCAAACATGAAGGATGCAAATTTTTAACAAAAGGGATGAATTAAAAAGCATATACATTTGATGCTTTTATTAATGAATCTTGACACAAAAGTAATTAATTAGGAAGAATAGTCAAGACTATGAGTCCTAACAACTAGCTATCTTGTTACCTTATTTTTTATTAACCAAAACCTTTTGTTTTCTCTTAATGTTTGCTTGAATTATTTTTTTCTCCGTCATAGTGGGTGATCCCACAACAATGGTTTACAATTTTTGGCCAAACTGGACATTGAACTGAATTTTTTTAACTAAATCTTCACATTCGGGCACCTATAGCAGCTAAACCGCGAGGAATTTGAAGACGATGCAAACTAGTGATTTGTGACATTTTGTCTTTAGATTCTAAATATATTTTTTTCAAAAATTTTGGAATCAAATTGCACTTATTTTTCCATATCCTTTGAAAACTAGCCTTTAACAATAAACACCATTTTTTAAGAGTGACGTGAATAACACATAAATTTTTTCTATAAACGATAAAATCCTATTTTTTTCAAATTTAGATTCGTAACTATGATATCTAGTGCATGGAATTAGTTTCATAGCATTTCATTGGATATTTTTTTCTTAATTAAATTTCAAAGTCAAACCAATTACAATTTCGACATGATTCACTGGCTAAAACATAACTTTTTTTGTATGTATCAAAATTCCTTTTTTTTTGTTGGATCAAGGACATCAATATCTAGTGCATTGATATTTTTCAAAAAAAATTGATAATATGTTATTTTTCCACATGTGTAGAACACAGAGTTTGATTTTTGATGAAAACCCTATGTTTAATCAAACTAAAAAAAATACATAATAAAACCAAAACATATTAAAATTATATTCGATGGATAGCTCGTTCTGAGGACTACCATCATTGAGTTGGGTCTGTGAAGTCTCCTCCATTTTCATCCTCAACCTGAGCTTTGAAGGAAATTTTTGCGAAGAAATTTGGTGCAGAGGGGGAGAAGGGGGAAAAGAGGGAGCATGAAGCCACATGAGTGAACCCCCTTTTTTTTCAAAATTTCCTTTGTTTTCATTTTTGGGCCCGATTATTGCAAAAGTGGGTCCCATCATTAAGAGGGTTCACTCAAAGGGGGGTTTAAGCGAACCCTTTTTGGGTTTGAGTGAACCCCCTAGTTCGTGCAAACCTCTAAAAACCATTTTTTTTCATGGGAGTTTTTTTCCAATTTTACTTCCTCAATGGAATTGTAAACCAATATTGTGGGATCACCCTAGTCTTAATTATTGGTGCACAAATGCCACTAAAATTTCTATTAAAGTTCTTGTAGAAACTATTTAACCCACAAAGAGACCTTATCACTCCAACATTTACCAGTATATTCCACTCCATAATTACTCTTACCTTTTCTCAATCCTTCTTCAAACCTTCTACCAAAGTTACAAATCACAAATATACCAACTCTAGTTTCATGAAACTACATTTATTCACATAATTGATCAACAAAATATATTCTCTCGTTCTTTAGAATACTAATATGATATGCTCTAGCCAATTCTCTTTAGTCTTACTAAAAATTAAAATACCATCCAAGTAAAAACCCATAAATTTATCCAAATATTGCTTCAATACTTTACTTATTAGCCTCATAAATGTATTAGGTGTGTTATAAATCTAAAGATCATAACTAACCACTCATATTGTCATTTATTTATCATAACTACAATCATATATTCATCTTCTTCTCTTATTATGATTTGGTGATAACCACTCTTCAAATTAATCTTAGTGAAATAATTTGCATCGCTCAAGTAATTCATTATGCTATCCGTCCCTACAATGGGAACCTATATTTAATTATGGTCTTATTTATGCATAGAGTCTACACACATGTTATTTGCTCACCTAATTTATTTTGTGCTAGTATTGTATGTACTACACATGGGATTAGAGTTTTTCTTATCAAACTATTATTTACTAACTCTTGCAGTTATTTTCATAGTCCTTTATTTATTGTTGGTGTCATTCTATGCACTTTCTTATTTGGTAAAATTGTTCATAAAAACAATTCCATAGATGATTGATACTTAGATTACACATGGTAATCTACCTAGCATATTATTTGATGTGATGTCCTTGTGTTCTATCAACAAATCTAAATATTTTTATTATGGGGATTTGCCTCCACTTGCAGTCTCACATATTCTAGGATTCAACAAAAAACGCATATTATAAGAATCAATGTGAAACATGTATTATCATTTCTCAAAACATCTAAGAAATTTCTTCCATCCACCAAAAAATTCTAACTAGTGCTACAACAATATTTATTTTCTCTCTCCTTTAGTGGTACTAATGTGTGTTTCTATCCATCATCAGAGTGTTAAGTATTTTCTCTCTCATCATGTACACCTTTTTTATCATACTACCATGGTCTACCCAATAATAAATGGCATGCTTCTATTGGCATAATATCACCAAAATTTTTATCTTGATATGTCCCTATCTTAAATTTCACCAAACGTTGTTCACTTAGTAGGGTCTTATGTTCCTCCTTCATCCATGAGATTCTATAAATACTATGGTGTTACAATGTAGACCTTCAAATTCAACTTGTCAATTGTTTCCTCAAATACTATATTTTGAATGGTTCCACTATGTATTATAAACTTTCAACAACTAACTTTAGTATTACTTATTATCCTACAAAAATTATTTTAATGCATTGGTTCATCTTTCTCCATGTCATCTAGTTTTAACAAAATTATATTTATGAATAGTAAATCACCTCTCTCTAGTTCATCTATCAAATTTTTTGATTCACTAGATTATTCATAAGAATCTATAATTATTCTATTGGCACTTCCTTGACTTTGATAACAATCAAATGACCCATGACCCTCTACTCCGCATCTAAAATAAATACCTCTTTAAAGACCTTTCATTGCCAAGCTACCATATCTTCCTCTACCTCTTTAATAACCATTGGTTGTGCCATTGCAATATGAACTACTAGATTATTTCTCATTTTAGTATGAATCACTATCTTATATTCCTTTTTAAGATGTACTACTACTTCCTCTTGCTTTGAAATCTTCTATATATGCTCTATTGTCAATGCATTGGTATCTTCCTCTTCGAGATCCTCCCCCTTTTCCTCTCTATCATTTTTTTCTAATCTCAAATATTTTATTACCTTCTTTTTTGTCTTCAATATAATTTTCTAATATTCTTGTATTATCTACAATTTCACCATGATTAGCTCTTCTTGGATGGTCCCTCTCAATCTATTGATGTCTTTGGAAACCTTTTCCTTGCTTACTTTACTATGTCTATCTTAGTTTTGTAATGATCTCTTCAATAATTCTAACTCATAATCAATAGGTATAAATTGATTCTTTAGTTTTATCACCATCCTATCCTATTTTTCTTTCCCTCTTCTATTTCTTTCCAATTTTACTTCTTTCCACCAAATAGTAGCATGTCATTTCAATTTTATCTTAGCAAACCTAACCCTTTCATCATCTACAATTTATTCATACTCAAAATATTATTTTGGGTCATTTATATAATCAATTAGTTCCCTAGGATTTAAATTAATAGGATAGATAGAAATCTCAACTTTAAGTCTCTTACCAATTTTAGAGATAGTATTTAACATTTATACTTGACAAGTTTTTTCTTCCTCTTGATATATTCTATATCTTGTTTGGTACTTCGTGCATTTTCTCTTCTTTTAGTTTATTCATCATCACTTTCATCATTTCTAGGTTTGTGATCTCCTTTCCTATTTTCTTCTAAAACATCCAACTCGATCTTCATTTTTCTCATCATTTAAAACATTTATAAGTACTATTTTCTAACAATAATA